>CM038705.1:39286856-39599356 GCA_021613375.1 Megaleporinus macrocephalus
ATTGTGAGTAGAATTTCTTCTCCAAGATTCTGGAAAGTTCTAGAAGTTTGATAATTCTCTTTCTCACTCATAATGTTCTAAAATGGTCTTAAATTTGTCTACATTGTTCTAGAGTGTTCTCCATCAGTCACACTATTTCTCTCCCCCACTTATGATGTTAAATAATGTTTACACTGTTCTAGAATATATACCCCAACTTATACAACAGGATATTAGCAGAATACTGAAAGGTTGGTCCCCAGTCCCACTGTTCTAGATTTTCTCTTTCATTTTCACTGTTCGAGAGTTCTCTCCCCCACTCGTAAAGTTCTGGAAGTGTTCTCCCAGTTCTAAAAGATTTATTAAATGTGTCCCTCATTTACAATGTTCTAGGATGTATTCTACCACTCACAATGTGCTATGCTCTCTCTTAGTTGCTCTATTCTAAATTGCTCTCTTCTGTTTTCACTTCTCTAGAATTCTCTCCCCCACTCATAATGTTCTAGAATGTTTCCCAGTTTACACTGTTCTAGAATTTACACCCCTCTTCATATTTATACCCCTACTCATATACTAGCATATTAACAAAAAGTACTCAATATACTAAAAGGTCGGCCCTCAGCCTCACTGTTAATGTTCTAGAATGTTCTCCCCAGTAACAGTTTTATAGAATGTTTTCCACATTTACAATGTTCTAGGATGTACTGACGATGTTCTAGAATGTCTCCTCATTTTCACTGTTCTAGAATGTTTTCCCCTACACACATTGTTTTAGAATGCTTTTCTTCAGTCAATATTCTAGATTATTTGCTTTAGTCTTCATTGATCTGTAATTCCCTCCCACACTCATTATAATCAAGAATGTTCTCATTTCACATGGTTCAATAATTTTCTCTTCATCTAGAATAATATAGAATGCATTCCTCTACTGACATGTTTTAAATGCTCTCCTTTAGTCACAATTATTCTCTTTTTTCTTCCTTGTTCTAGAGTTGTCTCACCTACTCATGATGTTCTAGAATGTATACCCCTAGTCATATTCCTAAGAATGTTCTCATCCAATTATCCAATTAATTATTAGCTCCCACCATTTACACTATTCCCCATTCCCCTACTCATATTGTTCTAAAATGTTCTACCACTCTCACACTGTTCAAGAGTGTTTTCCACATTTACACTGATCTCAAAGGCATTTATCTATTCATATTGTTTCAAAATGCTCTCCCACAGTTGCTCTATTCTAGTTTGTTCCCAATTTTCACTAGAACTTTAAAGCTCTAGAAATCTCTCCCCTGCTAATTATGTTCAAAAATGTTCTCCCCATCTAAACTATTCTACAATGTACCCTCTTACTCACATTCTTCTAGAATACTTGTCTTCAGTCACTATTCTAGTTGGTTCTCTTCTATTTTCAGTGTTCTAGAATTCTCTCCCCCACTTACCCAGTCATGCTGTTCAATAATGCTCCCACCATTTGCACTGTTCTAGCCTGTATTCTCCTACTCACATTGTTCTCAGTCACTATATTCTACTATATTCAAACTATATAATGTAATTTCCATACACTTTCTCCTAAAATCTTCTCTGCTATTCACATTGCTCTAGAATATTTTTCCTCCCCTCTCACATTGCTTTACCATGTTCTCCTGTGTACATACTGGACTAGACTGTTACTCCCCATCCTACTGTTCCAGAACATGTACCCCAGTTCATTTAGCTTGGTGGTTCTCAGTCTAGAACAGTTTAAAGTTCGAGTGCTAACTTTAGCATTGAGGAACATTTGGTCAGAACCCTTGTGACATTAGCACAACGTCTTATTCTCACAATGCTCTCAGAAGGGGATTCTTGGATTTCCCTTCTTCAGGATGTTTTTACTTCTATTTAATATATGATTTATTAATAAGGCAGAGGGGAGTCTGATCACGTTGATGGTCATTGTTTGCTAGGGCGTAATGATCCTGGTAAAGGAGGATTTTAGAATGTTCAAGGATGTCCTGACACATTTCGTAGTGTACAATTATCAGCTGTAAACAGCCGTGAGTGCAAAGCTTGTTAATCCTCATGTTGATCACACCACTCTCCTGTGTTTTAGCTTAAACCAGCCTGCGCTGCAACTTTAGCTGTCCTTTACAAGCTCTGTCAGTCTAACAATTCACACAACAAACAAGAGCCATGTCGTTGGATTTCATGCGATTATTGTTGCAATAGAAACTAGTCGAACTCTTACAACAGAAATCAAAAGGACTGCAGGTGTCTCGGCATAACTTGCATGTCTTATATTTGTTCTAATGGGTCAGATTAGTTCTGGTTTTGTTGACACTAGGATAACATGCTACACAACTTTGTAGTATCACTGAAAGAAGGACTGAATACGTCCTTAAAAAATAGTTCAACCAAGTTCAACCAAGTTCAACCAAGCACACAAATAATGAGATTTAAGAGAGTAATAAAAAAATAAAATTGTCCCTCTACTTCTCCCTATACTGCATTGTTAACCCGTAATTTGTTTCTGTGTAAAGAGTTTGTGTAATGATTGCTTAAAAACAAAAGTTTTATTGCATTACTTAAAATGTTTTAGTCTGCTAATATTTTTAAGTTGAACAAATTTAAAACAGGTTTTAGCTTTGACCATGCCCCTGTAGCACCTTGCCAGATTCTCATTGGTCAGTTCAATCAGGACTAGTTTGAGCTTGTTTAGTGGGCCTTGTTTCGAAGTCTTTTTCTATTTTTCACTGTGAGATTTGGTGTTTTCTGCGTTTAACTTCTTTTCCTCGGACAGAAACACTGTAGTGCCCTGGGATTTCTCTACAGTGGACATTTTCCCCATTGTTTTCTTTTCTTGAAGGACTACAGAGGACTACAATTAACCAAGGTGCCATGTTCCCTCTCTTTTTCTCATTCTGGAACTAGTTTTCTGTGTTCAAGTCATGTAAAACTGTTGTTCTGCAGTTGATGCTTATCTAAAGTTAGAAAATGTAATTTACTGTGTTTTTGTCATTTCAGTGTGTAAACTGCTTTTAAGAAATATTGTAAGCCAAACAGTATTCTAACTAGACCAATCAAAATCAGTCATTGTCACTACTGAGCCCTTCAAGGGTCAGGATCATCCTAGACTATCCCAACAATGTAATTAAAAAAAAAAAAAATCAAACTCAATTTTACTGCTGTTTGTGTTCTTTTGACTTATGAAAACATAACAGCTTTTTATGTAGACTATTTTTAATTTTTTCACAACTTAATGTTGATTACAGGAAACTCAATACTGAGTTGTATTAAATGGTCAGTAGGGTTGATTTTACAAAATATTTTAAGCACAAATAATTTAGATTTCATTGTATTCAACTCAAATGATTACTTCCAGTCTATTTGACATTTAAGTTGATTTTACTCAAACCATTAGATTTTCTCTAGTTTGCATTACTTATGTATTACTTATTTTAAGGCTATTTAAACTCTTTAAGTACAATCAACTTATCCGGGCTTACAGTGTGGCTTATGTGACCTTGGATGTGCAGAAGCTCATGGGATGCATCAGATTTGCAGTAAGAGGGGCTTTAAGCTTGTAAATCATTGGTCAAGCTAGATATATATGTGTGTATTGGGCTGTGCTGTGCTGGACTGTGCGGCCAAATAGTGAGTCTGTGTGTTCACCATGTGCAGGAGGTATGCAGCTGTTGGTGACCTGCCTGCTACCTCGGCTGTTCCAGTGCGGCTGGCAACAGTTCCTCTGCCGCATCTGTGTTCAATGAAGTGCTGTGTTTCTCTGCATCACCGTCTTCGCCAGGAAGTAACAATGTGATGTAATTTGTTTAATGGTAATTTGACAGAGCGTATAAGTATAATCAAGTCTAAATCTTTTAATAAAACATTTGAAGTGGGTTTCAGGCATTACTTTTTAACACAATGTCCTAACGGCAAGAAAGCGCTCAAACATAGCATTGGAGTCTTCCGGTTGTTTAGGCTGGAAATGTAAAGTACATGCTTCAAGCCAAATGGTAAAGAAACCCTGGACCTATAAGACAATGCTTTGCTGAGAGAGCTGCCCTGCTGTGGTTTTGGGTTTAATGTGCAGTGGGTCATGTATTGTCACTCAGTGACACAAAGTAAATGCTGTTCACCTCTAATTTCCAGCACTCTGGCACTTTCTCTCCAAATGGAAGGGTATAATGGAAGGGTTGTAGAGATCCCTCCTTTCTTCCACTTCATGCATGAGTTTCCCCTCTTCCATTTTGAGGTGAAGTGGCAGAGCGACATGGTAAAAAATAGAAATGACGAGCCCATCAGAAATGCTCGCAGCTGGTGTGTACAACTTCATTGATTATAATGGAGGCATTTAGGTTTTGTAGTCATTCGCTCACATTACTTGCCGCTAAGACAAGTATCAAGTGTTTCTTGGTTAAATTAGGAATAAACGTGTCTTTTTTTATAAATGTGTCAGATGAGAAGAAAGCTTCAATGGCGGAAGGAAACCAGCAATGTTAAATGCTGAGGAGGACTTAAGCAATATTAATGTGAGTAAATTAATATTTACCCTTACACAAAATACTTTTAATCCCAGAAGTGATGAATAATTTCATAGTTACAGCCCTGTGCCACCGCTTTACCAATGTTAGGTCTATGTTTATCCAAAACCATGCCTATATAGTACTGTGCAAAGGTTTTAGGCACTTGGGAAGATTATATTTAAGTTTATTATATATATATATATATATATATATATATATATATATATATATATATATATATATATATATATATATATATATATATATATATATATATATATATATTCAGTACTCATGAAAATAAGATACTCATGCTACTTTGTTTTTTTTCTGGCTTGGTTGAATTCCCCACTGCTAAGTTATACAGCTGACTGAGAGAGGTGCACCCTGGGCAGGGCTACTAGATACACTAACCCGGCTAGTGGCTTGCTAGCTTGCTTGCTAGAGTCTAAATTAAGGCTAAGGTATGGGCTCAGATGTTAGCTTTGGCTGTGAGTGACTACACAGTGGCAGATATTGAAAGAAGCCTGGCTTAGATACTTAAGTGGATTCCATTAGCAAGGTTTTCCCACCAAAGCCTGCCGCTACAGATGAGCAATGAGCCATTTCTACTGTGGCTTGTCAACCCACACAGCCAACGTGTTGCTGAGTCATCAGAAATTTCTTTGTGGTGTTGGTCAAAGGTATCGTTATCCCATGATATTGGTGCAGCATTAGTTAAGAATAACCTGCTTCATTTAGGCTGAATGGTTCATTTAAATCAGAGCCAGATGCTCACTTGCAGTGCTGTTTGTGCATGTCTTCCCATGCCCTTGTGTACAATGTGTAGAGGCTCTCTGCTGTGTCTTGTTTTGTAAGAGTCTTCCTCTACATCCATAATATCGCACACAAATGAAACAATTATTTCATATCTCCTTACAGCAAATGGCCCTCCTCGCTGTGGCTAATTAGCCATATCCAGCAGGTATTAATGGAAGCTTTGTTAAGCGCTATCATAACGTTGCTACAAGCGTGGCTCTCCACTCACGAGGAGTTGTTCGCTTTTGTATCAGAATTGTGTGAGACAATTGATTTCAACAGCCATGAAGAGCATTCCTGTACTGCTTTCAGTCTCCCATAGCTACAGGAAGCCAGGCGACTCACATGCCCCGCACACATAAACACAGAAGCTCACACCTGCCCACACACATCAACAATACAAAATTAGATAATTGCATGTAACAGCACAGGATTCACCGCCACACAATGCAAGCTAAACCGACGCCTCTTCATCTCTTCGTCTTCAAAGCAATCAGGTACGAAAGATGGAACACAGGCAAAACAAAGGAAACTGAAAGACTTCTCCAGATAGCATGCCAGCACACAGTGTACACACGTCCTCTAGCTTCTTTCTGTTTGCCATTCGGAGCAGGAGGCAAATCAAAGCAGGCTGATTTTGGACTAGCCTCTTCACAGGATTGTGAATCAGACCTCCCAAGGCCATTCTCTGATTTTAGTATGGGGACAGCTAGAGAGGAGGCTGATGTTGAGAATTTGTGGATTTGAGCGTAACTGCTCACAAATACCCTGTTTTGATTCCCTGCATGACTCATACTTGCAAAAAGACATGCCAGTCTATTGTGTGCATAGAGCTCGTAGCGAATCATCAAGATACAGTTTTATTTAACCTAATGTAGTAAAAAAGGCAATAAGAGCTCCGACATTCCATTTTAAATGGATTTAAAAAGTCCCATCCGCTACAAATCATTACCAAACTATGTGGTGGAATTTAGGTGACCATCAGAAATGTAAAGGTCAGGGTTAGATTTAATAGAATGTATTACATTCAGCCTAAATTTCAGTTCCATTTAATGAATGAGAGTGCATGTTTTGACAACCACATGCAAAGTCACACATTTTTTTCCAACCAGAGTCGCATTGAATTTAGCCTTGTATTGATCCTGTATTGAGAGAACCACTTTGTAAAGTGCTCTCCAGCACATTTCAGATACTTTCCGTGAGGTTAAGGCAAAAGCTTTGTGGTGGACAGTTCATGGGTGAGAATGATTGCTCTTGTTTCCTGAACCGCTTTTTCCCGATCCAAGCCAGATGAAATGTTGGGCTGGAATATGCTCGTGTCATTGAGGAAGATAGAATTCGTTAATGAGATAACCTTCATTTTACTTCCACATGATGTTGCTGAACCTCAGTCTGACCAACTGAAGCAACCCCAGATCATAACACTGCCTCCAGAGGCCTCATGCACTTCCCTTCCCACCATGTTACTCCCATAAGACCACATGATCTTTTTTCATTACTCCAGAGACCAATCCTTATGCTCCCCATCAAAGTTTTTTTAATTTTTTCATTTTAAATTTCTATTCCATTAGCTTCACTAACAGGTGTTCTTTTTATGGCCACATAGCTGTTTACTCCTGTAGTTTCCTGTCATGTGGAAAAGCTCTTAATTTCATTATTATACATAGTCAGGAGTTCAACTGTTACAATTAATAACAATGTGTTGGACAGTTCTGAAGCCAGTTCCAGAAAATTCAGCTTCTCCTTAGTTGTTTTCTTTGCTGGATGCAGGCCAGTAACTTGATTCTTGTGAAACATAATAACATGTTTTCCACAATCAAGGGATGTGACTTCCCGTTTAAGAAATGAGAAGCTACTTACAGCATCAGTTAGGGTTAAAAGAATTGTTACCAGATGAAACATATTAATCACTGCAGTAATTATCCAATCAAGGGCTTTTAAGTGTTTGTTTATTTCAGTCCAAATTACAATTTTCTTTGTAGCCTTTTAAGGTTTTTTTGTCCATTTTTGAATACCCTTGATTTTATATACCACATTAAAAACTAGTAATTTTTAAATGTCACAAAACTCCTAAACACAAGCACAGTATATATCTGTCTCTGTCCTACTCTCTGCTCTGTTTCATTACCACCCTCTGTTCTGCTTGACCCTCCACCATCTCCCTAGTATATCGTCGCTGTCCAATGAAAACGAGGAACCTTAAAAATGGCAACATTACAGGGGAGAACAAAAACAGTCATTACTTTTAATGTAAGTCAATGGACCCAGAATTTTTCAAAGCTATTTTAAGGCATTTCTATTGGTCCATACATCACTATATTTTTAAACAATGTAAACGACAGCTGTTCTGTTCAAATGATGTAGAAAAATGTAAATCAACAAAAATGGAGATAAATGTTTTTTCTGTGAACACTGACGATGTTTAGCCTATCCATCCATCCATTATCTGCCGCTTAATCCCACTGGTCGGGGTCACTGTGGGGGCTGGAGCCAATCCCAGCATCATCGGGCGAAGGCGTGTGACCAATAGAGTGACCAATCAACCGAACATGCATGTGTTTGGACTGTGGGAGGAAACTGGAGTACCCAGAGGAATCCCACTCAAGCATGGGGAGAACATAAACACTCCACACAGAACAGTCCGGACCGGGAATTCAACTTGGATCGTCTTGCTGTGAGGCGACAGTGCTACCCATTACACCACTGTACTAACCACTACACCACCATACTAACCACTACACCACCGTACCAACCACTACACCACCATACTAACCACTACACCACCATACTAACCTCTACACCACCGTACCAACCACTACACCACCATACTAACCACTACACCACCATACTAACCACTACACCACCATACTAACCACTACACCACCATGCCGCAGATATGATACATTTTTTTCCACATTTTTAGAAGTTATTAGGAGAAATGCAGTGCCAGCCTCATCCCCTTTTGTACACAAGAATATGATCTTTATATTGTTGGATCATATCTCTGTGTTTACTGGGTCTGTCACCATCGAATGAAAACTGGTGTAGCGCTTCAGTCTAGCACTGTTGATGGAGGTTGACGTTGATGGCAGTGTTCAGTGTTCTTGAACCAGCCCCATATTTGATCCCACTGGTGTGAAGGTTAATGTGTCTGTTACAAGTGCAACTAAACATGGGATGTTTTTTCCAAACTCTAAACATTAAAGCCTAATCAGATACGATGAAAAAAAAAAAAGATTAATGTGAACTACTTTTAGCCGAGTGCTAACATACTACTAGAATCCCTTAGAAATAGTGTTTTTTCACTGTTTTTAAAAAAAGTATGCACCCAAAATGAAAACCTAGCTAATAGTCACAGTTCACCACTGACATCCTCACATATTAGATCATAAAACTAAACTGATTAAGTGAAATAAAAATATGATATCTGACCTTAAACGTACATGCTTACAGAATGTTCACACAGGTTAAAAGGAAACTGATGTTGTCCTAAAAGCTTCATAAATAGCTCTCTGTATATGTATATGCTGGTTTGCATTTCTTTGCCCGAAGATGCTAACGGAAAGCACACCAGCTGAAGCCTCGTACAACGCCGCTGCTTTTGATTCATCCATAAAAATCACAAAACACACTCGCGCACACACAAAGAATGTAGGAGCCAAGGCTTTGGTTTGGTCGCCATGGCAACGATTGTAGTGCTCCCGACGATTTAACACGGCTTCAGTGGGTGAGACGCTGTACTGACACGCAGTTCATCCTGAGTCATTCCTGATTGTCACGCAACCGGTGGAGGAGTCTGGGCCGATGATGGATGCATGCGTGATGATGCCTAATTCAGTAGGAGGATCCCAAACTGCCCTCTATCTGTTCATGATGAATACCACACACAGTGTGGCTCGCTAAACCACTGACTGTACTCGAACAGCATCCTCTATAAGACTTACCAGCCATTTATAAGGCTCTCTTGGAGGTTACGTTAAGCTCTTAGCCCTTAGTGTTATTCTGAGACCCAATTGAAATGTATCTATGTGATAACATGATTGATTACATATTTATAAATTAGTGTTACATTTAACTTACATTCCTTTTCATCTGGTTCGAGTCTATAATTCCATCTTTTTTCTCTTTGTCAACAAATGAGAAGCACATGGTAAAGTGTAAGTGATAATTAGTGATAAAATATGAATGTACATACCAAGAAAACTACAAGCAACAGGTTGTTTTTCAGTGCTAGTAATAAATGTAACTTCTAAAGCTTAGAGGAATGTGAGGTGGGGGGCTGGGGAATGAGCACTGTATCATGGTTTTACCTCCAAAGGGCAAACCTTGATGTAAGATGATTCAGTCTGCATACCAGAGAATCTTTCATTCATTTTAGTATGCGCTGCACTCCCTACGCTGATAATTAGCATCTAACCAAACACTTGTTATCTTTAATTCAGTTCTTTGGCCCTCTATGCCAAACACTTTCACTGTGTTTATTAAGTTCAAGCAGACTCAATAACACAAATCACCTTGGATAAGACAACTATCTGGCAGTTCCACGCAAGATTCTGTCTAACGTAACGTCTGCTGCCAGAGAACTCCAAGGAATTGCCAAGCAGTTTCAACATCATCACTGATATTTCTTTTTCCAACACTGTGTTAGGTTATTTGGACTTCCCAGCAACGGTGGTGAAAGCCAGTATTGAAAGAGCAATACAATCAGCACAGCGACAAAACATCTTGGCTTTTCTAGCTTTTTCTAAGAGCTGCTGGTAAATATCTCCAGTTAACCAGCTCTCTTTTTTCTCTCAAGTCTTTTTTAACTGGGCTACAATTGTATTGGCTGATCAATTGATCAGTAAAAATCTGACATAGTCCTTTCCTCAAGCCAAAATCACAGTCCACTGCAGAGGTCAGAAAGATGGGGAAATCTGTTACAGGAAGGACGTCACGTATCCACCAGATTAAACCACAGAACAAGTAACTAGGAACCACATCTGGGATATAGTGTACCCACACTAAGAAATAGGGTTCCTAAAAGCAGTAGGCTAACACACATGCAAGACTTTGCGAGGACAGCGTGGACATGCACAGCCACAGGTGAGACTAATAACCATTATAATGAGTACAGGCACAGGTACAGATAGACCTGAGGGGGCCTTGAATCCCTGCACTTTTGCTGCCTTCAGACTCTACAAGAGTCCTTTGGCCTGTGTATGTAGCTGTTACTCAACTACTTTAATCATAATAGTAGAAAATTGGAAATCCTGTCCTGTTGAAACAAAAATAATGTATCTTTAGGAATATAATGTTTTTTGAACAGCAAAGAAACATAATGTTGGCAGTACAGAGTTCCTGTAATACTGGTATTTAGAGTACAGCGGAAACATTAGAGACCACCGTCCACTTAATAAGTACAAGATTTTTAGCTTTTATATATATGTATAGTTTCCATTATTATATACACTACCGGAATTTGACAGTGAAATTTTCTTGTTTTCAATGGAGTATCTTACTTCCTTAACACAACAATGGACTGACGGGTCTCTAAAGAAAGTCATTTTGAGTCTGTCAGCAAGCCATCAACTGCTGATGCTTCAGATACTAAACTAACCTAGAATGTAGTTCTCCCTTTTATACTCACTTATTAGTAGAATGTTTTTCAGCTGTGCATCACAATTGAGCAAGAGTGTCCTAACAACCAATTAGCCCAATAACATCCTTAACTTGGATTGGCGGTTGTACCAGGAGATTTAGGCAGAGGACTGAGAATTGCTGATAATAAGACTATATACAAAATAAGCCTCTATACAAAAATAGACTTAAATACAAACATTTTTATTCTTTAAAAATCATCTGATACACTTACATTAATTGTGAAATGGACAATATTGTTTGTGAATTGCATGAAAATTGAATGAAATGAAATTCTAAAGATATATATATATATATATATATATATATATATATATATATATATATATATATATATATATATATATATATATATATATATACAAAAGTGGTTTAAACCTCCAGTGCGCTCATCTATCACAGAACATATGAACTGAAACCAGAATCAGTACTTCATAGATGATAATAAATACATTATGTTATTTTATTTCCTTTATTTTCGTAGGAGCATGGGGGCACACAATTCTGCCTAAACGGTTGGACAGCATAGTGAATAACATCATTAGCCTGAACACTGGAGCTTGGGGCTCAGTTGCTCTCTCTGGCAAAGAGAACTCCTTTTGAAAGACTTCTAACACAACATTTGCATAGCGCTGAAACTTGATCGTCAATCTGGTAATAGCTTCTGTCGTGTGATGTAAACTGGGAATTAAGTTTTATTTAGGCTGCCCTTCCTTTTTACCTTCAGTGTTTGCCTTCTCAACATGCATGGGCCTGAATAAGCAAGAAGAACCAAGAAAGGACGGAGCCACATTGAGGTTTAATGAAAATATATATGTATATATGACATGCTGACAGTTTTCTCTTGCATTGGCTGATTTTAGAATGAAAATGATAGGCTTAGGTGTCAGCAGGTGTTTTTAAAATATGTTAAAAATATCTTTTTAACTTACAGGCTCAGTTCTACTTATCAAGAGAGCTTCCTTCCCAAAAGCCTATTTGCTCCTTGCAAACAGTCTGGAGGTTGCTGTTACAGAGGAGTGTTCTTCAGTCCCGGGCACCACGCAGTCGAATGTTTTCCTGGATTCAACAAACTGGATTTAACCTAAAAGCCCTTTGTCTTTAATGAGCTGAATCATGAACAAACGTTAAACAGTGTAGCCTGTGACTCTTCAGGACTGGGACGGAATCTGCTGTGTCAGAGCACAGAAGCATATAGCTGTTTGATCCGGGGAACAGATCAAAGAAGACCCCGTACAGCACTTTTAACATGACTGACTGCTATTTGGTCCCATCTGATCTCGCACCTTTGAAGTGTGGAGATCTCTATTGGAATTCGCATTCATCTTAACACAACTCTATCTGCCCAATGCATCTGTGCCATGCGCTTTGCTGAGATGCTATCACGATCAGAACAAATGCGGCCCCCTGTTTTATTTCAGCCGGGGCTTTCATCTGTGGCCGGCCTTATCTGTGCACCGAGAGGAGAATAGGAAGTGTTGCGACATTTATCTTACTGCTTATGCTTCCTTCCGTTATCTCTGCTAAAGACGAACGGCACTGTAAGTGTTTGGAACAGCGGAAGAAAAAAGATAATTCGTAATGAGTTCGGAGTCCCCCAGAGACAACAGCAAAGGAGGATTTTCATCATGACTACAGAACGAAGTGTTTGACTACAAGATTAAACAGGTGCCTGATTCTTGAAGGTGGATCCTGCTGCAAATCAGAGATAATATCTGTTGCTTGTTTGCATGCAGACGTGCACTAAGCCTGCTGTTTCTGTAACAATCAAAAAAGGCCCCTGGCCCAGTTGGCTGGAGGCCGCACTATCAAGCTGCCAAATAAAATCATCAAACGTCTCCTTTTGCATCACATTTTGTTCCTGTTTGGCCTCTTGCACAATGCTTTGGAAAGTTTGAGCGAGAGGACAACTGATAGCCAGGGACAACTTCTAAGAGCAGTTGACTCAATTCAGACTGCATGTGAACGGAACTGGGCAGAGCTGGATCTAGTTAACTTAGCCAATGCTAAAGCCTCACATGCTTTCCATAACATGCAGCCAAGCACTGCTTTGAAGATTCCAGGAAACAATCTGACGCTATGAATAGAAAGCGAGCAAGGGAGAGGGAGAAGTTTTGTGAGGCAGTACATCTGTGGCTGGGGACAGAGGAGACTTCTGGTTTTGAGGCAGGTCATACTTCATTCAGAGATATTTATCATCTCGTCTACGTATTCAACACTGACACAACTGCTAAAACACCACATTAATCTTTGCTGTTGAGGCCACCCACAGAACAGCTTCAAGGCATTCAGGTTACCTGAGCTGAGTCAAGTTTTTATATATATATATATATATATATATATATATATATATATATATATATATATATATATATATCAATACCATAGGCCTTTGTGTGGTTCATCCAGACGTCAGTGAGTGAAATCAAACACATGGACAACTGACAAGATCCTGCACACCATGAGCAATTTTTCAGAAAGCAAAAATGCAACATTATTATTTTATTAAAAAAAATGTTGCCCTCCGCTTGATGTTTGCAAACATTCACAGGTGGTACAAGCTCAACCAGTCAATGTTGTTTTTGCCATTGGCTAAGCAACAGTCAAGCTGACTGATTGCCTGTGTGCCAGCAACCAGAGCTCCTGGACAAATGTAGTTTTCTTCCACTTCATTGTGTACAGTGCTAGCATTTGCACAAATTGAGTTATGGACATCTGAGCTCTGTTCAAAAGGGCCCTGAATGAGGAAGTGAAACCTGAGTCCGTTTAAGGGAAGGCTGGCCACATCCTACTTCTCCCGTTATAGCAAAAAAACAGGATGTTAGAGGAGTTGTCAGTGAGTCCTCAATGAAGGGTAAATGGAGCTTAAGAACTAAAAATGAACAATTAGACTAAAAGATAAAACGTTACAGGTTTCTAACCTTTTTTGTGGGTCTTTAATTTAGAAACAGAGATGTGTTCCAAAAAATACAAGAACTTGACTAGACAGGTGCATGATACTAGCATTACTGGTACTGAGTGTTGATTGGTAGGCGGAGTGAAGTGGTCCACGATTGTCATTGATGTCCTAAGTGTACATCAAACACCATTACATTATTAAAGTCCTATAATTGTTCAAAAGCCCCTAATATTAGAATTGTTCCCTTTTCATGCCATGTGCTTGTGTTGCGCTGTGTGTGTAATGGTACTTGGTAGAGTTACTTGGTAGAAAACAGCTTTAGTGCTAGAAGAGCTTTCAATTATAGGCCCACTTGAGGTTTTCCTGAGGGTTTTGAACCTGATGGACAGGCTTAGCTACTTTGGAAATTGATCAGTGACCTTTCCTACAGGTGAAGTATGCCACGAGTCATGCCTTTTGTTTCCTTGAATAAGAGAAACATCAGATTCTAGGTGTACTTTGTGCATTACTCGATCGATAGTACATACTGAAAGAGCCAGACCTCCCTGAAGCATCGCTGATGTTAAAGAAAAGGCATAGAGGTCAAGAAGAAAGGCTTATAAAACACAGCCATTAGCAATGACTCATGATGCTGAGCTAATGTAATGTACGGCCAAACAAATTTCCTGCTAGAAAAGATAGCTGTGCTTACGGAGAAAACAGCAATAATGATGCACTTCAGTTTGCCCTGAAACAGCACAGCAAAATGCCATCGGTCAAATCAAAGTTCCCAGCTCTGCTGCTTTGAACAGGGAACTTGTTTCCGAGCCACCGTCAGCTGAGTCCTTTCAAAGGTGCTTGTTAGTAATTTGTTTATTTGCTCTCTTGTTCTTTTATCCTTGAGCAAAGCTCCGAGAAGTCCATGTGAGAGAAGCTTCAGAGATTAGCATGCTAGCCATGAGGTCTACACAGTTCATGAGGGAGGAGCTTTAGCAATTAGCATGCTAGCGCCAGTGGAGCTCCTTGGAGAGCTGAGGCTGGGCTGGAGACGGATGGCTGGCTTTTGAGTTGCTTGATTCGTGCTCGAGGGTCCCTAGTGGGGTGTTTTTTTTTTTTTTGGTGTTCAGTGACTGGCAGCTGCAGCAGGGGCAGCAGATGGCCGGGCAGAGGTCCAGGGCGCGGGGGTGAGGGACCTGGTGTCACTCTGAGCGTCTGCGACCCGTCTGGGCCGGTGGCAGCCGGAGGAAGAAAACGGGCAGCGCCATCCATAGCTGAACAGTCTTTGCAACCCGTCATCATGACCACCACTGAGGCATGTAGGATTGGGTTATTAGGCATGCACACCTGCGACTGTGGTGCGGGGCTGAACTGTGTATTGCATGTCTGCATGTGTAACCAACTGACCAAAGCGTGTCGGTGACGTAGCCTACCACCACACACAATAGCCACAGGAGGGTTGTAAAAAACAAAAACAGAATGTACCCTCATCACTGCATGAAACTAAAGCCTAAAGCAAATGAAGTCGGGTGGAACGAGACCACATCACTTCCCTCTAAAGGCTGCTCCCACACACCTGTCAGCCAAAACTGAGCTCTCTGATCACAGTCTTGGCTCACGGCTCCTCTCTCTGGCCAGATCACACAGAATCTGTTATGGAATATCTTGAGTCAGTCTGATGGGAGACCAAGAGTTGAGCGTCTGGTTCATTGACTTCAAGTAAAGCATTCTGAAAATCAAACGGGGAGGAAATCCGAACTCAAAGATTACAATCTTTAGAATGCACAGTGTAACGGTTTCACACATTTGAGGATATTTTATTTAAAAAAGCTACTTTTCTAGACAGGAAGCTTTTATTTATTTAGTAAAACACAGTGCAGTAAGTGATGATTTTTTTATTTAACCCTTTCCAATCTTTTCCTTATAGTAACAACCCAATATTATTTACAGTTATCATCTAATACCTGCTTTGACTGCTCAGTATTTTATTAAGCTGTGAAGTTTGCATGTTCTCCTCGTGCTTGAGTGGGTTTCCTAGGGTACTCCGTTTTTCTCCCACAGTCCCAACACATGCATGTTAGGCTGATCAGTCACTCCAAATTGCCTGTATGTGTGAGTGTGTGCATGAGTGTGTGTTGCTATGGACTGGTGACCTATACATGGTGTGGGTACGCCTTTGCCCGAGGATGCTGAGATTGGCTCCAGCCTCACCGTGACCTCACTAGTTGGATAAAGCGGATGACAATGGATGCATGAAGGGATGGAACTGTATAAATTCATACAATGTCTGTGGCATCCAGGAGAAATCTGGACCTAAACTTTGTTCCTCAAACTGGCGCACAAGATATAATGTTTAAGATATTCCTGCTACTTTGCATTGTATTTATGTATATTTACCTCTGTTCTAATGATATCTGATATTCAGAACTTGATAGGCTCTACTCCAGACTTCTGATCTAAATGCACATCTACTCAGGAAAAACAAGGATGCCCACAGCAGTATGCTATCCAATCATTGTCTCAAAATGGAATTCAACCAATTTTTAAAAAAATGTCTGCTTAATTTAATCATTGAGATGTAAAAAAATCCACTGAGAGTGTTCTAATGTGAAATAATCCACTGCAGAGTGGCTTCTGAGATTGTATAAGTAAACTAGACAATGAACAATATTTATATACTTAAAAATACAACTGATTGAAGTTAAAAAAGTCTTCTCAAATCTTCATATAATGGTGTTTCAGGCATTAGACGACATGTTTGTAATCATTTGGTTTAACTTCACCTCTCTGTGAGGTGTCATTAGATGTCTGGTTTCCATCATCACCACTATAAACAACTCAAATGCCACATTTCACATCACAGCATTCTGAATAGCTTTGTTTATATCTTAATGATTACATTATGCAGAGACTTTGAAAAAAATCAATGGAACTCCTCTGTAAGACGACCGGTCAATGCTGCATTGCTTTAGTGTTTCATAACAGGAAGCATATGATGTTGTTATAACATTCATTTAAAATTCAGCTGGGAATTTCTCCCAAACTGAATTACATGATTCTGTTGTACATTCCTCAGTTGTATTTTATTTTGTGTTTAAGGTTAAGTGTGGAAACATCTACCTGACAAGCTTAGAAAAACTGATGACCAGTTGTTTTGTCAGTTATTGTGAGTTTGTCCAGTTGCAAGTCTTTTTTTAATCAGATGTTGGAAGTAAATCCCAGATTTTCTGATTTAACAGTGTGGAAGAGATCTTGTGAACAAGTCATCCCTGATATAGATGACACTCTGAGTATAGCATGCTGTTTCTATGGGTCAGTTTCCCAGACCCCTAGGAAGCTTAAGTCTGGACAAAAAAGAATTTCAAATGGTGATTCATCGTTTGCACTGTAATATAGTCCAAGGTTTAATGCAAGACCATAATGGTTTTTTTTTTCTTTCAAGTGGACAAAATGCATATGCAAAACTTTTTGGCACCCCTATTTAAATGGTCAGTTTTGTTAGCGTACTAAGTGAATATAAGGTAACGCACTGTAAGGAAGTAGCGTTACTGCGTCAACAGGAAAAAACAATTCTTTACATACTAATATGGTCAAAAGTAACATTACACTGAAGATGAATGAAGATATGATGACCATAGAAGAAAATTTGTTAACATCCTCTGAGTTCTCGTTGAATACTCTTTTAACATGCGTGCAAACATCAGATTCATTCACTCGGGGAAAAGTTTTACAACAGATTTTCTCACATCACATGCAATTACACATTTCCAAATTTCCAAATCCTACACAGTATAGATTTATCTGCATTTTTAAATGCACATTTTCTATATATTTAATTTATATTTATATTTATATTTATTTTGTCAATAACAATAAAACACAAATGTTTAATTTCTGCCATAGCCTTTGCACAGGCTACAGTTAAGGTTTAGGTGGTGTTAATAAGACAAGTGCTGTGTTCAGAATGGTTCAGTCTTTAACTCAGTATATATTATATAGCATTTCATTGCTGTCCAATGAAAAACAAGTATATTTAAAATAGCAACTTTACAACAAAGACCAAAAACTTACTTAACTTTTAATGTTAGTCAGTGGAACCAAAATGTTTTCCAAGTAATTTGGGAGCATTTCTATTGGTCTATTCATCATAGAACGTTCACACAATGTAAATGGCAGCTGCGGCATTCACAAAAAAAAAAAAAAAAAGAAAAACGACAAAAATACATGGACATACATGTTTCTCTTTGGACAGCGATGATTTGCTATATAGTAAACTGAACTGCGGGGGCGACCAAAGGATTTCTCGGACACTATGTTGGAAAACACTCTTCATTATAAAAGCCACAGATGTTTGTGTGATGCATTTATATTCTGTCACATAAACAATTGAAACACAACTGCCATGCAGACTGTTGAATGGTAGGTTAGCCAGTTACAGATTTTGGAGAATACATGCTGGAATTAAAACATTTACAGTTGAAAATAAATTATGTGCCATCTTTTTATTGGTTGACATTCTAACAGTGTTTCCCCATGTGCTCAGTATGTGTCTGTATGTCTGTATGTATGTTTGTTATTTAACTCAAAAAATAGACACATTCAGTTCACTTCACTAATATAAGCATTGCAATCAATTTAAATAAAAATGACATCCACATATATTTGTATATACAACTGGCATCTTTGGCATCTCCTGCCACTTTGGGATACAACTGACACTGCGCAACTTCTCCTTCTTCGTTGGTAGAAAGACTCCACCAATGGCATTATGGTATACATTGGAAATTCTTGCATACGTTGGCTGTATGCTATATTTTACTATATATTTGTTATAGTGAGAACTACACAGGGAATGTAATGTACCGTTAAGATTTCGGATATCACTACAAAATAGCTGACGCACTATATAGTGCACTATTGGTCCATTCATTATTAAATATTCAACACAGTGATGGGTAGCCTTCTGCTGCAGCTCCATTTAGCCTGTCTGTTACAGATGTAGAGTAATATTACAATCATATCATTAACAGTAGATAATTGCTTAAAGATTCTTACCATCAGTCAGATGTTCAGAGGGTTAAAATAAGTATTTAAACATTTAACAGCAGAATGTTTAGGTGATATTGGCATGCTATGCTGAAACATCTGCATTGTTGTTTTACCGCATTAGTAACTATTAAGGCTGTGTTTTGGCAAGAACCTGGTGATACAATACGTATCGTGATACTGCGATATTGCAAGCAAAGTGATATATTGCGATTTTTCAAACTTTACTATTAAAACAATAGCACTGCACCCTTGTGCTGCTTGTTAATGTTGGAGTGGAGCTGAAAATAGATTACAACAACTAGTGGTGAAGTGTTTAAACACAACACACAATGATTCACTGTCTGCCAGGAATCTGTGTATTTAACTGTGTCTTTAAAAAATCTATACAGTATCACGAAACTAAACATCGTAAACTTAAAACAAACAAAGGACTGGCATGATTTTGACATGACGATGACGGAAAAAGAACATGTGACACGCGACAGGCTCTACTAAAAAGTGTACGATGATGAGCAGCTCTTTGCGTCGGAGCCCAGTGGCCTTTCGGCCTGCCCTCATCCAGACGGCGTCCCGAGCGTCCGGCTGAGAGCACAGCGGCCCGGCACAAAGCAGAGTGATCAGTATTTGAGCAGTTGCATGCCTCTCTTTCACTCCCTCTGCATCCCTGCCTCTCAGAGTCTCTCTGCCCACACCTCCTTCCCACCATCTATCCATCTCACTGTGTCTGCCCAGGAGATGGATTGTGTGAGAGACAGAGAGAGTAGAGAGAGATAGAAACAGAAACAAAGAGGGAGAGGCCAGCAAAGAGAAGTGATATCTTTCCAGAGCCTCCCTTGATACATTATAGATGAACTCTCAGATCCACTCACAGAGACACTCCAACGGTATTATCAGCAGTATTAATTCATGCCATTGGCTCTACCTCTCTCTCTCTCTCTCTCTCTCTCTCTCTCTCTCTCCCTCACACTCTCTTTCTGTCTTTTCATCTTCAGATTGAGCTTTCCCACAGATGTTGGGCCTCCCGCCGACTCGGCACTGAGTAATTGTCTTCCAAAGGGACGGATAAAAGCCAGATCGAGGGATTCAGTGGGTTTGTCAGCGCCCCGGTGAGGAGGGGGCCTGTGCGGTGGGCCCTCCGCGACTTGAAAGTTGTGCTGCTAAACATCGAGCTAATAAAAGAAACCATCGCTCCTTATTATGGCCTCGGCAAGATAAGTGGTGCCTCGCTTCTCCTCGAAAATGAGAAAAATAAGTGATGGATGAGTCCTGTGTTTTATTTTATGGAGAAAGAAAGAGAGAGAGAGGGAAGGAGAGGAAGAAAGAGAGAGCCACAGCCGTACATCTCTGATCACCGCTCGTGCTTTCTACACGTACATCTCCTTGGGGAGGCTGCGGACAAATTGAAAGCTTTGAAATGGCGCGCGTGTGAAATTAACCCTCCTCGCGCAGCTTCTGACACTTAAAGGCATGTGGGTTTTTTTTTTTTACCCCTTTGATCAATCTGTGAAGTCACTTTTTGGTAGCACTAGCATACATAAGAAGGCCCAGCAACAAACGCGGAAATGCAGAAATGATGGAAAATGAATGGCGTTTGTGGCCGAGCGTCTTGAAAGCCGCGGGCTCGTTCAGCTCTATCATGAAAGAGCTTAGAAAGTGCCCGGGAAAAAAATCACACAATCATATTGTTTGACTGACAGACTAGAGTAGCGCCGCTGACAATGAGATAGCAGCGCAGACACAGAGAGTGCAGCAGCAGAAGTTAGAGGAGTGCGAACTCTGTATGATTTGCTTTGGTGTGCTTGATTAAAGCTAAACATGAGGAGCTCTCTGGCTGTTTTAAAAAGGTCCTCCAGAGGTGCTCGCTTTCATCTAATCCTGATAAACAGAAAGATGCGGGGACATCCGCCGGTCGAGTTTAAGGACGTGCTCTGCTTGCCTTGATCAACGAGGCGTTTCGCTTTTGTGTAGGCCTTCCTGTCTGTGTTTGTGTGTGTGTATGTGTGAACCGATGGTGGAGTCGGGGGGTGGCTTGATTCATTATCCCCAACTCCTCCACCACCACGCAATACACTCAGTGTATGTGATTCAGTCACGGATGATTCGTGGTTGTTCATGCCAAATGGTAATAGCGATGTTTTTCAACAAACAATACAAGAAATGCATGTAATAACATGGTTTTAATTAGCTAATATGAATCTATGAGGAGCACCCACACAGCTGCCTGCCATCAAACATCAAACAGAAAGCCAACAAGTCAGCCAGGTTTGAAGGACAGAGTTCTTTTAGACCGAGCCAGTTTTTGCTACTCTATACCTGAATGTATCGCCGGCCTTGCAGGCTAGCAGCCTGGATTTCATATGCAGTACAGCAATGAACAGATTCAATAGCTTCAGGTTTGGAAAGTAATAAGCAGGTCTGTTGTACTGTATGCACCATAGTGAGAGAGGAAAAACCTTTGGCAGAGTTTTCTGGTTGATTCTAGCTTATTCTAGCTTAACTCCCAACTATGAAATGGATTCCAATTAAAGATTTCATTTTTTTAAGGTATACTCTGTGCATACATAAATATACTCTATATATGTTGTTAAGCAAAGACCTAAGTTAGAAGCAAGGTTCTTATACTGAACTTGTTTATCCTGCCAGAGGCTGATGAGACAAATGTCATAAATCTGCATCATTAAAAGGTCAGATGACATCAGGCTGCTTTCAGGTTAGCCCCCTAAAGGGGATATATCATGCTTAAAACTGAGGAGCTTTAATACAGCATTTTCCAAAGAGAAATACAGTGAATTTAGGAAAACCAGAGCATGTAAATATACTCCAGTAGATCCCAAACAGGAAATTATGAGCATGGAAATGACTGTGATAGGTCCCCCTTTAAGACTATATGACTAGATCAACTGTCTGTTTGATCTACATGAATGTGTGTTATTTAACAACTTCTACAACTTGATAATACATATAGCACTTACTAAACCATGTACTTAGGGAGTATAATTAATAATGCAGCTGATAAGCCTCAGGATGTAATGAGACTGGGATTTATAGAGCTGAAGAGGAGTTAAGGAGGAATCTCTGAGACTAATACTATATCTATATATTACTAATAATTATATCTAATAATTCACACAGTGAGATGCACCAGAAGCATTCCAGTTGGTATGATGTGAAATGGTGGTGTTGATGGAAACCAGGGGTCACAATGTCTACACACAGTAAACATATGTAAATCATTACAAATCTGGTGTCCATGTTGCTTTAAACACCCTCATCGCATGCTCATCTGCCATGATGGATAGATTAAAATAAATGGATTAAAATACATTGTAAGCCCAAAGTATACCACAAAACTGTCATAGAATCATTTGTTTGGGCATTAGGCAGCATATTCATATAAATTCATGTAACAACTTTCTGTGAGAAAGCTTGCAGAGTCATTCAACTCTTCAGACATCTGGTCCCCATCACCACCACTGCGAACAATTCTGACTTGGCAAGTTTATCTAGGACCGAGCATTTCATATCAGACCGCTCAACCATTTCATTATGTAGAATTGTTGAAAATAACATGGAGTTCACGTTTGAATAGAACAGGGTGATGGTCCAGGTAAAATGTATCTCAAGCAAACAGTAATAATGCACCTATTAGTGTCCACAATGTGTTCTTTTTACTCTTACAAAAACAAATGAGAAAGTGGGGTGAGTGCAGAGACAAGCCGTAAACCAAATGATCCAGTCAAACATACAATCATCAAACAGAGAGTAAAGTAAAGCAGTAAACCCATAATAAATAAAAATCTGCACAAACTACAGAAAGCTATGCATGAGAGAGCTTGGTCAACCTCTAGTATCTCTTTATACTGTTTAGCATACTGTTAATCACAGTATCAGGTTAATCAGTGGAGGATCACTTAACCAGATGGAGGAGAACATCAAACAACCAGGTAAGATCCTCAAGAGAACAGCAGGGCATAATCACATCAACTGCAGACGGCCACTCTGACTTTGCACTACCTCAGAGACAGGAATGACCACATCTTAATGACCACTCTGACCCCTGCTCTGCTACAGTTTCAAAACAGGTGGCAACTGAGCTGCCATCCTAATTTAAAAGGTCAAATGCTTTTTCCTGTCCACTGCATCATCTTCTGATGAAGGTAACATTACAGTCAGTTCTTCATTTGAATCTCAGCAGTAAGTTTTGCCATTTTCTTTAAGAAGAAAGAATATTAACAGTTTCGCTGTGCGTGGATGTTTACATTGTCTTCCTGAAGAGAAGCGCAAGGCTTCAAACAATGCAACGTTATTAAAAGCAGAAGTTTGAATCCAGCACTAACTGCTTTCTTTAAGAATGATTGCTTCATCATGGAGAAGGTTTTACGCCAGGAGGCTGATATTGCCTCTCACACAAAAAAGCATAATGGATTGAAAAAGGCTTTAATGAGTAGTTCGGAGCTTGAGATGTTTTAAATAACATTTGAAGAGCATCAGAACCAAAACGAAAGGCTGACTTTTCCAAAAAGGTGCCTTAGAACCACATTTGGTTCCCTCTGAGAAACTTGTGTACAGATCAGGGGGTTATATGATGTTGAACAGCCCACCTTAAACTCTAACCGTATGTTTTCTGCTATACTCACAAACACGCAAATGTTGGTGTGGCCTCAGCGAACTCATGTGGACAGATGGCTGTCTGATGGTCAGATACATACAAACAATAAAATGCTAGCATAGACCACAAGGTTGGAACCACCTGTACTTTGTTATACAAGCTGAATTACACATTCTCTAAAAGGATGGGAGTTATTTGATTCATAACAGTCCATAATAATCTCTAACTGTATTTAACATTATAGTTTGTCTGAGCGTTCTTGTGCTTTTATGGTTTATCTATTTGCTGACAGCAAGGGTGTAGGAGCGGGTCTGACATTGGTGGGGACACATTTGCTAATATGAATCAAAGCCCACCCTATCCAATAAAATATTACCTATAAGCTGATCCACTGTAGGTAAGGTAGTAAATCACTGAATGTATAGTGATGTAAAACATTTTTGTGGAATTACAGTAAATTACTAATAAATAAACAAAATACAACGGTACCTCTGGCAACGGAACTTCCCGACGCTCCAACGAGGCGAGAGCTCGGGTCAGTGAAGCTGCTGACTGCTGGATATTTCTGAACAGGCATCTCAACACTCAGACCACCTAACAACCAGAGACTGTTGCTAACAAGAAACACAGCGCATGAACTGCTGCCAAATGCACTTTTTTTAAAAGTTTTTTTTAAAGTTTCACTTTTCTGCGGTTCAGTTCGGTTCAAATCCTGTTTCTGACATTGGGTGGGACACGCCCCCCCACCCCCCTCCCCAGTTTCTAGGCTAATGGCTGACAGTAGACGAGCCAAAACTCTAACTGCCCATCAGAAATTCTCTCAAATCTCCCAATTGTCCTCTCTGAGAACCTTAGTAAGATTTTAAGAATCTTCACAGAGTGTAAAGTTCCCCTACCACTGCAGGACACCACTACAGGACATTTCCCAGAACCCTTACATTATGTGGATTATCTTTAAACTTTAAGAAGGTTCTCTGCAATCACATGTTCCATTAACAAAAATCTTTTTTTTCTAAAGAATCATCCAATGAAACCTGAAACCAACAGTGCTTTTTGTACCATTTTTAGTATCTTTATTTTTAAGGTTTTTTTTATGTTTCATTTTCTTCCTTGTAAATATTTTCTCAGCACACAGTCCAACAGCACTTTTAAACCTTATTCTTATTTCCTACTTCTAGCTTACTATAACCATTTGAGTGCTTTACACTCAAGAAAAACAGCCTTAGCGTATTTATTTCTTTTAACTGATTTATTTTAATGCTTTGTTTCTTATTTCTTTATTTCTGTAAAGCACTTTGAGTTGCCACTGTGTATAAAAGGTGCTATACAAATAAACTTGCCTTGCCTTAAGTTGAACTCTGAAACATGACATGACATGAATCGTACTTGAATGATCAAGTTATACTTGCATATTTTCTTGTAATTAATTGTGGCCACTTAATCCAGGCATGTTATTTGTACCAGTTCAAGTGGCTTTATTTTAGTGAATAGAGCCAACTCAAAAAGACAAGCCATAAGAGAAAACGGAGCAGCAATACCCAGAATTCCTAACTTATATCTAGTTTATACTACACGATTGTAGCCTGATTTCGCGGACTGTTTTTTGTAGATCGCTCAAACTTTGTTGATGGCCGTCTAATCGCACGGCAAACATTTACCATGTTTAATATCTAGGCCAGTCGGCGACTGTGAGTTAACAGCAGCATCTAGCTACAGCCAATAGGATCACGTAGAGAGAGAACCGCGTCACCATTCACGCAATCTCTCTCCAGCTGCGCGCGACGCAACAGTTGAGGGGTTGTATGCAAACAGTAAACAACGGCTGCAGGAGCCTTTATCCACCTTCTCATCCATATTCATTCCTTTTTCTTTTTTTGTCACCACAAATCAGCGCAGTGACAACTTGTACTGCTTGTTTGTTGACGTGAATTTTGGAAATAGAGTATGTTCTACGTGGTATCGCAAGCTCTCACATGTGTTTAGTTCTCACAAGAGTTTACTTCTTCTGTGTTCTCGAGTTGTTGGATAGCAGTCATGTAATTCGTGACCCATCACATTCATGAAATGTTTTATGAAGTGAAAATATCTCACTTTCAACATCTGATATGTGTTCTGCATTCTGTTGGGAATAAATCATGAGTCCATGAGATTTGCAAATCTTTACTTTCTGTTTTTATTTACATGTATTTGCATTTTACTCAGCGTCCCAACTTTTGGGGTTGTACAATAAACTGCACTGACAACTTTTCTGAATTTCATTTGTCAGTCTTCAGCTCTGCCAGGAATTGTCCAGGCCTCTGTGTCCAGGCCTCTGTGTCTGAGTTAGGCTCAAATATGCAACCAAAAAAAAAAAGAACCTGATCAATATTCTGGCCTTTCTCTCCTTGGTATCAATTATTTTGATAGAGCCCATCAAACCGACCTAGCAGTTACTAATTAATTGCCTACATTTATTTATTGTCTACATTAATTACACAGCAACACATTTGCTCTCTTCCTGTGTCATGTCAAATGGAGAAATACTTTGATCAGCCTTTAATTGGTTGAAAAAGAGGAACGCGAGCGCGGGACGGCGGCCCTTGAAGAGTGAATGCAGCAGACGTGTGGGGGGCCCGCATTGGATGATTTATTTGGTTTCTCCCTTTAGGCGTGCTTAATTGGCAGAGAGGAGAAATGGCTAATTAATGCCGGTGGAGTGATTAAGGACACAAGGGCAGCAGCTTTCAACCTGTCAATTAAAGAAAGCCAGACATCAGCAGTCTCCTGCCACAATGGCAGCGTCTGACAGGAATACGCCTTTAGAGGAGAAGAGCTGCTCAAACGCAGCATTCAGCCTCGGCGGAGCGGCTGCTGGTTCAGCGTCCGCTTGGAAGCAATAACAGCTCAAATGAAGTGGCTGGTCATGTGCTGCTGCTGCTGCTGCTGCTGCTACTGTTTTCTTTATTCTGCCTTACACAGACGTTCGGTATCCATGGAGCGGGTTCTGCTTCTCTGAATTTATAGGGGCGACCGGTACACTGCTAGAAATGCAAGTGAAAGCATTATTAAGCGAATTTATCTTTATGAGATTTAAAGAAACGGTAGGATTAAATCTACTTCTGAACTTTCTAATTATATTAAGTGGTCCTGGGAAATGAAACGCACTGACAAATCATTTCACTAATTTCAAGAATTGTTGCTTAAAACAAGCAGAATTATCTGCGGGTGCAGTAAACATATTTCACTTGACTGTAATTTCATGAAAGATGTTTGGTAATAGAGTAAATGGCTGTATAATATTCTTACCGCATAATAGAAATATTAGATATCATCAATGTCTAAAGAAGAACATGTTTCTGCAGCACTTAAACACAGCTGCTCTTTATAGCCTGTGAAAGTTTCATGATGACTGGACCAATAGAAATGCTCCAGAATCCATGATGGTTAAGAAGTTAAGAAGTTAAGAAAGTTACTGTTACTATTCTGAAGATACATGTTTCTAATTAGACAGCGAGGATATATATATATATATATATATATATATATATATATATATATATATATATATATATATATATATATTCTAAAGTGTTGTAACTCTATTTATTTATAAAATAACTTTTTCAACAAATAACAGCTGACATATAAAGAAAAAACTTTTTTTCATTTCTCTATTAAAGGTGTATTAATCATAATATCACATGAATAGTCCTTTTGTTTGTGACGCATGTTAAGTATACGAGGAAAACATAATGAAATGGTCTACAGTGCATTTTATTTGAAAAAAAACCCTTTGTATATTCCCTATATTTAAAGGGGAAGTCCACCATTTTTTTTTAATTTTAATTAATTGTGATGTAAACGGAATAAGAACTGGTATAATACAAACTAAATATATATATTTGAATGTGTAATTAAACAGAAATGTTGAAATTGTTGAAAGATTTAGATAATGTTCCTGAAACAAGCTCAACCTTATTCAAATGGTGTTTGCCAAAATTAAAGGTGCTAATAATTCTTATACTATGTTCTATTTCTAGTTTAGATTTTATATTATATTTTATACTCTATATTTTTAGTTAAGCAGTGCTTTACTGGCTGATATGACTGGGAGTTCTCAACCGCCATGCTATTTCTATGCACTTAAACAGCAAAAACTCATAGTGCTAAATAATATACAAATATAAAGCACTGGTGTGATGCTTCCCATAACACTTTGATGTTTTGGTTTCAATAATGATCTTATTTTTCATTAGTTCTCTTCATAAACTCAAAGGTTTCGTTCTGTTACTTGCCATTATTGTCACAAGTACATGGAACGGTTAATTGATATATCGTCTGAGCCCCAGTTTTTATTAAAGAAACCACACAGTTTAGTACCAAAGACCCTAAACAATAACAGTGAAGACAAAGGACACTGCTGTTCACTGCACATCCAGTGTGACTACATCAGCACTTTTGGCTGGAGCAGTAAGTACATCCCTAGATGCAAATTATGGCTTTGGTCGTCTCAGCTCTTATTAGCAGCTAGTTTTCACTTTGGCCTGAGCTTCGCCTTGCAGGCCTTATTATCGAGCATGTGAGCACCTTCGTTTGGCTCCCGCATGCTAACTTATCAGCTGAGACAACAAGTGCCGTCCTGAGGATGTGCAACATCCCACGTTCATGTCACCATACATGTGTATGCTCTACTACACAAGGTCACATGACTCACCGCTGGCTGCCAGTGGCCTATCAGCCGCCCGGCTGCACATTCGGGGGGCATTCTGCTCCGTCCTGGTTTCCACGGCAACCCAGTGCGAGAGACAGTGCTCAGCGGGACGCTAGCTGCATGGCAGGCGCTTGTTTACTGGCACTGAGGGCTCTAATATTCGCTGACGCGCTTCCATAGCGTCACTACCCTCATTCAAGCCCTCTCCCCACCTCTCCTCACATCTGTGGAAATGTAGCACAATAATTACAGTCTCCATGGCAATGCCATTAGAACTGCTTTTTCCCCCCTTCAGAATTTTTTTTTCTTTCTTTTTTGAGTTGAACATTTATAGACACGACTATTATCTTCACCAGGGCATCAGCCTTCATCTGCTCTCCAATCCAATTGTCGGATGTGCAAGGACTTATGGAAATGACACAGCAATCTGACCCCGGCTTTGTTTATTCATTTCTCCTTCATTAAATTAATCAAATTCACTTTTAGATCTATAAAACTACATTCAAGCCCTTTCAGTTCTATATAAAGGCTCCCACACTTCAAATCTCAAGTCTTATAAGTGCATAGGTTACTGTACATATTCATTTCATAGTCGTTACTGAATAATTCACAGTAGTTGCTTAGTAATAAGCCTTAGGATTACTAACTGAATAACAAGTCTAGCGTTCATTGTTTTTAAGCATCTTTTAATTATCGTTATGCCCCTGCTTGACCTTTTCTCACCAGACAATGCTGTGTTGGATGCTGTGGCTGGTAGCTGTTTCTAGGTTGTTTTTGTTATGGAGGTGTTAATAGAATTCATCTAGGACAGTTTCTCCTTTGTTTTACTGTAATAGATAAAAATTTCATATAATTATATTTAAACTACAGACTTTTTGCATTAATAATTCTATATTTAGGGTAAATTGATACACAGATATTTATTTTGGGCTGTTGATCATTAATGTTTCTCTGCAAAGGTGGCCAATAAATGAGACAGGCTCAGTAACTGGTGAGTATGTTGGAAAGGGAATGTACATTAATTAGTAAATGCTCTGCTAATCTCCACTTGTTAGACCTAAATGCATCTTATTGTCCATATTATGTGTTATATTAAATGTGCCCCCACCCCATGATGTAATCTTTGTCTGTAACACCACCTGCATGAATTTCTGCAATCACTATGTTTTATTAATAAAATTATTATTAAGTGTTATATAGTATCCATAATATCTTAAAATGCTTATAGTGGAATGAAGTCATGCACTCCTATTTAGTTCCTATGCATGTAATAATAGCTACTTACGAGCATATAGAAAATGTTATGTTATAAGGTTATCAAAGGTGTCAAAAGTATTCACATTCATTACTCAGGTAGAAGTATAGATACTAAGGTTTAAAAATACTTCTGTAGAAGTTTTTTACTCCAGTAAAAGTGTAAAAGTACTGCTTTCAGAACTACTTAAAGTATAAAAGTAAAAGTAACGTAAGGGAAAAAACGACATTAAGGTCAAAAGCTTAGGCCACACCACAGGGGTCTGTAGTGCACTAGCCCACCTCCCCAAAAACCCCATTCTGCTAAAAGCCATAATGACTATAATGTTATATTAAAATGTTAATGTTGATAAATTTGGGATGCGCAAGGCTTCGTGTTTTAGCCGCATATACGCCCATTGAACATGAATGTATTTTAGTACAATGTAAATATAGTAAAGAAGCATATCTGTGTACTACTGAGCATTAACATGTGTTTCATGGAGCAGAAGATATGATGACTAGTTATCTATAAGTATTCTAATGTTGCAAAAAGTCAAAATTCAAAGGTATGTTATCAATAATCTTTACTGGAATGTCAATGTACATGAATGAAAACAAGTTGAAAATGAAATAGGAGTAACGAGGCTAGGTTTAAAATGTAAGGAGTAGAAAGTACTGATAATGGAGTGTAAATGTAAGGAGTAGAAAGTACTGATAATGGAGTGTAAATGTAAGGAGTAGAAGTAAAAAGTCAGCTGAAAAATAATTACTCCAGTAAAGTATAAATAACCAAAATTTCTTTATTTGTACTTTGTTACCTGACACCTCTGGGTGTTATGTATGCCAAATAATGCCATATAAATGCATTTTGAATACAGGATTGGTTAAAAGAGTTACCACCTGATTCAATCAAACATCTTTCAAATAGTCACTGTCAACAAGTGTGTATAAAACCCAATACAGAGCCATGATTTCACCTTTCGGAAAAGGTTTTATTTCATGTTTGACATTCATGACGAAGACCAAGCTACACATGCCTGATTAGACAAATGCAATGAGGCGGCTGCACTTATTTGCATAAGGTTGAAATAAGCTCAACTTTATTGCTGTGCAGTGAGGCAGATTTCACAGCATCGCAACTCCTCATGCACTGAGCGATGGAGCAGAGCTCTCCACTGAAATGAATAAGACGCAACGAGGTGGTGATGTAAGTGGATGTGAGCTGAAATACTACAGTACACAATACTCGCAGTACCACTCAGTTGAGAACTGAGAGCTAAGCCTGTTTTTTTTGCCACTTGTGTTTGCTCATAGAGGAATGTGAGCTCTGCATTTAACCTATCAGTGCAGTGAAACACCAAGGTATACACACAATAGTAAACACACACACACAAGGGGGCAGTGAGTGGACTTGGGGGTTGGGTGCCTTTCTCAAGGACACTTCAGTCGTGTCCTGTCTGTTCAGTGGATCAAACCATCTGATCACAAGGCTGGGTCCCTAACTTCTAGCCCACAACTGCCCAGATACCTCTGTTAGGATCATAAATGTCAAAACTAGGGATGGGTATCATTAGAATGTTATCAATAACGATACTGCTCATCAATACTGACCCTCCCACCACCCCAACCCCCAAAGATTGAGGAAAAGAAAGTCAGAGATGCGGTTTCTCAATGGGACACCCAGTCTTTTGTTAGATGAGAAGCTGTGGAATCCATAGCTGACAGATGGTGGGCCATTAGGCTGCCATAGTTTATACAGCAGAAGGTCAGGAATTACGGTGTTGAAAGCAGAGCTCAAGTCTACAAACAGCACACAGGCACGCGTGTTAGGACCATCCAGGTGTTGCAGGATGTTGGAAAGAGCCAGATTAATCTACTGACCTATTGGCTCTATACGCAAACCTTAGAGGGTCCCAAAGAGCATCAGTCATACCGTTAAGGTGCTGAAGTAAAAGTTTCTCAATGTTAGGATGTTAGGGCAGCTGATCTGTAATCGTTCAGGCGGGAGATCTTCTGCACTTTTAAAACTGGTATGATGACAGATTACCTAATGCATGCAGGCATAACAGACTTGGTCAGGGACTGATTGAAGAGATCTGCGAGGGTGGGAGAAAGCTGTGCAGAATAGTAACTGAGTGTTGCAGGTAAGGTGCAATCAGAGCCCCCTTCTTTCCTGATCTTCTGTTTCCTGGGAACACGGCTGACCTGCTGTTCGGTGATGGTGATGGGAAGTGTAGGGGGGTTGTAGGTGTTGTGGAGGTGTGGGCTGGTGGGGGTGAGGTATGAAGAGGCTGTAGACAAGGTGTAGCACACATACTGAAGTTAGACTGAGGGGAGTGAAGCTGTCCTTTGTATTTCAAATCTTGCGTAGAATTTATTGAGCTGGTTTGGGAGAAGGGGGTCTGCTCCTACGGTTGCTATGTCTGGAGACCTTTTCAGATGGAGGACCGTGAGGAGAACTGCTGTTCCAGTTGTTCTCTGTATCAGTGTTTGACAATGTTGACTGCTTTGTTCAGCGCACACTTTGGCCTTTTGTGCTCACCATGGTCACCACTGCTATGAGTATTTACTCTGTGCAGTTTCCTGAGCTCACTGGAAAACCAGGGTTTGTTATTGTTGTACATATGGAAGTAAGTGATGGAAGTATCTTTACAGAAGTTTATTTATGAGCTGACTGTGTCCTCATAATCATTCAGGTTGTTGAGACCACTGTGACTTCATTGAGAGAATGTAAGGTCTGACTTTGTCACCTCAGACTTTGTGGTCTGACTCGGTCACCTCAGACCTCCTGTATGAGAGAATAAAATGGATGAGGGAGTTTTTAAATGGGATGTGGGTAGAAGCCTTTTAAGCATCCTAGCTGGTGCTATAGTCGTAGTCAAATGTTTTGCTTTCTCTGGTCTGGCAGCTGATCGGATGTTTATATTTTGTTAGTTTGACACTCAGGTTGGTGTGTCAACTAAGAACCTAAGAGTCCCTGTTCGACTACTATAATCTGATCAGCCTGCTGTTGTTAAGCTGAGTTGGCTCGTGCCAGTTGGGGAACATGGACCCCAACTGGCACGAGTTGGGAGGAGTGGGAGGACCTGCAGCTGATGGTAAAGGTTTCCAGATTAGGAGAGCACATTTTGGTTAGAACAGTTATGCCACTGTCCCATCTGTGGTTAATGTAGAAATAAACACCTCTGCCTTTGTTTCTGCAGGGTGCGGTTGCATTACGCTGTGTACAGTGAAAAGCTAGTGTCACCTAACTACGCCTCACTGAAGCAGAGGCTTCCTTCCTGTCCTTCTTACCAGCAGTTTTTAGTTCATCCATTTTGCTGTTGATTGAATACATGTTGAGATGTATGGTTGTTTGAAAGATGCATCTTCAAAGTCATGTGAGAGTGTTGCCTTGTCTCCCGCATGCTCTCCGCCTCTGCTTCTCTTTGTTGTGGAAGGATGTTTTCTGCTGGTATATATGCAAAGTCTGGCAAATGATTTGGCGATGTTAAGGAACTCATTGTGGTTGAAAGTAAGTTGAACTGTGGCGCCGTGTGTAGGTTTATGCAAAAGAAACAAACCCACCAAAACACTGTGGCTGCCTCTCTGAGCGGCATCTTGTATTATTTACCTAAATAAGCTAAGAAAATATCCTACCTTTATAAGAAATTATCTATGAATATCTGATATGGAAGGATATTTCAACAGTTTATCTTAATATTGGGGAGCTAAAGTAAACTCACTACACTGTTTCAGATTTATGGAATGTTATATTTGTAAATTTGTCATGAGGCTTACATGCTTTACATATGTTGTATTTAGCTGCATTACCATTAAATTAGATCAGTAAAGTGAACCCACAATTTCGATGGCCTTATCCTTTCAGTCATGACCAAAGAGCACAGAATCATGCTCAGCATTTGAGATGGTTAGGGTAATCTATGACAAACACTGTGTAGAAAGCACTAACATTACATAAATATTAAAAGCAGAACCACTTGTTTAGGAGCTTATTGATATTTTGATAACGACCAGTGAGGACCTGGTACCAGATACCAATCTCTAGTTTAAACTTTATAAAAAAATAGAAAAAATGAAACTGTATGGCATTTCTAATTTTTGCTAGTGCCCCTATCTATCTATCTATCTATCTATCTATCTATCTATCTATCTATCTATCTATCTATCTATCTATCTATCTATCTTATATTTAAAACTCTATGAGTAAATATTATGTTTACAATTGTAAACCACAAAGCAACCACAGATTCTCCTCAGCAATAATCAGGCTTGTGGCTTGTGCTGTTAATGGGGCTTGCGTTACTAATGGGCTGGTGTTACTTTATGTTGTAGTACTGTTCTGTGGAAACATAGCAAACAGCTCAGCCAATGCTCAGCAGGCAATAAATCTAAATTTAAAAGTGTGTGAAATGCAGTAAGCCATTATTAATTACCACATATGTACAATGTCCAACCAACCATGGCCAGGCTCATTCTGCACAGCAAATTGCTGAAAAAGCCAAAAGGTACATATTCAGAATGGCAGCTTGTTAAAGAAAGTGTAATTGTCCTCTGTCAGGTATAAATATCAATGCACACCCCTTCAGTGGGAACTAGCTGAGAAGAATCAAACCATAATTAGGGCTCGTTACTAAATTGACCCTAATTCCTCGCATAGCCGGCTTAACAAACAGCCAAACCAATGGTGCTTTAAGCAAGGTTGTACTGCTTTAGCTTGCTTGTCCAGTTCCAAAGTTCATTTCAGGTTTACTCGACCAGTAAACCCGACACAGACAGAGTTATTTTCTTAAAACTGACTTCATACGTCCTCTAGCTTGAGCAGGCACTCTTCAGAGGGAATATCAGTGTCTGAACGTTTATACTAAAGGATATTAAAGGGAAACATTTGTATAACATTTCAGTGATTCATTTTTATATCCAGCCATACTCATTATATACATAACCTATCTTTTGTTACGAGGGAAAAAAGGCTCTTAGTGTTTTAACTGTCTATTATGTGACAGATACGCAGGCGAAACATGGCTGGTGTCTATAGAAAACTGGCGAGAGAACAGCGGTAGACACTCGCGATAACATAGCACTCAAGTGTAGTGAATTGTGCTCAAATGTGCAGCGAATGTCATATTTACGGTGAGCTGGGGGTAATGAGTACTCCCGTATTCCATACAATCACTCTCAGCCATTGCTACAGATTCCTTTTATCTGGAATGTCACAACACAGGAGAACGGCTGTACGTTAGAGAGGATGCGCGAATATGTGTTTGCTCCACACATGGGTTGTTTGTAGACATTCAGGGGGATTCTTTGCCTTTGCTGAACTTTTGAACTGTAGCTTAGGGGGCAAAAGGTAAATGCAGGCCTCAGAGTTCACACACACAATAGGGCTGTTTGTTCATAGCGCTTGTTTCTCATGTTTACACATAGCTGCCTTTCAGACTGAAGATCACATCAGTTCATGAACCATTTCTTTAATTCCATTAGAACCCAAAGGGCCAGACTTCCAAAGCCTGATTAAGATGACAGTATCAGCAGGGGTTCTGTTAGAAACCCCAGTAAAAACGAAAGATCTGAAGGTAGAAAACTATGGAAGCCGATTGTACCCAAAGTGTAGATCATAATCTGTCCAAGGGTTTTATTCTTCATGCCGATTGTTGCATAGTGGGATACGCACATAGTGTTTTTGTATGCAGGCTTGAATGCAGGAAGCCAAATGAAACAATGAAACGTCACACAATGACTATCTATTTAAAGAACACTTAGATGAGAAACATTGTACAGATCATGTGGAAGCCCATACCCAGCAGGGAGAGGAGAAAAATATGTTGTTGTTTATTCTGACAGCAGTGTGTCCCAAAATATGTTTGTCAACATTAAAAAAATTGACTTATTTTTGGTAAAAGTTGACTTATTTTGTAATAATGACTTATTTTGTTGATCTCTTAACTTCAAATTTGGAAATGATGACTTTGAAATGATCAACACTAAGCACTGGATAAGAGCGTATGCTAAATGCCGTAAATGTAAATGTTTATATTGTTATATTGACTCACTATTGACTCATCAAAATCATGAGTAATCATCTTTAAATGCCTGATTTTATATCTCAAAATAGTGACTGTGTATCTTGAAATATGCACGTATGTTGACTTAAAATGTTAAAAAATGAATTATTACCCCATAAGTAGTATAAATGGTTTCTTTCTTGAAATCCAGTCATGATTGTTTGAATTTTTGCCTTAAAAATGTTCAAGAAAATAAGCCATTATTTTAAGCGACTATGTCAGGAAGTTTAAAGTAAACATAAATGTGTTATTAGACAATAATCTGTCCCAACTATACCATCAACAGCTATTTAATTAGAAAGATTTGTCAATTGCCTTTTAAACATGAGGCACTGTGGAGGTCAGTTTTCTTTTTATAAGTTCGTTATCTTGTTCTCAGTTATGATGAAATCACTTTTGGTGATGTTTATCATTAAAAAAAGTCTTCAGATTTACCACTTCCAACAAACTGTTTGAAGCTTATAAGAAATTTATTTCATTGTAGAATTATTTTATACACATTATTTATACACATTTCAAATAAATGAAGTCAGCGGGTCTAAACTTGTGAGCAGTACACTGTAAAATTGCTTTGTTTGTACAACTTTAAAAATTACTGCATGTGGTAGGAAGCAATTCAACTAATTGTTTTCAAGTAGCTTAAATGAATTATTTTTTTAAATCAAATGTATTATATGACTTAAGTAAAACTTAGCATGAGCTATACCAAGTGTATGTAGTTATTTTAACATACTAAAGCCTCAGTATTTCAATCTTTTTTCAATATTTAATATATAAACAATATTACAGTCATTATTCTTAATTTTAAAAAAGTCAATATTTTAAGATGTTAGGTCAATATTTCGGCCTACTGCTGCCAGAAACAGAAATCCTGACCTGGTGAGAATGGTGGACATGTCATAACAACAACAACAACAACAACGACAACAACAACACATGATCTCCATGATTTCTCTATGGCCAAAGTGTCAAAGTGTTGTGTTTGTTCAATATAATCTATTTCTTTATCAAATTGTTAATCACTTTATCTCTTGTTTCATCTAATCACCATCGCTTTAGCTGTCACGTCAGCTTTCATCGCTTTATCTTGGCCACTTCCACCACTATTATGTGGACGCCAAAGCACAATTAAGCATGCCGAGATTAATATTCAGCCTTAATAGAAGAACCTTAGAAAGTACCATTTCCCACTAAATATTTAAACTGAATTAATGAGCAACATATTTTTCATCGGCCCTCACCCTGCAATCATGTTCTTTTGCTACCGAGCCCTCTAAATCTGCAAATCTAAGTCGACACGTATAATCAGTCAGCGAGAGAGTATATTAAAAAGAAAATGTGTGGAAAACGTAATTGCGTTGGTTCTCGGTGAGTGGGAGTAAATGATAGGTTTATCAGCCTTCGATTCTGCGGCAAACAATGAAACAGCATTCGGCTCGGCATGACAGAGAACGCTTTCCACCAGAAGCACCGGGCGCATCCCTGCCCTTCTCCAGCGCTGACCTTGAGATGAAAACACTTCCCCAGCAAAACCCCCTTTTCTTTTGTCACCGTAAAATAGTACCAATTAACGGACTGCTCCGACCGTCGGGTTATTTTTACGAATGAGGGACAAACAAGGATAGTGGGGGAGGACAGAGAGAAAGAGAGAGAGCGAGAGAGAGAGAGAAAAGAGCCACAGGGGTTCAGAGTGAAAGAAGAGAGAGAATTCCAGAAGGTCAGGGATAATTAGAGACTCCGAGACTCCATCCACGGACTCAGGAGGACACCAGGGTACACACTCGCATCATAAAGCTCTAGAGGCAACCCTACAGATGGGCCCTCGGTGCTATGCTGTCATTCTCTCTGCCTCTCTTGCCCACACGCCTATTTAGTATAGGAAGCAGCTCCTTGAACACCTGGGGTGTACATGATGGCTCTCGAAAGGAGGAGGAAAAAAATAGATCTTTATGAGTCTCCTTTTGTGTGTATGAACCCACATGTAATGTTCGAAACGAGCCCACAAGTGAGGATCCAAAAAGCACTGTTGTTCTCCTTAGACGGGAGCAACGGGAGCACACTGAGGAGCAGAGTGAAAGAACAAAATGTTTTAAAGTGATTTTGCAAGCTCGAACTGTTGGTAGACCTTTCAATTAATGAATGTGACCTCAGTGGAGAAAACATAACAGGCATAACATAAAAAGCTACACGGCTATGCACATTACCGCCCTCATTTGAATCTAAATGTCAGCAACGGTGGCAATCAGCCTCATAACGGCCTCATAATTATTCGTTTTTTTGGGGGTCTTTTTTACGAGAAAATGAATTTGCAGATCTGGAAGGATGGGCTGCCTCAGGTTAGCCTGTAAAAGCACCTGGGTGTTACTAATGGCTACATTAACACTTAGCACAGTTTCAATAGCCATGCCTTGTTGCACTAAATGCCAGTTTATAGTCCAAAGATGTTGTTTTTTTTTCTGTATGGCTTCTAAAAGCAAGGGTCTTAAACTACACACACCCAGCCCACGCATCAGCATCATGCGGCACATCACATAGGTCTAGCTCAGGCCACCAGCTGTCATTAGCTGATCTCAATCAGATGATGGCTCAGCTGACCGTCTGCTATGCATAGCATGTGCTAAATTCGTCAGGCTGCTTCAGGTGCTTTAGCCTACCCACTCACGCTGCTTCCTCTGCAGCTCCTTTGCAACCTGCTTCCAACTCACATACTCTTTCATCCTTGTGTGTCGGACTTAATCAATGTCTTCTTGTTGTCATCGATGCTTGTTCTGTTATGTGCCCCATGGGGAGGGGGGTCTTGCTGCTGCTCCTGGGCTTTCCATGTATACGCTTGGAAAGGCGGGGGGTTCCAGAGCCATACTGTTAAAACATAATTTAAAGCTATCAAACTATCAAAGCTAAAACTAATTTAGCTTTCATTCTATGTAGACTAATAGTTAGATCTGCCTTTATGAATTAATTGTTAATTATTACGAATCATGCATTAACGAAATGATCATATTTACTTGTTTTAGTATTATTATTATTATTATCAGCAGTAGTGGTAGTAGTAGTATACTAGTAAGTGTATTACTTTGTTTTGGAGAATGACCTGGTTAGTGGCCTCCAAGAAATGTAATGTAAAGACCCCTGTTCTAAAGCATCAGCCTTCATGCTAGCCGCTTGAGTGTGATGTGCATTACCCCAGCTGGACGAGCTAACGTTGCTATGTAGTCGCTTTAACGGGAGGGTTGAAGGGTGCGTGTGGACTCATGTTATTCTGTAGGCTGCCAGTCATTCCGAGCTTGTGACACCTCCATAATAGTGTTCCCCTCCCATTCTTAGCGTAAGCAGACAGATCGGACACTTCAGGCATTGGCGTAATTTCGTCATGTGTCCATCATGTCACTGGGGCAGGCCCTGAGGGAAAACGCCCCAGCCTGGCTTCAGGCTCTGCGGTAAATATGTTAACTTTGCCAATCTTCCTCCAGGCTTGAGTGATGAGCAGTAAACCAACAGGACATGACAGAAGGTCATGGTGAACACCGGCCTTGGCAGCTACGAAAACTTCAAACAAAGGCCTCCGAATGATAATTGGCCGCTGTAAGCGAGCGATATGACATTACACTACCGAGACGAAGCTAGGCGATTTGAATTCCGCAGTTAATTTGATGCTTTCAGCAAAATAGCTGTATCGGTATGCTTTGCAGTTCAGTGTGTCGCGTTTAATGAGTTCTGTGGCATTAGGAGTCAGGGATAAGCGTCGGGGCCAGTACGGGTCACCTGAGCTATATCTGGGCACGGCTGATTGTGTGTAATTGCCAAGCTTTATTTAATCGAAGCTTAGTGTTCTGCATGCAAAAGCAACAGCACACATGGCATGTAAATATCAGCTAAATGTCACATTCATTAGGCGATGAATAAATTCTTGCATTCCTTGCCCCCAAAACCATTCAAGCGCACATATACACAATTACACAAGCACACATTTAGAGATCCACTCCTCCAGAGGTGCGTCCCATTCCATCAAGCTCAACTTGTGGGGGATATATGCTACGATATTGCAACCGGTTGCAGTGTCGCATGCATTATTTACGCCCGTGCTCTAAATACACAATCCTGGAATCCATACTCAGCAAAGCATCTGAATTAGGGGATGATGACCCCATGTGAATAACAAATCAATGACAAACGCGCCCTTACAATTGCTCAAATCAAACTGTGATGAAATTGAACGATTTCTCTATCCCCTACATCAACACAGCGCTGTTTACAGGCTTAGAGCCCCCGCGCTCCTGCTGTGGCACCGCAAACCGTGCACCGCATGCTTCCGCGGTCAAGCTTCCTGCTCTCTCAATTACTCCATTACCCATAACCCCTCTCTCCTCCTTCCTCCATCCCTCTACCTGTGGAGGAGCAATCACAGGGGTCCAAGCACCCTGCCCGCATGTACCGCACCCCCCTTGCATGACTCCCGGCTTTGCTCGTGACCTTTGCCCCCCGAGCGCCTGCAGCATTGTGGGAGGGTTCTGGGCTTTTCCGAGTGTTGGTAATTAGCTAAACAGCATCCCGGAGGTTGCCTGAGCCATCTGGTCATGCAGTGGGGGAGAAAAGAGGGGGTCTCGCACCTTTTAATGGGCCTAAGTGTTGGCACGGCGCAATTAGACAGCACCGCTGCATGAGGCTGCAGAGCCCATGCCGCTCACAACGTGAGGAAGTGTGAGGAGAGGTCAAATCATATCCAGACCCCAAGCGCAGTCCTCACACCCAACTGAGCAGAGAGAGACGAGAGAGGAACCGAGAGAGGAACCCAGAGACAAACGTGACTACATGGCCTCTCCTGCTTGCGCACAGGACAAAGCATACTGTACCTGTCCACCATCATCAGACATTGCTGTCTCTAGGCATCCGTTGCCATGGCAGCCGCTGGGTCCAGCCACCTGCATAAGCAACAAGGCCGCAGCGAGGCTCCTGGCCACCTACTCAAATGAAGGTAATTACAGACATCGATAGAACCAGATTAGAGTGTTAATCTTCATTAACACGGAAATATCTTTGCACATCTCTGGAGACACCGTGGTGTATAATATGGAGCCCGACGACACCCCTCCCCATCTGCTTGGCCTGGTCATTCCATGAGCTGCCTTAATGTAAAAGGAAATCTAATGGAAGAGATAAGGGGAAGCAGAGAGTGGCGTTAACTACTGAGAAGCAGGGAAGCAATCGCACTAGAGCCTGTGGTGTAGAGGGGCCAGCGAAAAATAGAGGGGCCACCCTAAAAAATCTATATTAATACTCATATAGATACTGATACAATTCTATGATATCATTTATTTGCAACATACCTCACTACTTAGCTTCTATCAACAATATACAGGAAGCCCTGAATTATCTCTCTCAAAATTACAACCCATCATTCGCCCTATTTAAGAATCCTTATCAGATTCTTGATAACTTGCCACATGACACATTCATTGTTTGGTGACACTTTATTTAAAGGCTATATACATAAGGAAAAACAACACATGCATAAGCACTGACTAACATATCTATAAAGAAGTATTAGTATATTTATGACCAACTTATGACATTTATTAGAACATGACATTCATGACATCCTGTATTCACTAGGCTATTTATATGCATCTATAAGGCTTTATATAGCATGCATAATACCTTATAATGCCTGGCATGAGCCTATATAATTGATCATATGTAGATATAAATACATGGTAAACACTTTTTAAAGCAACATAATATGTTAGGCTTCATAATGCATTCTGATATCCACTCATTAGAACATTATGAAGATGGTGATACATTGCAGCAGGTTTCTGGTATGTTTCCTGTGTAAAATCTAGACTCATCAAAATAGCAGCTACCAACAAAGACACACTCTTTTCATGAGCATCATTTGTAATATTAAAAAAAAGAATAGTATCAATAATACATTTTGTATGCAGTGTGAGTATAATAGTATAACAAATTTATTTTTAACTAATATATATGAAAAATCTGGTATGGAGCCTGACTATGAAGTCGTGGGCTGAAGGTTAGGGGATCAGCCTTGTGACCGAAAGGTTGCTGTTTGATCCCATGAACCGACAGGACACGACTGAAGTGCCCTTGAGCAAGGCACCTAACTCCCAACTGCTCCCCGGGCGCTGTGGTAGGGCTGCCCACCGCTCTGGGCAAGTGTGCTCACTGTCCCCTAGTGCGTCTGTTTACTAGTGTGTGTGTGTGTGTATTTGTGGGTGTTTCACTTCATGGGTGGGTTAAATGCAGAGATCTTGAATTTCCCTCTGGGATCAATGAAGTATCTATCTGTTTATTTTTGCTTTCTGAGGTGTTGTGCATATAATTATTACTACTTAAGCACAATTATATACACTTGGTATTATAAGGTGATGTAGATGCAATATAGTATCCTATATAACGGCATTACTGGAGTCATAGAAAGTGTTCAGCAAGATTTTCTATGAAGAGATTATTGTGTATCACCCTAAAGTCTTATGAAAGTAGTCTAACATAAACATATAAGTTACCGCTAGATGCTAGAGAGTGGAGCGGCACCCGATGTGCTTCTGAAGCACATTTTAGTCGTCCGTCTGACAGAACAGACACGCTTCTGTGTTTCAGTCCACTCCGGCTGTGTTAGACACACATCTTTACGTCCATCACAATGTGAGCCCTTACTGCCTGCTGTATTTCTTACTAACGTGCTGAGTTAACTTTTTTTCATTTGCCCATGTGAGTGAAGCAAAAACTCCAGAGAAATCCAGCCGAATCACACAATCACACTTTCCATAGCATCCCAAACTATCTTTAGAACAATATTTTACTAAAACATGAGGATACGATTGGTCTAGCAGATGCCGAGCACGCCCTGTTCTGACAGTAAGTGTGGAAGTTACTGTTGCCATAAAGCGGAAAAAAAGTTTAATCACAAAAAAACTGACCGGCTGATATGCTGTCAAGTTTTAAACTTGCTACTAAACTGAAAAAGAAGTGGAAAGAAAAGAAAAGGGTTGAAGACACCTCACCTACTTTGGAAATGTTAATTTTCTAAAACTAAAAACTGAATTAAAACTGAGGAAAGGTTTTGTTAACATATAAGAGCTGTTCAGTTATACTTTAGGCATGTTCTGCAACAGATCAAAAACTCTTTCTTGGATTGACCTGAATTTGTCTGAATAATGATATGACGGTTTCCTAAACTACAGTTAAAAGTATGCATTAAAGTGAAGAGACCCAACGAGAGGTTCAGGTGTAGTCCCTCTCAAACTAAGCCTGCTCAGACATTAACATGTTATTTTATTGCAAACTTACATGGAAAGCATTTTTAAAAGCTAGGCCTCTCCATATTTTTGACAAATAGTCAAAAGGAAAAGAGAGAGAGAGAGAGAGAGAGAGAGAGAGGGACAGAGAGAGAACACTGGGGCTTGTTCTATTGATCATGCGCGAGAGAGCAGCTCGTGGTCTACCATTAGTGTACGTTGGCTGGAAGAGAACACGAGGAGGTGGATACGGGATTTTTAATAAAGCGATGCCTTCATTGTTAACCACCCCTGAAGAGGTGTACTTGCAATTGATTTCATTCTGCAGCTGAAGATATTGATACACTCCCTACTGCACACAGTGAAAAATCAATGTTGCAGTACTGTAGCTCTCACATACAACACAAAGTGAGAAAAGAATCATAAAGAGATGATAAATTAATGAACAGAGCTAGGAATCCCACCTTGAATGCTTTTAACTTACTAGACCCATCTATATTTTATTGCATTGGCAAGTAATGGCCAGGTAGCCTGCTTAAAAAAAATAAAACGGAAAGTCGCATTTGTTTTGGGGGAAAAAAGGGTTCAGACAAGGTCCTTCCTGTGCTGCAAGAACTGCTTTATCCTAGAGATCATGTCTGCATGTTACAAAGCTATACAAACCCCTCTAAACTGCTCACAGAGTGGTGGAGCTGTTACTGAGGCATCAATACTCCAGAAAGCCCGCCTGGTTAATGCCATTGATCAGAATATTCCAAGGTTAGAGGTAAGTGTTTACCTTACAGACTTTATCATAGACTTTGTGTAGCTTCTACATGTCTGATTCACTCCGACGAGCAATTATGTAAGTGCCACAAGCAATCCATGAGGGGCTATAAACCGAAATCAATGTCCAGAGAAGGTCATTTAATAGGAATAAATGACGCAAACAACATCTCAGTCAGTCCACTTGTTGTGCCTTGCTGTAAAACAGCCGTCCATCACTCATGAATGCTTCATGTTCTGCATGGCACCAGAAGTGCTGTAAACAGCAGCTGTCACATTTAACCCATAGCAGGTCATTTACACTAGCACATAAATATTCATCCTACATGCACACATACACTAACTGCCCCGTTCTTCTTCTCTGACCACTTTATGAGCTTTACTTACCTTATTGTTTCACTTTATAGCAGTCTATTACAGATTCTAGTCCAGGGGGTCACCAATCGTATCCTTAGTGGGCTTGTGTGGCTACAGGTCTTCATTCCACCCAGGCACAAACGCACCTTGTACATCTAATCAATTGCTTTAAGTGTGAGATTAAAAAAAAAAGAATTAACTGTGCTTCTGCTGGGCTGGAACAAAAACCTGCAGCCACAGCAGCCCTTTGTGGATAAGATTGGTGACCCCCTCCAGCCCATCTGTTGATGCACAATTTGTCAGCTGCCCTCTACACCTTTCCTCATTGGTCAATGTCAGACTACAGGGCCACTACTGCCCAAATCTTCTTTAAGTGGTGGACCATTCTCAGCAAGGTAGTAGTAGTGCTGGTATTAATAATGTGTCAGGTGTTGCAGAGGTTCACTATCCCAAATAATACAGTCAGGGTCAGCTCTGTGGTCCAAAACTGACCATTGATATTGGGCAGGATGTAATTTGTACATGAAAAGGTCCTGGAACACTAAGTATGAGTAGTACGTAAACTGATGACACGCAAATGAAGAGGTTTAACTGAGTATTATACGTGAACCATCACAGCAGTATGCAAGGGGTATATTGTGTCAGTGTTGTTTTTATTTTTTCTGTGAAAGTGTGTGTGTGTGTGTGTTGTAGTATGAGGTTATACAGCTTCCTAGCCTTTATAGTTGTTCTCGGGACCATTCTCATAAACACATTTAATGAAGAAAAGAAGATCTTTCTCCTTTTTAAATCCTATTATTGTGATTTTTCTTAATACATCTTTTAAGATCAGTATATAAATACTTGGTCCACTGAAATAACTGCTGGACCATATCTTGGAGGTGTTAGACCTGGAACTGGCTTATTCCAGCACAATTAAGTTCAAATGAAGGCGTATAAGACGGCGAGTCTCAGCCTCAGATGCTCTGCCCACACACAGACAAAGAGTCGGCTATCTTTAGCGTGTTAACCTGGCCACACTGTCAGGATTCTAACGGATGTTCTAACGGTTGCATTCAAGGTTGACTATCCACATTTCTTTTCACATACATACTTTAATGTGTTGTTTTGTTGGTCCGGCAAAGTTCAGTCTACCAACAGTCTTAACCTCAGATGCCCCACCCATCCTATACTTGGCGTTTCCTGAGGGACCACTTATGTCATGACTAAGATTGCTTCCTTATATATGTCATGCCATGTGGTAAAATTGTGACTGGCCATTTTGTGTGCCAATCAAATTCCCTTGCCCTGCAGCAGTAAGTGGTTCTTGGCTACGTTAAGTGGAGAAAGGTAGCATCCTCTCCCTAGAGACTCTCCAGAGAGTCTGGCAGTGCGAGACCGTAAGACAGCTAACAGAAATTGTGCAGTGTTGAATGGGTTGAGTTTCAAACTGTACACCAGCAAAGTGGAGCAACAAGGTAAAGAGTTTAGATATAGATCTGAGATCAAAACTATACCATGCACTATACCTTTTATGCTATGCAGTTTAACTTATATTGGCATGGATACAATGCACCAGCACCAGCAGTGCCAAAATGTAAACGAAAAACTGCTAAAAAGCTGTAATCGAGTTGTTTTTAAATATAAAATATCAATAATGGCTTATGGGGCAAATATTCAGTGTGTTAAGATCATCTTATCAGGTAGAGAGAGTGTTTAGTGCGACGCTCTCAGAAAAGCATGACATGACTTAATTCATTTCAATACCAGTTATATTATCACCATAACACCCAGTTCATAACACCCATATGAACTAGTCATGTAAGGGGAAAGTCATTGGTGTTGGAAAGTCCATAATTAGAACATCTTATTGTCTCCTTATGGTATAAAACAGATAAGGGAGTATACAATATAGCATAGGCAAAGCTGCGGGCATGTATCCTCAAACTGTCTAACTTTTAAAGCGCTGAGCACAATGTTTTCTTTGAAACTGTACACTACACAAACGTTTAATAAACTTGGCTGGGATTATTTTAGCAAGTAGTGATATTTTAGAGCGTGACATTCCGAATGTGTCACACTGTCAGTCATCTGCGCGCGGTGGATGATCTGCTGCCGCTGCAGACGCTGCAGTGAGTAATGAGATATCGGCATCAGTCTTTTTCATGACTCTGGCTTTCAGCCGGGACTTCACTTCACTTTACGACTCCTGACATTTCCTTGAACAGAAACTTTCTCTGCTTTGACGTGTATGAATGCCATATCTGAGCCGACACTTTTCACCATTTGTAAAGTCACACTTTTTTGCCACGAGTTTATATTAGAGCTTATAAAGGATGTTTATTAAAATAATAGCTGGACATATTACACAAATGGAACAGTAAATAACACCAGTATGGGCACCTGATTACTTGAGGTTCGTGTGCTTTATAATCTAGACTTCTTTGTTAAACAGCTTCATAATAATTACTTTTTAGGCACTAGAACAATAGAGTATAGCTCCTGCCCCCTAATGTTTATTGGGCTGGAGCATGCTTCCTGTCTTCCCCTGCTGTTTATTGGAAAGAAAAACTGACTTTCAATGTAATTGTACTATTAGCTTAACACAATTATTATGAGCACCTCATTTTATCAACTTCTGCTAAAATAAAACTAAAATCACTTAAAATAGAAGTAGTAAAAATGCTTTTTTGCAAGTTTGATTTAAGCAAAGGCACAATTTGATATAAAAGCACAACAAAGAAAAGCTAATTTATAAAGACACATACAGCACATAGCAGGTCTGAAACAATCAAAACCAAATAAAAAAACATAAAACAAGGTTTTGTGCACAAAAATGCTACTCCTCAGCCATTTTTGATCCATGGCATCTACTGCACTGGGGCAAATAAACAGAAGCTGATCCCCACGGTTAAATATGGTGGCAGGTCTGTGATGTTGCGGGGCTGTTTTACCTCCAAAGGCCCTAGAAACATCATTTATGGCATCATAGACTCCAAGAAATACATCTAAAAAGTCTATCTGCTGCTGCCAAGAAGCTAAAATGGGTCATTGGATCTTCCAATACAATTTTCCCAAACATATGTCCAGATCAACACAAAAACGGTTTACTGACAACAAAATCAACCTACTGCCCTCTCAGTCCTTTGATCTAAACCCTACAGAAAACCTGCAGTGTGCGCTAAAGAGGAGAGTGCACAAGAGAGCACCCAGGCCCCTGAACAATCTGAAGAGATTTTATTAAGAAGAATGGTCTGAAACTCCCTACTCAGTATTGTCCAACCTTATTAGATGTTAGAGGACAAATCTCTGCTGTTAAAGGAGAAAAAGTACTGTTTTATTGGCAATTGGATAATTATATAATTGACTAAATAATAGTGGCACCAAAAGTCTAATTTCCTATACCTCTTATTTGATGCATATATATATATATATATATATATATATATATATATATATATCTATATATATATATATATATATATATATATACTAATGCTAAATTTCATTTCATGCAATTCATGCAATTTTCATGCAATTCAAAACAATATTGTCCATTTCACAATTAATGTAAGTGTATCAGATGATTTTTAAAGAATAAAAATGTTTGTATTAAAGCCTATTTTTGTATAGAGGCTTATTTTGCATATAGTCCTATTTAAGGATAGTCCAAGTTAAGGATGTTATTGGGCTAATTGGTTGTTAGGACACTCTTGCTCAATTGTGATGCACAGCTGAAAAAACATTCTACTAATAAGTGAGCATAAAAGGGAGAACAACATTCTAGGTTAGTTTAATATCTGAAGCATCAGCAGTTGATGGCTTGCTGACCGACTCAAAATGACCAGAAAGAAACAACTTTCTTTAGAGACCCGTCAGTCCATTGTTGTGATAAGGAAGGAATACTACTCCACTGAAAAACTTTTGACCGGTAGTGTGTGTGTGTATATATACATATTGTGATAGTATGAGTGGGGTTTTAAACACATCAGTGTCACTGCTGGACTAAGAATAGACCACCAACCATAACTATCCACACAACTGAAACCCATGGGCGGCATCCTGTGATCACAGATGAAGAACTAAAGTTCACAAACTGTGCAGCAACAGATTAGCTATTGTCTCTGATTTAACATCTACAAGATTGCCCAAAAAGGATGGAGTGTATAACTGAGTGGTCATGGGTCTTTCATCAGTTTCATCTAAGACCTTGCTGCAAACGTATGCAACATTGTATTAAATCATGGAAAAGTTATAGGATTTACACTACTTCAGAGCTAATAAATGTCTCATGCATGGGCCATTTTCACCTAAACATAATTGAAGGGTTAATTAAAGGAGTTTACTGTTGTGAGTGTAGCTAGTTAGCTAATGCAGTGTTGTTTGTAGTTAGTTAGCAGGATTTTTTAATGATTATTTACTTACTAAAAATGCAATAGTTTAACAGGCGGCACCCATGTTTCAAAAGCAATTAGGACATTAAGTGCTGACTTAGCGTTAGCTGAACAGGAATGCCTTAAGCCTCCTACCAACAACTTTGGTCTCATAAATTGCGGTGCCATTATAAATGGCATAATTTGATGACATCAGTTGAGCACAGCCGTTGCTGCGAACATCACATAACTAATGGACTGACAGAAATGTTCCAAAATGACTTGCAAAAAATCTCATTCCATTAACTCATTCAAATGTTCCATGTATGTTTCCTGTATCAAGCCTTTAAATAATGTTTCACGCTGAAACACTCCTTACAGCAATACTGTGAATAGTTGGAGCTACGTATTTTATATTTTACTTGTCTCTCAGTATATTTTTTCAGGCGATTTAACATGTTTTAAGTATAAAATAAACCAAATTATCCTCCAATATTAATTTAGAATGTCTACAAATCACTTAAAATGAGTAAAATATGTATTGAAATTATTTAGATTGCAAAAATAGCTTCCAATAAATTAGTACTATTAGATATCTTGACTATAACCATTACAGATGCCTTGATTTGACGACATCATTTGAGCACAGCAGTTGCTGCGAACATCTCATAACTAATGGACTAACAGAAATGTTCCAAAATGACTTGCAAGAAATCTCATTCCATTAACTCTGTACTTACTCTCTGTTGAATTCAAAGAAGATTTTAAATTCAAATGTTACATGTATGTTCCCTGTATCAAGCCTTTAAATAATGTTTCACGCTGAAGCACTCCTTCCAGCAATACTGTGAATAGTTGGAGCTACGTATTTTATATTTTACTTGTCTCTCAGTATATTTTTTCAGACGATTTAACATGTTTTAAGTATAAAATAAACCAAATTATCCTCCAATATTAATTTAGAATGTCTACAAATCACTTAAAATAAGTAAAATATGTCTTGAAATTGTTTAGATTGCAAAAATAGCTTACAATAATCTTAAAATTAGTACTATTAGATATCTTGACTATAACCATTACAGATGCTTTGATTTGACGACATCATTTGAGCACAGCAGTTGCTGCGAACATCTCATGAATAATGGACTAACAGAAATGTTCCAAAATTACTTGCACAAAAATCTCATTCCATTAACATCCTAAGGAATTCCTTTGCCATCTTCTGTGAAGTTACCATTTTTGAGATACATAGTTTTGATAGGACAATGACGGCGTAGTCTGAAAGCAGGTAAATGACTGAAGGTCTGAGTGCTGTATAAGCTGTGGAGCTAAAATAGATCCAGCCATACCTCCCGCCTGCCTCTTTGAAGCTTGGAAAGTTGCTGAAAACATAGAGAATGGCACAAGAGGAAGCATTTGTGCACCTCAGTAGGAGAGAGCGAAGGAAAGAGCTGGAGAAGATTGGCTGGCACCCCATCCTCTCCCTCCTTCTCGCTCTTTTTCTCCAAATGGCTCTTCCAAACGGTGTCCTTTCAGTAGCTAATAATAGCTGGGTGTGCAATTCTTCCTCCAGTGTGTGTGGAGTGGGGAGGATACGGGGGGTTGAGGGAAGGGGGTAGTGTGTTGGGAAGGGGGGCTTTGGTTCAAATCCCTGGGGCTGATTCATCTTAAAGAGTGAGGAGCATGGGAGTTAATGTGCACCCCATCTAGAAGGAGACATTTAAGGAAAGGTGTGCGCGCGTGTATTTCCTTTACTTTTTATTACACTCTGGGGGTCCCAGGAAGCGTTCAGCGGGATTCAAGCAAGAGTTATACCCTACGTGTGAGTACACAAGCTTTCCTGGTTTAAAACTAGGTAATGGGAGATATATTCAGCTGCACCTGGGGATTTCTGAGCCGCTAGCCCATCTCTATCGCTCATGAACTCCACCCCCCCGCTCCCAGCTCCCCCAACCCCCGAAATTACAGCCTTGAAATTTCATTAGTGCTTATTGTGGCCGCGTCTGATCAAGACTCCAGCGAGAGATACTTAATTTTCCATCTTTTTTTCCCTCTTTTTAATAACAGACCTCCCTGTCCTGGAGCACTACGTCTTAATTAGAAACATGAGGGTGAAATATGATGTCGCTGGACATTTGAAGGGAAAAAAAAGAAAAAAAACAACAACAATGCAATCAGCTTTAATGAGACTGTAGCGTGCATAATAAAACACAGTGCAGATGGAGGCCAGAGAGAAAGAGAGAGAGAGAGAGAGAGAGAGAGAGAGAGAAGAAGAGCCAGAAAGAGATATGCTAAGACAGTCTGGACCCCTGCATTGTCTCCTGGTGGCTATGTGTGAAAGCGTGCTCTTGCAATAACACTCCGCTCTAAAGAATCCCTCTCACTTTATTGCATTTGCAATCCAAGACAAACAGCGATAAAGCCAAGGTAACCATAGATACTCCAGGCTGGATGCCTCTCTTTCTCTCTCTCACTTTCTCCACCACCTTTAGAATGTGTGTTAGATGCCTTTTTCTTTATTTATATTTTCTCCCTCGTTCTTCCTCCACAGCTCTTCAAGGTTATTGGAACATAGGGTGCAGCAGGACGGAATTCAGCGTCGCTTTTCCCTCGGCCTGGGAAATAGCTGTAGCTTTTTTTTTAATTATCGGGAGCAGCTCTGTCAGATCTTTATTTATTTTAATTTTTATTTTTAACATCTGAAAATATGATAGTAGCAATCTGTTGTGTGCTCTGTTTATGTAAACAAAGACCAGAAATTACCTGTACTGAAAAGCACGCTCATAATTCATTCACCGAGGCAGCCAAGCACAGATCCAAGCACAACAAAGACAAGGGCTACTTTTACCAGATCCGCTTCACCAGCCTTATAAAGAGGTGAATCATGGATGACTAGAGGTGAGTCATGAGCAAATCTGTCTATGCATGCAATTTGAACATCTCCTGCTCCAACAGCTGTCAATTAAAGATTGTAGAACATCTTTGCACTTTAGGACACTTTGCACTTTACTTTTTTCCAGCACATACATAATCATTTTTAAACACCGTACTTACTTTCTGTTGACTGCAAAGAAGATGCTAAATTCAAATCTTTCCTCTATGTTCCCTGTATTGCGTTTCTTATAGCATTACTGTAGTTGGAGCTACCATGCATAAATAGTATACTGCCAAGTGAAAATCTTAAATCTAGTTCATATGTATACTATTTGGCATTGTACTTGTAATTAATAATTTAACATTTTAAGCATTAAATAAGGCAAATTATCTGCTAATATAAAATTAGAATGTCTAAAATCACTTAAAATAAGTAAAATATATCTAGACATGTGTAGATGTGTAAATATATATATATATATTTATTTTTATTTATTTTTTATTACTTCTTTTTTTGTTATCTTATCTGTTGGTGAATGAAGGAACAGCAAAGTAAGAATTTTATTGTACAGTGTTTCTGCTGTGCATATGACAATAAAACTCTTGAATCTTGACTCTTAAAATGACTAAAATTATATATATATGAATATATTGACTATGTGTAAGATCACGTGACTTGACAAGATACTATTTTCTGCAGGCTGAGTGAGCTGCTGCACATAAACATGTTGGTTGTGGCCTGCATGGACTTCAGAGTGAACAGTACTATTTCAAACAGGTTTGAAGAGCTACATCAAATTCTTTTTATTTTTTAAATCCATAAACTTGATGGAAATTTTATGTTCCATAAAGACACTTAACATAGTTCTGCGCTGGAAATCAAATCTGCAGCCTGTCCTTAAACGTATAGTCTCTTTATGTATCCTCAGCTTATCTTTCACGTCCACTTCCAGACTTCTCAATACTTTCTACTAAACTAAACTGACATGCGCATCAGGATGATTGACACGTTGGAACGAAGTCTCACACTGTGTTATTGTTACTTGTCATTATTCCTGTTCAATTGGTCATAGGTCAAATTGCTGCCCCAAGGTGACACAGAATAAGACTTTCTTTGAGAGCACATTCCAGCAGTCGCATCCCACGAAGTGTGGAGAGTATATAGGAGGATATTTCAATTACACTGTTACACGCACTATCAAAATGACCACAGAGTTCTTCCTACAAGAAGGTCACGCTTTACCTTCAATATCCACACACGCTGGTGAGGGAGCTGGTGAAGAGAGAGAATGTATGGGAGATACATGAAAGCTGGCTCTGTGCCGAGATGGAGGTCGAAGGTTACGCTATACCCTGAGGAAGTACATGAGTGGGATGTAATAGATTTCCTCCTCACCTCCCAGTGTGTCCCACTGGGCCGCTCGAAGGTGCTGCCCTGACTAATTTCAGGGTTACCCAATTTGGCCAGAATCCTGGAGGACTTCAGGGAAAGCTTTTGACACTTTTCCCTTGAGGTGAGGAGTGTCCCACAGTCATCTTTGTCTGGTATTTCGGGGGGGAAGTTTGGCCCTGGCAGCTTAGGTTTCTTACTTAGGGGGGGTTAGGTTTGCTGGTCCATGTCCAGCTTAGCCAGAGTGACCAAACTTCTATATTCTAGAACAGGGGTCACTAATAGACGGGCCGCAGTCCGGATCTAGGCATTGTCCAATGCGGACCCAAACCGATAAACTGTTGAGAACGATTTGATTCTGACCTTGTTTATTTTAAGTGGCGCAACTTTTCCTGGCTTTGCTGTATACGGACTTTGTGGTGCAGCAGAGCCAGTAAACTCAAAGACCAATCACGTGCATTGTAAGATCTCTAAAGGCGCTCCTCAGCCAATCAGATATATGCAGATTCGGGAGTGCAGCGCTCACACTGGGCGAGGTATGAAGCGAGACGCAGCAGTTGGAGTCTAAAGCGAGTCAGAGAAAGGCTAATTCAGATGGTTTATTCCACAATGGACATTACTAAGAACAAATATCGTTCCAGGCTCACGAACGAGCACCTTCATATGTGTATGAGAATGGCCCTGACACCATTTCTGCCCAGATTTAAAGACAATCAAGAGCTCACTTCGCTCACTAAGCAAGAGAAAGTGTGAGAGAGGAATACAAGATGGAAATAAAGTTTTAAGATGTGAAAGAAGTGCACGATTTATTTACTGTTTCAATAAATATACACTTTACGATGCACTTTTTTAAAAGCATGCTGTTTTTATGTAGCCCTTGTTTTTACTTGAAATGAGTAAAAAAAAAATTACTTTATTTATAAATAATTTATTCAGTTTAGCATTTGAATAAACTGAAATATACTGAACGGTATGTGTGATGTGTTGGTCTTTCAGTTGTTGATGGTTTGAGATGCTGATACTAAGCTACTTCAGAATATGGTTCTGAATTCTATTTTAATACCCCTGTTCTAGAGGTTTAAGGTAATGACCATTTAAGTTTGTGGTACAGACTCCAAAGTAGAGTAACATGATTTTAAGTTGCAAGACAGTAAAACTCAATGTCACTGATGGTGTTTTCATGCTACAGTTTTGTTTTTTTTCCTTATTTTTTCTAGATTCCTTGGACAGTTCTGCGAATTTAGTATTGATCTCTGGTCCTCTTAAAAACTGAGGTCTGGGGATTGCTTCCAGTAAAGTGTGGTTTACTACGAATATGAAAGCTATCTTTCTGACCACCACATGTTGGCTGCATTATTTGTTCATTTTGTATCGTGACTGCTTTGACTTAACAAGTCCGCTCTCTTTTCAAGTGTCGTAATGGGAGGAAAGGAATAATGGGAATGTCAGAGGAGAAGGCGAAATGTCTTGCCGCTTGAATGTTTGCATCCAAGAAGGATAAAAATCAGCAAACGGATGAAGTTAGAGTCTGCCACTTTGCAATCCTACATGCAGAAAGTCACATATGGTGCAATCAATCCATAGTTCGACTGGAAACCAGTGATAATGAGCCCCTTTCACAAACGAGCCCAGAATCCACCCTGGGTGTGGACTGTTTGGGACATATGTGAAAAAGCCCTGAAGTAAAACAGGTCCTATGTATTGTACTCATAAAGGACATATGCAATTTTACTATAATGTTGCATGCATAAGCAGATAGTTAAATCTAATAAACATCCAATTATCAGCAAGTTATTTAAAATACAAAGACACTTGAAGATACAAGAGCATTATAGAGTGTACCACTGTTGGTTAACTAGAAATTTAATGGAATCTGGACCCTAAAAGACTGTAAAAGACAACTCATCTATCAGCTACTCTTACTATTTTACTTTTTTTTTTTTTTACAAAGGTGCCAAAAGTATTCACATTCATTACTCAGGTAAAAGTGTAGATACTAGGGTTTAAACATACTTCTGTAGAAGTTGAAGTATCAACTCCAGCTTTTCACTCCAGTAAAAGTGTAAAAGTACTGCTTTCAAAACTACTTAAGATATAAAAGTAAAATTAATGTAAAGAAAAAAATGCCATTAAGGACAAAAGCTTAGGCCGCACCACAGGGGTCTATAGTGCACTAGCCCACCTCCCCCAAAAACCCCATTCTTCTAAAAGCCATAATGACTATAATGTTATATTAAAATGTTAATGTTGATCAATTTGGGATGCGCTAGGCTTCCTGTTTCAGCCGCATATACGCCCATTGAACATGAATGTAGTTTAGTACAATGTAAATATATTAAAGAAGCATATCTGTGTTTTACAGAGCATTAACATGTGTTTCATGGAGCAGAAGATATGATGACTAGTTGCCTATAAGTATTGTAATGTTGCAAAAAGTCAACCTTCAAAGGCATGTTATCAATAATCTTTACTGGAATGTAAATATACATGAATGAAAACAAGCTAAAATAAATTGGAGTAACGAGGCTATGTTTAAAATGTAAGGAGTAGAAAGTACGGATAATGGTGTGTAAATGTAAGGTGTAGAAGTAAAAAGTCAGCTGAAAAATAATTACTCCAGTAAAGTATAAATATCCAAAATTTCTACTTAAGGTAATGAAGTGTTTGTACTTTGTTACTTGACACCTCTGATTTTTTACTGTTCACTGGTCCCTTTCCAATTACTTAGGGGCTATTTTGAATTACTCTCCTTCTTAAACACGTGACATTGCAGCGAAATAGGGTGCAGGTTCATTGGCCAAAATATGTGATAGTTTATTCTGCCTGATTTTCAATTTGTACAGTAAGCATGCTACCCAAAACAATCACCTAGTACTTCTGATTTGATACTGTTCAAGATGGTTCAACACGGCTGAATTAGTCAGTCAGCAATTGGATCTCATTTGTTCGCATTTAGAAATTTGATCAGTCATGTGAACAGAGGTGGATAGTGGTGGATAGTTACTAGTTACATTTACTCAAGTACATTCACTTCAGTAAATATTGATGGGTTTGTACTCTATTTTCCAATAGTGATTAGTGTGTAAGGAATCTACTTTTTACTGAGTTACATTTCAGCTGTTCATATTTAGTTATTATTAGTTATTGATATTTCATTTCAATCTGGTTTGTTTTGTGATTTTGTGACTGACTTTATCATTTTATTTGAAATGAAAATAATACAATTTATGCTGAATTCAGTACTAGATTTTTATATCTAGATATTCTCGCGTTGCAATAAAAGAAACTTTTACTCAAACATTGATTTAGGCTACTCTACCCACCTCTGCACGTGAATTGCCGTTGGCTCATGTTTTCATCTCAAAACTCCCCTTAAATCAAAGATGGCGGCATCCAAGACTTGTACCTATGCCGTATATGATAATGCTATTGATGCTCTCCATGTCTCCCTGAGCCTACTGTGCACACCCTCCACCTACCAAGCATGAACAGAGTTTACAAAAACATCTTCCAAAGCACTGTTAGCAGACCATCAGTCAATAGAGTCCCAGGCATTAATCTCTTGTGAAATGTTGTTTACATTTCATCAGCGGGCTGTTTGCTAATGTTTGCCGAGATTCAGCAGGTCATGGATGAAAGAGCCAGCACTGTGAAATGGGTCCACGGTCTGTTGGCAGTGTATGAACGCTACAAGAGGCTCGTGATTCTGTGCATTTGTCTCTCTGTTACTAAGTACCTTCCCTCTTAATCTCATTCAACCCTGCTTTCAGACATAATACACCTTCAAACAGGTCTGCCTACATGCCGTCTTCAGATATCAAGTGTTGGCCCAGACTTCATGAGAAAAGCCAACGCCTCACTTGAAAGAAATTTTGCCAGTGCCAACTGCAGGTGACACACAAAATCCCCCCTCCTGTTATTCGCTTCCTCCGCTCTAATCCCTTACAGACTAAAACCTAGAGCAGCAGACAAAGTTAATTAACAATAATCAGCTTCCAAACAGACTCGCCTGCAGTTGTTCCATTCCAGTTTGTCATTTGACAGTGGCAGTTAGTTAATAAGGGCATGAAATATTGGAGGCTGGTGAACAATCAAGGTATTCCTCGACCTGGATTTAATGTTATTTTTTTATTTGGTTGCAAAGAATATGAAATGTGTCACATCCTAGCAGGATAATAATTAATCTCCCCGTTGTCAGTCATGCACGGAGGCCCAGAAATACCTTCATCATCCTTATGACAAGTTCCTCGCAGGTGACGACACTGACTGTCAAGTCAACTGTCAGTCTTGATCACTTCAATTTCTTTTTTTCCCCGCGTTCTCGTGAGCTTTACCACAAACTATATATAAAACAGAATTTAATCCTGCATGGAAATCCCTCTTCGTATCTGGCATCACTTTTGGGATTATGGAACTTCTACTGGAAATGTAGTGACCTGGTTTATTATTCGTATTCTAATAAACGTGTGTTCTCTCTGTTGCCTTCATAAAAGATGTCTGTCAAATTTCACATAACTTCTCCTGCGCCTCCTGGTCCCTGGTATCAGCAATGTAGTATAAGTCTACCATCAGCCCGAGGCTATATAATAAACAACGTTAGAAATGGACTGGGACACACTGAAGCATCGCTGCAGGAATAAAAACTGGGACAGATTGCAAAGTCTCTATAATAGTTTTTTTATAATAGAGAAAACTATATATAATTGCTTTACACTGTTTCTAAGGCAAATGCATGGACCAACGTGGGGTTAAATGTACTGAGGATGACCCACAGCCTGTTCAGACAAATGAAAGTCAAAGTACAGCAGGGACCAGACCCCATAGGTGTCATGGTAACTACCTTTTTCAACAGGTAAGCACATGGAAAGTCAGTTTTTAGCTTTACTGTTACTTTAATTAAAAAAAACAAAAAAACAATGACAAGCACGGAGTGAAATTAGAGACAACTCAAACGAGTTTAGATAGATAGATAGATAGATAGATAGATAGATAGATAGATAGATAGATAGATAGATAGATAGATAGATAGATAGATAGATAGATAGATAGATACTTTATTGATCCCGAAGGAAATTTAGCAGCCAGCAGCAGTTACAAACATAGTACAAAAAAAACCAATAAGGTATAAAAAAATTAAATAGCTTTTAAATAGTGTCCAGGAGTGCAAATGTACAGGATGTACAGCAAAGTGTCAAATAGTGTCCAGGAGTGCAAATGTACAGGATGTCTGGCAAGGTGTCAATAGTGTCTATGAGTGCTGACATAAGATGTCTAGTAAAGTGTCAATAATGTCTATGAGTGCTGACATAAGATGTCTAGTAAAGTGTCAATAGTGTCTATGAGTGCTGACATAAGATGTCCAGTAAAGTGTCAATAGTGTCCGGGAGAGCAGATGTACAGTAATGTGATTACAGTACAAATAAAAATAAACTGTAATTTTAACATAAGGGACTTGTTCCTCATCTGTCCTCCTTCCTCCTCCGGCTCCACTGGGAGGAATTGAAGAGTCTGATGGCTCTCGGGACAAAGGATCTCCTGAGTCCGTCTGTAGAGCAGCTCTGTGACAGGAACCTGTCACTGAACTTGCTCCTTTGTTCCATGATGATGGTGTGCAGTGGGTGACCATCATCATCCATGATGGAGAGCAGTTTGTGCAGTGTCCTCCTCTCTGCTACTGTAAAATGGTACTGAATGGACTGTACTGCAGGAGCCATATGGGGAGGACATTGAGGGAATTACACACTGCATGACGGACTACATGAACTTTTGCATGGACATTGTCGTTCCTGTGAAAACTGTACGCTGCTTCGCTAACAATAAACCCTGGATAACCAGCAGTGTTAAAGGCCTTCTGAACAAGAAGAAGAGGGCCTTTAAAGACAACAACCAGGAGGAGCTTAGGAGCGTACAGAAGGAGCTCAAAGTTCAATTGCGAAACGCCAAGGAGTCCTACAGGAAGAAGTTGGAGCAGAAGCTGGAGGAGAACAACATGAGGGAGGTATGGAATGGCATGAAATCCATCACGGGGTGTAAGCAGAGGACAGACAGTGCCATAGACGGAGATGTGGAGAGAGCCAATAGTTTATGCTACCACTGCAAATAAAAAAAACTTGCATACCCTAATATTTGGTTGGACCGCCTGGACAGCTTTGATTACAACAGATTTAGATAACCTTATGCACTGTCACAGCATTTACTTCTATCCAGAGTTGGGTTCATTTTGGACCAGTATCTTGTATGGATGTCATGGTAGGCCAAATTTTTCTCCAACATATCCCAAAGATGTTGGCAAGAAGAATGCTTGCTCATGCTCCCAGAACCACTTTTTATACTTTGAGCCCGATGACTCTTAGCATTGTTGTTCTAGAATATCTTTGTGCTGTCAAGGAAAAAAAAATATTTCTAGTATGAACTGGTCATTTAGTACATTCAGTTTACTTTATTTTATTGGCACATAATGTTTCTGAGCCTCGCCCTGACCAACTGAAGTGCCCCAGATCATAATACGGCTTCCAGAGGCTTCTACAGTGGGCCGTATGCATAATGGGTACATCAACTAATGTACTTCTCTTCTGACCCTGATGTCCAGCACTCTAGAATAGGTTTAATCTGGATTTATCCAAATTGAAGCATTTTGTCCTGATTAGCTTTACTATCAAGTGTTTTTCTTAGGGCCACACGTGTGAAAATGCTTATACTTCCACTCTTCAACATAGTTGTGAGTTCTGTGGTCATTTTTTTACCATTTGACCAAGCGTTTAAGTGATCAGTCTTGGTCATTCAAGATTTTCTACTGGCTACATTTCTTTCCTGCTGTTGCCGGTCCTCCTAGATTATAATAACAATGTGTTGGATAATTCGGAATCAGAATCCAGTTTTTTCTGCTTTTCCTTAGTTGTGTTATTTGCTTGAAGCAGGTCAATAATTTGACCCTTTTAAAACTCAGTAACATGTTTTCCACAATCACAGGACACGACTTCCCACATGGTTGATCCTCACGGCATCAGTTAGGGTTAAAACAGTTGTTGCAGCTGAAACATATTAATCACAGCAGTAATTATTCAATCGAACTCTCTTAAGTATTTGCTCGATTTAATCCAAACAAGACGTTTCTTGGCCAGGCAGTGCATGATCTCATGTATCCCCTCCATAACCTCTGTATATTCCAATTCCAGACCGCTGCGATGAAGTAATCACCTGACTCTTATCTCTAACATTCTCCGCTTCCCTGCCTGTATTGCCTTATCATGTCGGAAGGCTCTGCTTGACCAGCACACCCAAATCCACCTTCAGAGGTTATAAATTACAGATTAGCTTGGCTGATTCTAACCAGAGGCTTAATCTAAGTGCCAGATGGACAGGTATTTTGAAATTGTAATAACAAAACCTGGGATATCTCAAATATGAACCCCCTGGGTAACAAACACACACACAGACACACATGCAACCCATCAACCCTTATCTTCAGCTGTGTCCAGCTTGAATCTTCCATGTTCATCTCTTTTGCCTAAAGCTCAGACACCCTCTGCTATCTTCTGGATGATCTGTTGCTGGGCAGACTGGGCAACTGTGTTTTAATGAGCCTGGTTCCATACTGAGCCAACAGGCTCTGCGAGATGTGCTGTTAAACACTCTGCTATTCAGTGGATATTGACTGTACTACCGAGAGGAAGCATTCAGATCCTGCCATTCTTTCACTCAGACCAAAGGCATTGACTACGGAGGCCAGTAAATCAGCTGCTGGGCAGACGAGCATATTCCTAGGCTGATAACTGTTCTCAATGAGTTTTCACCTAATTATTTCAAGTGGTTCTCTTCTTTCCACATCAGTGTGAGAATGAAATACATTGCTTATTGAGCAGACAAAGTCAATTAACAATGCTGCAACAATGTTATTCTAGGCAGACAGCTGCTCGCCACAACCCTGCGATGACTTCATCTTTGTGAAATAAGTAATAAAATAAGTTTACAGATGTAAGAAGAAAGTTTACTCTGTTCATTAAAGGAAGGACTCACGCAGCGCAATAAATATATCTAAAAAAAAAATTATCACTCATCTGCTGCTTTGAGGTACAGTCTATTCACAAAGGGTGCTAATGTGTTGTGATTCACAGCATCCTCCGGTTTCCTGTGTTGGCATTAATAGCCGCGTATAATTTAATGGGATAGTAAACTTTAACGGTGTTATTAACTTAGGGGAACACATTACTATACACATATGATGCAAGGCTGAAGCTATTTATATGAGCCATTTAAAACAAGCGCCCTACTAGAAAGCTGGAGAAGACGCCTAAGGACCGATCACAATATCCGACAGCACTCACGGTGGTCTGAGGATTGTAGAATTAATGGGTTCAATTTTAGTGAATAAGAGGCAATAGACTCTAATCAGACTGAATAAGACACACTAGGAACAAGACGTGATCAGACATGTCTGTTTCAAGAGCAGCCTCCCCGGATCGTCTGCTCTTAGCTCTTGCGTTCATTTCTCTGTCTTTCTTTGCATGACTTGCTGTGTCACACACACAAAAAAATAAAACGCCATATTCTTTTAAATTGGTTCATGTGAACACTGACCCCTGCATAAAGCATATAGGATGGAAAGCCTAGGTCCACTGGCAGATCCACCACATTTGCAAAGCACAGTTCTCATCTTAAAAAGCCATTCAGAAGCACTGGTGATTTGAAAACAGGTGTAGTAGTCTAGGTGGGTTGCCAGATAAGTAAGCACATGTCACAATGAATGGCCATAATGGGACCATTCACCTTGACCCCTTCAATGATGCTATATATCACTGGGTACCACTGGGTGACTACCTTCCTCAAACCCACCCTCTAAACCCAGCAATTAAAGGAGCATTCTGGCCAACAACTTGCCATGTTATGTATGTACCCTATGGCGCAACCTATGTATGCTTCAGCGTTTGACACAATTCATGATTTTATATTGTTTTCACATTTTTTTGTTCATTACTGTTGTCTTACTACTATACCCAGCATGCATTATGCAAATACATGATGCAACCTTAAGGAATCCCCAACTGCTAATCTATTCACTGATTTATAGGCTACTAACAAGGGGAGCTAATTACTCAGGTACAAGTAAAGATACTAGGGTTTAAAAATACTTCTGTAGAAGTTGGTGTATCAACTGAAGCTTTTTACTCCAGTAAACGTGTAAAAGTACTGCTTTCAAAACTACTTAAAGTATAAAAGTAAAAGTAATGTAAGGGGAAAATAATGCCATTAAGGACAAAAGCTTAGGCTGCACTGCAAGGGCCTATAATTCACTAGCCCACCACCCCCCTTCAAAAAAAAATCTTTTAAAAACCATAAGGATTCCTGTTTCAGCCGCATATACGCCCATTGAAAATGAGTGTATTTTAATACAATGCAAATATTGACGCTGTCCAATGAAAAACAGGTATCTCCAAAATGGCAACTTTACAGAAGAGGCCAAAAACTGTCATCACTTTTAATGGAAGTCAATGGAACCAGAATTTTTCCAAGCTATTTTGGAGGATATCTATTGGTCCATTCATCATGAATTTTTTCCTCAATGTAAACGGAAGCCGCTGCATTTAATTGAATTTAATTGAATTTAATTGTAGAAAATTTGAAATCGTTAAAAATGGAGATGCATGTTTTTCATTGGACAGCGACAATATATTAAAGAAGCATGTGTTTCATGGAGCGGAAGTTATGATGACTAGTTGCTTATAAGTATTATAATGGTGAACTTCAAAGGCATGTTATCAATAACTTTTACTGGAATGTAAATGTACATGAATGAAAACAAGCTGAAATGAAATAGGAGTAACGAGGCTATGTTTAAAATGTAGGGAGTAGAAAGTACAGATAATGGAGTGAGAATGTAAGGAGTAGAATAACTCCAGTAAAATATAAATAACCAAAATTTCCACTTGAGTAAGGTAACGAAATATTTGTACTTCGTAACACCTTGACACCTCTGGCTACTAAATACAGCCAAACTAGAGCCTGTGTAACTTATACCTCAGTCACCAAACAAAACAACAGTTTTGTCCGAGATCAGGGATCCTACTATCCAATAACTTACTAGTCTGTTGTCTAATTCATCTAACAAGTCATGCCTTGTGAGTAATGCCTTCTCTGCTTTGTAATTATGATTTGCAGACATTTATTATTTAAGCGTTTAAACCTGCGTTCTATGTTAAGTTGGAGCCAAAATCTACACTGTCTGGGGGTCCCTGATGATTGCTTTGAGAAGCATTGCTATAGTCTATACCGAGTTCACCTAGACTCGACCTTTACCTTAACCAGATTCGCTCTCTGTATTGACTTTGCCGCTGCCACAGGGAAAAGGAAGAGCTGAGAAGGATTTGTTTGTTTCTTCTTTTGTCTTCTCTCACTTTCTCAGTTTCCCCTAATCAGCAGCCAGATGACAGAGCGGCGTTCAGGAACCGTGGAGGGAGGTACCTATCAGAGCTTGTTGCGATTCCTGCATAATCTGAACGTCTGAAATGCGTCAAAATTTGCTGATGAGGCCTCGGTGCAGAATAGTAACAACAACAACCAAAAAAAATAGACAGGCAGGCAACGTGCTGGCCTATTCACGTTGCTAACTAAACACAGTACCTGAGAATTTTCTGACAGCCCACAGCTTCCCCACGCAGTGTTTTCTGAGTCAGCGCTTTGATGACAAGTGGGCCGGGTCTCACTGTCTTGGTGAATTTCAAAGCGCTCAGATCAGGCCACTCTTGGAATAACTGAAATTGAAAATCTGTCAAGGTGTTTTACATGCATACAAACAGAGAATATCCTCCCGGTTTAACAAGTAGGCAAATTACAGTCTCATGTATTTCTCTTACTCTCAGTTGTCCTAAAATCCTGCAGCTAGACATCTCTGAAGATACAAACGTTTTGCTAGCTGTGCTTATGGCTCAATATTTGTTTGGAGCAACTTAGTCTCATGAACTCCCTGCTGGGGATGTTACTGCATTTATGCTTTCACAGTGACACACCACATCTGTTTGGTGTTGTGCAATTCCGAGGAACTTTTCCAGCCCGAGGCTGTGAAGCCATACTGTTTTCTCATTCATCACCTCTTTCTCCTTCTATCCCGAGTGGTTGTCTGTCTTCGCCAGCTGAGTCTCAGCACTGGCCCACACAATGACAACAACCAAGCCAACGTCAGTGAACGAACTGATCATAAATGAATCAAATCAGATTGTTACTTTTTTGAACTGGACTGTGTGGTTTTGTGCTTAGTTGCAGTTCTTTCCACCAGGTAGCCATAATGCTTACAGACAGCTCTGAATATGCTGACCTTTGCTTTTTGGTTAAGCTCACACCCTCTCACATCCCACCTTTATAATTTGCAGTTTCCTTAATAGCTAATTAGAAATTAATTAATTGTGAGCTACTTTTTAAAACAGAGGCCTGAGAAAGTTCTAAATTAAGCTCATGTACTTTGGCAGACTTGCTGTGGTGTGCTGCTCTGGAGGGTCTGTAGATCACTGGTCAGAGATCTGCTAGCACTAAGCTGACCTGTTGTAAAACAAGTGCCTCTGGATGTCTTTATAAGCTTCATTTAAAATTTTGCTTACACGTCCTATGAATCCTGTATCCATACTGCATTAGGAATGCATTAATAAGGTGTTACATGCCATTCATAATATTTTATAATGCCAGGTCTAGGGTTCTATAATTGATCTTGAATAGTTATAATTATATACATAACAAGTTATAAAGTCAGCTTACAGAACATATTATAACAACTGTACACAAGATTACTGTCAATGCTGTTGTTCTACAGTGTTTATTAGAGATCATTACAGGCTGTAAGTAAAATGTGGTAATTAGATCTAAGTGTTAACACAAGACCTATAAGAAGTGAGCACAGCTAACTAGTCATAGCTAATGTTAACTATATTGCTGAACAAGGCAGCTGGAGTTACTGTGGTTTCTACTGCCCACCATAAAGCAGCTCTCTGTGCTGCTAGCCATTTAGCTTTGGTTGCTAACTACTGTCTAGCTGTAGCCAGTTAGTTTAGCATTACCATTACCTACAAATAAAATCAAGTTCACACTACATATAAAACATATGCTTGTTCTTAAGAAAAAAATAAATAAATAGTGTCATAGTGTGTTATGGTGCAACATGTATGTTTACAATGTTTTTATAAATAGAAGTTATATTGCACAATTAAACCTCATATTATAAAAGGTTGCATACTTTCACGTTACAAAGTATCTTGCATGTCACTATAATTACTTTGAGACAATTAAACAAGCTTATGGCAATGTAAGGTGTTATGTATGGTATATAACCCTTTATAAATGCACGTGTAATGCCTTATAACTACGATTGATAAGATTTATAGAAAAAGTTACCAATTTTTCTCATAACAGGACAAACACAAGTGGTTTATAGTGGCTAGGTTGCATTATGCATTGGCTTTGCTAGAAGTAAGTAGTGGCTGATTGACGTATTTGTTTAAGTATGTTGTTCTTGTGAGCAAAAGGTTACTAACTTATTTAGGACAGCTCATGCCCGTCATTCCCAAAACTTTTTGACTTAAAAAAAAGTGCCTTGAATTTTGCACTGAAGGCCAAAGCAGCTAATGATATGTCACTGTTGACCCTGCTTTTAATGTAATCTTAGACAATCAAACCTGTTCCTTGTAAACAAAGATTTAACAATAAAATCAGAAAGAGGTTCAATTAAATGGAGTTTACATATGAAAATGCTTGAATTCCAGGAATTAGACAGACAATCAAAATCTAGGATGATCCATGGAAATCCAGGGAAAGCCAGGGAAATCCAGTGTGGCAGGGCTAATGCATAACCCATAGGAAAAAAAACACCTAAGAAAAGATCTCTATAATTTAGGACAATGGCATCAGATAAAAAGACAAAGACGACTTTTGTTTAAGTCTTTGGCTGTTTCTCCTTAGAACGCAACCGCAGTAAAAACCTCACATGTGTCTCCTCTTCGATTTTAGCTACACATTATGTTTAGATGTGCCAAGAAAATAATGCTCATGTTTATCTGTGCATGAAGAAAAGACAGAACTCTTAATATAAACTTAACCATTTCTCATCTAACACTAGGAGCCTTCTCAGTTCTAAAACTGTGAATAACTAATGCAACTCCTGCTATTAATCGTTTATTCATAAAGCACTATCAATTTATTCCTAAGGCATTATACAGCATACATAACACATTATAATACCAGGCATAAGCATGTATAATATTTCTTAAGTAATTATGATGACATGCCTAATACTACATAAGGGAAGAGTCTGTAACTTCTGCCCATTAGAACATTCTAGACACTAATGCTGTAATGCATAATGACATGTTATAGAGTTTAATATGAGGTCATAACATGTTTTAAGAGGGTTTTTGCTGTTGTTTAAGAAATTTAAAATTCAGTACATTAAACCTCATAAAGCATTATAAGTGAATTATAAGTGAATTATGATAGTTTAACAGCCAAATACAGGGTATTTTTAAACACTTGTGTTTCAAACTTATTTAAATCCATAGCATGTATTATATAATTTCATAGTACATTTTGAACATAGTACATTTGTAGCATTATAGACATATGCACTCTTGTTTCATAATTAGTTCACTAATATGTTCATTAGATCATGTTTGACTGGTAGTGTAGTAAACGTTTGGCTGGTAGTGTACTAAAACATTTGACTGGTAGTGTACTAAAATGTGTGACTGGTAGTGTACTAAAACATTTGACTGGTAGTGTACTAAAACGTTTGGCTGGTAGTGTTCTAAAAGTTTTGGCTTGTAGTGTACTAAAACGTTTGACTGGTAGTGATCTAAAACGTTTGACTGGTAGTGTACTAAAACGTTTGACTGGTAGTGTACTAAAACGTTTGACTGGTAGTGACTAAAACATTTGACTGGTAGTGTACTAAAACGTTTGACTGGTAGTGTATCTAAAACATTTGACTGGTAGTGTACTAAAACGTTTGACTGGTAGTGTATCTAAAACGTTTGATTGGTAGTGTACTAAAACGTTTGACTGGTAGTGTATCTAAAACGTTTGATTGGTAGTGTATCTAAAACGTTTGACTGGTAGTGACTAAAACGTTTGACTGGTAGTGTATCTAAAACGTTTGACTGGTAGCGTACTAAAACGTTTTACTGGTAGTGTATCTAAAATGTTTGATTGGTAGTGTATCTAAAACGTTTGGCTGGTAGTGACTAAAACGTTTGACTGGTAGTGTATCTAAAACGCTTGACTGGTAGTGTACTAAAACGTTTGACTGGTAGTGATCTAAAACGTTTGGCTGGTAGTGTATCTAAAACGTTTGACTGGTAGTGTACTAAAACGTTTTACTAGAATCATCAAGTCTTCTGGGCCATCAATCATCTACTTATGAGCAAAAAGACTTCCTTCTGGGATGAACCTTCCAGCACATTATGGGAAAAATAAAGTAAACCAAATTTTGTGTGTGTAACTATCACAACTTCACTCATTCACCGGACTATCTTACACTAATGTATTCTGTCTACTGCATCCTGCAACCACCACCACACTCTGATCCTACAGAAGCAGTGTGCTTAGAGGCACAGATGAAGTTTCTGTGGTTAGTGGGTTTACACAGCTGAGTTTGACCCTTCTGCTCTCATTATGTAAGAGCTTTCGATGTGCGCCTGCAAGCTTCTGGGCCACTCCACTGGCACGCTGACCTCTGAATCCCATTTCCCCCGCTGCACACTTTCTGCCGTGTAAGCCTGCTCCTGTTTCAGACGCAGGCACAGAGGTGACACGCTTTATCCCTGTCACTCGTATTAGATTACACCCGCGCACTGGCCCCTCATGTAGCATTCGGGCAGCATTACACAGAAGTGTTAATGAAAGCTTGTTGTCCCTCGGGGCCTCTGCTCGCCCATCATCTCGGAGGCAGCTAGAGAGAGAGGATTAATATAGAGATGGAGACGAGGCACAAACATCACTGAAAATGTGAGTTTCTGCCGGTGTGAAAGACTCCCTATCTGATATAATGAAGTGTTTTGCACATGCAGAAATGTTTCTATAGAGTAAAACGTGCAAGGAAGACAATGTTTGGCTCCACAGTGGTTGTCACTAGTTAGCCAGGGATCAGAAATATTGTTTTTTCCCCCAATTTGTATTGCATTACAGTAACAGGTGCCCTCAGTGGCAGCTGGACATCATTAGAAACATTGTTATGGATGCCTGTGGCCTTCAGGTGGATATAGGACTACTAAGAGGACTACAAAATATTTTTCAACATTTCTACATAAATAAATCAGGTCATTTAGAGTGATATGAGGTGAAATGCTACATTTTAGAGAAACTCCAGAATATCATCCCGACATCCAGACTGCCTTTAGAAGTTCCATCACAGGAACATACCATACATAACTTGTTATAGGGATGTTACCGAGAATATACAATAGTTCTGAGTTAAGATCTTGCCCTAAAACTTGCAAACCACTGTACATTTAAAAACTTTAAATGATGCATATACAATAGCCCAGAGGTCACTAATAGGGGGGCCGCGGTCCGGGTCTGGGTCTGAACCCAGACAATGTCCAATGCGGACCCAAACTGATAAAAGGATTTAATGTTGACAGTGTTTAAGCGGCAGAACTAAACTCACAGACCTATCACGAGTGTTGGAAGATCACCAAAGGTGCTTCTCAGCCAATCAGATCTGTGCAGATTCAGCAGTGAGGTCTGCATACTGGTGAGGTATGGAGCAAGCTGCAGCAGTCAGAGAATAAAGCGAGTCAGAGAATAAACGAGTCAGAGAATAAACGAGTCAGAGAATAAAGCGCATCAGAGAATAAACGAGTCAGAGAATAAAGCGCATCAGAGAATAAAGCGAGTCAGAGAATAAAGCGCGTCGAAGAATAAAGCAAGTCGGAGAATAAAGCGAGTCAGAGAATAAATGGAGTCAGAGAATAAAACGAGTCAGAGAATAAAGGGAGTCCGAGAATAAAGTGAGTCGGAGAACAAAACGAGTCAGGGAATAAAGTGTGTCAGAAAATAAAGTGAGTCAGAGAACAAAGTGAGTCAGAAAACAAAGTGAGTCGGAGAACAAAGCGAGTCAGAGAACAAAGTGAGTCAGTGAAAAAAGCGAGTCAGAGAACAAAGTGAGTCGGAGAACAAAGCAAGTCAGAGAATATAGTGAGTCGGAGAACAAAACGAGTAAGGGAATAAAGTGAGTCAGAAAATAAAGTGAGTCAGAGAACAAAGCAAGTCAGAGAACAAAGGGAGTCAGAGAACAAAGTGAGACAAAGAATAAAGTAAAGCGGAGAATAAAGAGTCCATGAAAGAATAACGTGCTCTAAAAAGAAAAGTCGACGGTGAAAGCCGACTGTTTTAAGCAGGAATGGAGAGAAGTATATGTTTATTCCTCTCACAGGCAGCTTCAAACCAACAGATCAAGATGTGAAACTGAGTAAATAAGAAGAAGCTTAATAAACAATTTAAGGTGCACTTCTTTTTAAATGTAGCCCTTGTTTTTACTTAAAGTGCTAAAAAAAACATTTATTTTAAGTTTGATAAATAATTCATTCAGTTCAGCATTTAAAACAATAAATATTGTTGAAATATCCTGAATTTGTTTGTCTTTCAGTAGCTGATGGTATAAGATGCTGATACTAGGCTACTTCAGTATACAGGACACAGCACTGAATTATAACATAATGTTAGAAATGGTGACGGTCCGGACCTTGGCTTGAGAAAACTGAATTCTAATTAAATACCCCTGCAAAAGACATTTCATTATCTAGAAATGGAAACTTTAGTAAAAGTAGTGACAGGAAGACTCCAATGTGACATCATTCATTCATTCATTCATTCATTCATTCATTGCTGCTGATGAATATCTTGCGTCACTCCTGCCTCCTGAGGCTTTCTGGCAGAACTAACCGGCTCTGAATGTTGACTTATCCAGCTAACATGTCTTTTTATTTTTAAACAGAGTATTTGGCAGCATGTAACATTATAACCAAATTTATTTTTTATTTATGACTCTGATTATTATATTGGGGCCATTTATTTATTTACAAACATTACATTTTTCACATATAAGTTGTGTGTGCAAAGGCATGTCCTCACTAATACAATAGTTTCAGGTCTGGAAGCTCCAGTAGCTGTTTGCAACATATGGCCTAAGACTAGAACTCTCAAGTAGAAAAGCTAAACCACTATTTCTGATTGGAGCAAATATACATACCTTTATTCTGAGCCCTACCAAGACCTACACACACTTGATGTTTCACAGCTTCATGGAGCATCACCTGGCAGGTACAATACACAACACAGAGATAAACGAGTAGAAACCATCTAAAACATGTAATCTATCATAAAGCATGTTTCATGCTTTCTCATCATCTCAAGTGAGGTCTAAAGTTTACAGCTAGTAACTTTTCCTATAAAGTTAAGACCTGCTTTGCTCCTCGTCTTGCTATGCCGGCACGAGCTGAGTAAAAATGAAGCTAAATAAAAGCGATTCCTCTAAATCAAGTCCAGTTCCTGTGTTTATTAAGAGCTCTTAGTCAGCGCAGGTGTGTTTTCATGTTGGTAATCTCTTCACTGCCAGCCTGCGAAGACACCCAGCAGCCCAGCACACCTGAGAGAGCTCGCCTCTGTCCCCCAACGGCCAAATTAAACAGCCACTGGCAATGTAACGACTGGAGACAGGTCCTTTATGGCTCCGTGAGCGAGGCAGGATGAGCCTCCACCTGTTTCCTTAAATGAATTCATGAACGGCGCAAAAAAAGAATGCTAATGAGCGCGACTGGCTGTCTCACCGACACAACAACGTTATCCGAAGACAGCGGCCGTACCGCTAATTAACAGGGACGGTGTGTGGTGTCAAATCAGAAGAGACAAGGCGTTCAGTTTCTCAGTGATGAGAAACAGAAAGCCTCCCCCCCTCGCCCCAGTACCACCCTTATTCTTTTGTTGCCTCTCCCTCTTTCATAGGGCCGTATGAAGTAAGGGAGCACCTCAGCTAGATCTGCCTGTCGCAGTTTTCTGCCGCAGATGAAAGACTCAAAGCTCGCGTGTGTTATCACAAACACGCACATTCGCTTTGGCAATCTACCGTTACAGCTGTGCGGGTAAATACTTCTTGCACGCCCTTTGGCGGTGCAAATCTCTCTCTGTCTCTCTCTCTCTTTCTCTCTCTCTCTCTCTTCCCTTTCACTTTCTGGCTCTCTCTCAAAGACCAACCTCCTGTCTTTTTTCCTCCTTTCATTCCATTCCCTGCTCCCTTTTTCTCCCTCCCTCTCTTTCCAGTCTTTGCTCTTTGTGCCTCTGAAGTGTGCTTGTGTGTGTGGTCATGTACTCAGCTGTTTGTGGGGACCAAGCGTCCAGAGGATGAGAGAAAACAGGAACGTTCTGACGACATGAGGACAGTTTTCAGATATGAAGATGAATGGAGGGGGGGAATGCATTTCTCCAAAGAAAAATAAAGCAATATGATTTACTGCGTCTACATGACATGATACAGTATTTCCGTTTGGTTTCTGTGGTTAAGGCTGGGTTACGTGCAGGAACAGCATAATTTAGCAGCAGCACTGAAACATGCCCACAAAGCCAGCATTACAAACCGTGTGTGGTTTTTGTGTGTGAGAGCGGACGGATTCCTCCAGGTTTATGCAGGTCACTCCTCACACAGACACACACACACACACACACACTAATGCTAATGCAGTGGAGGGTAAACACAGGGCTCCTGCAGCTGCGGCTTCGCACAAAAAAGCTTTCAGGAATTTCACTCAGCCCATTCCATTCCACACATTTCTTCCTGCCATTCAAACTCACTGCCCAACACCCTCATCATCCCAACAATGACCAGCTCCAACGGGACTTCCAAGCTTCCTTATTTAGTTCCTAATATCACTGGCTGGACAAAAACATGGTGTGACCCACATTCGAGAAAAAAAAAACATTGTCACTGCTATGAAATAGTGACCCATGTTAAAGAACAACTACTTTCCGACAGCCTTCCAAAGCAACAGCTTGAACAGAAGTACAAAAGTCGCATGTCAGTAATAAGTTGCTTTCTGAGTAACATGCTGCAGTGAACCTCTTATGGTAACCAGACACTGGACCAAAGTCAGACGCTCTCTCACATCAGAGTTATTAGTCATACACTATGAGCAGCACAGCAGGAGTAGAAAATATTTGCACAGTTGTAATTTTTTACTATTCTTTATGATTATTTTAGATGATTATTTCAGCTAATATAACTTGTGAGTATAACTAGCCAGTACCAAGCTTTGCCTATAGGCCTACTATGGACTAGCGCTGTTTATTTAGAACACAAAATATTTACAATATGATTATTGGTGTTGTGCTTGTCTAGACTAATAACTCTCACATCTAAAGACAATTTGTCATTACAGAGTTAGTAGTTGCACACTATGATTCTGCAAAGACTGAGAATCTCTCAGGATCACTGTTTGCATGGGTCAAGACCAAAAAACTTGAGATAACATTTATTTATTGGAATGTCATGAACAGAAACAGACCACCATACACCAAACCATACATTGTAAGAATCGAGTTGCAACTTCAGCAAGACACACGTGATTTTATTTAAACATCCACCAATTTAATATACGTTTGGTGTGAAGCCAGTATTAGACTGCGGTGGGACTATCAGAACAGCAGGGGTAGAATATATTTGCGCAGTTGTACTTTTTTATTATTCGTTATGATTATTATAGATGATGTGTACTTAAATTAAACATAATTTATATTGAGTATTTGTGCTTTTACTGCATTTACTTTCTAAAATGCATTTCCTATTTGGGGCTAGCAGTTTATTTCTTATACCATTTGTCAGTTGAATTGCTGCACATTGATTTTACTGTTCTTTTTTATTGCTATTATTAAAAGGTTCAAACTAAAAAATCTTCTTATCGTTAAATGAAACTGTGCTTATTTTCTTGGTATAATGACCAGTACTGCCCATTAGTCACTGCACTGCAAACAAAGAAAACTACTTACTTAGGGAGGTTTAAGGAATGATTTGAAGAAAAACCTCAGATCTAAATTTAATTGGACTGAACTGGGGCTGCAAGGCTAACCTTCACTTCACAAACACTAATGTGCAGTCGTCACCCAAATAGCCCCAAAACTATTTCTGGAAGAAATACATCAATAGAAGTTATTTAGATCTGCTCAAATGGCACGTCTTTGTTAAGGTTCGGCAGACTTGGTTTAGAACACTTGCTTACTGCGAACTATAAAAATGAACAAAACTGCAGGCAACCACTTTAGACAAGAGTCTGTATTCAAGAGAGAATGTGCTGATCAGTCTGCCTTCTGAATAGCAGCTCTTGTGTTGTCTGAGAAGGGAAAGAAGACTTGCACTTTTTTATTTAGCTTTAATTTTTATAGCTTATAATAATTCATACTGTACTCTAAACCACTTTGGGAAGACTGTGTGATGATGACTGTGTTAATGAAGACCTGGATGTAGTTTGATAGAAGTTCTGGAGGTGTAGTTTTACAGAAACAGTTTGAGCTATTTGTGTGACTATTGAGTTCTAATGTTCGTTGGTATCATTAGCCTTATAGGTTGAGCGCTGAGTTAAAAAACTCAAATTAGACACCAAACGTGTCTGGCTCAATGCTTATATGTGTACTAATTAGAAAAGTTGGTCATTTGGAATTTTTTGCTATTATTGTTTTGGCTTTATACTTTTATTTCGACAAAATAGCAACAAATTATTTTATTCTAACATTGTAGCATTCAACTACTGGCCTGTTTGTGTGGCTATGTGGAACAGCCATGCATGGAGCCTGATGGGAAGGGAGTGCTGAACTTTAAACTGTAAATAAGTATGGACATAATTAATGTGTCTATATATCGCTGCTGTCTAAAGATAAACACAATCTCCATTTTTGTTAATTTTTATTTTCCAGTATCTCTGCTGTTTACATTTTGTGAAAATTTCTTGATTAATGGTCCAACAAAAATGCTCCAAAATGGCTTGACTTACATTGAAAGTTACAAGTTAAAGGTTTTTGTCCTCTTCTGTAAAGTTGCCATTTTCGAGATGTATTTTTTACTTGGGACAGCGTTGATATGTTACTCATGCTATTCTGTGCTCTGATGCAGGGTTGTAGTGTAATGTTGGTAGGAAAGTTGTGTAGTGACCTGACTGCTATCTCAGTCAATTGGTTTGTGCTGGCGATGAGCCTTCCCTGCTGCTCAATAAATGTTCAATAAATGAGCTTTTTGTTTAAAGCGTCTTGCATCTTCTTCTTCTTTGCTGACCCCACAGTATATAACCACAATATAATTTCAGGAACTGAAGGAAGTTCATAAAGTGCTAAACTAAAAGAAGTCAATTGCAAGTACTGCTATGCCCAATGCAACAGAATGAAAGTAGTAACTAAATGTTAACTACATGAAACACTCAGCTGATATAAGTTGTGAGTATAACTAGCCATTACAGAGCTCTGCCTATAGGCCCACTATGGACTAGCGCTGTTTATTTAGGAAACAAAATATTTACAATATGATTATTGATGTTGTGCTTGTCTAGACTAATAACTCTGTAGATCTAGGCCAAAGTAAGTTATCTGAATTGCATATGTTAATTATAGATTGATGGGTAGTGAGAGAAAGATCCTCCATAATGACTTCCCCTGGGCGCCTTATGGAAATCCTGCAGACCGCACAAAAAACAACACTAGCTTCCATCCTCTGGGTACGGCACACCATAACACTGCATAAGCATCGTATTAAGGGTGTGTGAATTAAGAAAGCAGCGGCGGATTGTTTATGCCAGCACAGTAACAGCAAATACCGCCGAGGCATGAGCTGTGATGGAACACTGGTGCTGAGTTATGCATGTTTTTCAATGTTTACTTACACCTTACAATCAAAGGAAGAGCTCATCAATGCCCTCACTGGGCCATGATTCCAAGTGGAAAAACAAAACATGGGTTTTCAGGGAGAACAAAGATCTGAGGAACAGTTTAGATCTCCATCAGACTTTCGTCCTCATGCTCCATGGAGAAGATAACACCCAGCATCACCATCTCCTACTCTCTGATGCTCAAACTTCAGTAAATCAGAATTACAATCAAAAACAGGTTTCTTTGGCCCAGTTTATTTGCACACACAAGGAATTTGGAAGGGCTTTGGTTACACAGTAGCTCACAACGAACAGTAGCGACAATAGAAATGCTACAATAGTGCAGTTACACAGACTTTAAATCCAAATGTTTAGTTTAGCTGTAAGCTGTAAACATCTTATAGAAGAGAATGCCATTTGCAAAGTAATCATGTAACGTTTAGGTGCTTATTTGATGTTGCAGTCAGAGCATTTGCAGAGCTTATTGTCAGAAAGGTAGTATCGACTATGGATGTTCAATGGATGAGACAATATTTGTGTTATAATAAAGTACAGTGCAAAGCTAAAGGTTCCAAAATTTGGTTCGCCAAAGAACCTTTAACTTTGTGAAAAAAAACCCAATGCTTATCTACATGCAATTCCTGTTACAGTATCAATAACATAGACCAGAGTTGTAGTTGCGGGGGAGCCTTTAGGAGCCTAGGCCCTCTCACTTACTCATATAAAACAGGATGGACCCATCATCAAGTTCATCATGTCCTTTTTCCACCTTAAGCAAATAAAAGTGACTGAAGCTTTCCATTCGACAACCACTATCTGAATGCCAGTGTTTATGAGACTGCATACTGGCATTGGGCACCATTTATGTTTTACTTTAATTCTGTGATAAGGCCCTAAATAAAACAATTTTAATGCTGTTAACAACAGAAAAAAGATAAGAAATTATCTTCAATGATTTGCTTCAGGCACCTTGTGTTATTAAAAGGTAGGACACCGGTTAATTAGCTAATGCCTACTGTGGTATGATCAAATAGAGGGGGTTCTGGGGGGTCTGTGGCCCTCTAATTAACCTCATGGGCCTCCTTAGTCTTGAAATCACAATTCGAAGGGGTTTCTGTAAAATAAACATATGACATTCATAGACAAATTTATGGTTAGATCATTGTGCAGCTGCTTAACCCACGGTCGGCAAGCTTCTGTCATTGGTAGTCTTAACTTCATAGCCTATCAACTATATATATATATATATATATATATATATATATCAGCCATAACATTAAAACCAACCCCTTGTATCTACAATACAGTAGCACTTTGTAGTTCTACACTTACAGACTGTAGTCCATCTGTTTCTCTGTATACTTTGTTAACCCCCTTTCACCCGGTTCTTCAACGATCAGGACTATATGTGATATATATGACTATATGTGTACAGGACTATAGCAGATAATATGTGGGTGGTGGATCATTCCCAGCACTGCAGTGACACTGATATAAGTTTTTAAACAGTGTCCACTCACTGTCCACTCTATTGGATACGCCTACCTTGCTAGTCCACCTTGTAGATGTAAAGTCAGAGATAAAAGCTCATGTGTCACTGTACAGTTTATGTTGGTCATCCTATGGTCCTTCATCAGTGGTCACAGGACACTGTAAATATATTACCAAAAGTATTTACTCACCCATTCAAATAATTTAATTGTGTTCCAATCACTTCCATGGCCACAGGTGTATAAAACCAAGCACCTAGGCATGCAAACTGCTTTAACACACATTTGTAATGGAATGGTTTGCTCTCAGGAGCTCAGTGAATTCCAGTGTGGTACCGTAATAGGATGCCACCTGTGCAACAAGTCCAGCAGTGAAATGTCCTCACTACTAAATATTCCACAGTCGACGGTCAGTGGTTTTATAACAAAGTGGAAGCGATTAATAACGACAGCAACTCCGCTACAAAGTGGTAGCCACGTAAAATGGTGTGGGATTGCTTTTCAATTTCATTGCTCCTAAGACAATTTCATGTTTCTAAGTTTGGGGACAGCCCCTTTCTGTTCCATAAAGCAAGGTCCATAAAGACATGGATGAGCAAATTTGGTATGGAAGTCCTGACCCTAACCCGACAGAACAGTGAATACTGCGAGCCAGGCCTTCTCGTCCAACATCAGTGTCTGACCTCACAAATGTGCTTCTGGAAGAACGGTCAACAATTCCCATAAACACACTCCTTGTGGAGAGCCTTCCCAGAAGAGTTCGAGCTGTTAAAGCTGCAAAGCCTCATAATAATTAAGAATGAGATGTGACTCTAGTTAATGTGCGTGTGCTAAGCAGTCATGCATCCATAAATAATACGAGTGTGCACAGTATTTCTATATGTCAAGTGCAGAGCACAAGGGCAGCCACCAGCAGTAATAACAATTCTTTCAACTTGAACCTGTACCCAAAAGAAAAGTCTTTAGGAAAGACTCCTACACTACTTCAACCTGCCTCTGAGCATCGGCCAAAACACATAAACGTTAATGCACCGATGGTTCATGGGTGTAATGGCACGAGTGAGGAAAATTTTTAACATTTTAACCTTCATTAGACTTCATTAGACTGAAGGGACAGAGAGAAGCCCTAATGTATCACTTTAAGCACCGTGAAGAAGGTCAGCATGTCTACTGCGCTGTGTGGGATAGAAGGAGACAGAAAGAAAGCTGATCTAGACACACTCTCGGCCCCTGAGCACTCTAGCCAGCAACTACAGATAACATTGATACAGCTTTGTGCATGTTGTAGAATGAGAGGTGAGTGAACGCATGCTTTGAGACACACCACAGAAGAAAAGCCCATTCAGCTCATGAAGTTCATCAATACTTGTCACAGTCTCCTTACATCACGACGCCACTCTAATAGATCAGCTGGAGCAGAAGTTTAAGCTCTGAATTTTAAGCTCTCCGAGTGCTTTGACGTAACCCAACCGTGACCATCGTTCCTTACGGTCACTTGATTATGCCGGGCAGATTGATGACCTTCTGCCTGGCAACAAGCTCCTCATCTGAGCCTCGCTCTCTCTAAAAAAAGAAATAAATCAATAACTCCCCGCCGCCGACTGCAGCTCCGGCAAACTTTGAAGAAAGTCCGCAGCTCCTTAACAAATCAGACAACAGAACGTTCTTCAGCTGGAGTCTGATTGCACAAAAGAGGATGGTGATTTGGAGCGGCGTTTTTTTCCCTCCTACGAGTGGATGCAGATGTTTATGGGAGACTTGGGGGTTTATTAGTCTATTGTATGATCTGATGGCAAAGTGGGGACCTAATCAATACAAACTCACGCTTGCTCTCTTTCTCTCACTGGCAAGATTCTGAGTATTAGCACCTGCCAGCACTGGGATAATTTTCTCTTGATTGTGATCAGACTCTGGCTGACTCCCTTTGCCTAAAATCCAACCCTCCAATTAGCAGAACTCAAATGCGCTTGCTTCTCCTCCCTGTTCTATCAATACCTGCAATCAATCGCTGCACCTCAGAATTTAAGGGGTTTTTTTTCTTGCCCCTTATAACAGCAGGAGCAGGCCTGTAATTTCACACACGCACACACACACATTAAAAGTCTTTTTGGAAAAAAAATTGTGTGCTCTGGTTGCCAGGTTGACGTTTTTGTTTTATTCGATCAAATAAAAATATGTCATTTCTATTAAACAAAAGAGTTTGCTCAGTCATCAGCTTACCCATAGCTTGATAAGTTACACCCACAAGGCCCCCATCCAAACACTAGCAGTGGTTTCTGTCTGCCGAAACTGCCCACAGCGTTCAGCCTAAAGCCAACGTAAACAGAGTGCCGCTGGCCAAAGCATACATATATTTCACTCACGGCCTGTCATCATGCTACATTTGCACTATATTTAATATTTGTGTAAATATCCTACTTTTCTTTAAAAAAGTATATGCTAAACATAAAAATGACCAAAATAGCCCCACAGTGTGCCAGCAAGTAACTGCGGTAAAAGTTAAAATGGCGTGACAGGCTTAAAGGAAAAGTGGGATAATGGATGAGGTGTGCGCTGTTAATCACTCCTGCTCTGGAGGTATGCATGTGGAACTGTGGTGTAATTCATTTCATTCCTAATATACAACGTTGATAGAGGGAATACTGACGTTCCCTCTATCTCAGCTCTTCCCTGTATGAGTGAACAGATCAACAATTTGGAGCCTGACAGTAACTTTTATATAATATTGTTAACAGAAATCTTTGGTTTTGTACCTTTTAAGTTTTTCATCCTATCAAAGATCACAGAATTCACAACTGCATTATTCTAACCTCCAGTTATGTTCAGCTGTAAGGACCAGCAATAATGTTTCAGGCTTAAATTGAGCTGACTCGTGATTGAGCATGTAAAAGTAATTATTATTTTTTAGCTCAGTATATCAGTTTAATCAGTATTAAGCATAGTCATGTCTTTTAGTCTGGTTATGTAGTTTACTTTTGATAATTCTTTTTTAAATATAGTTTTTTTTCTGCACACTGCCAAAAATCTAGACATGCAACACATTTATCTGACTCATTTACTCTTAATGTATTTATTCATTTTTCAACATTTGTGACATATTTTCTGTTATGACGGTTAATTAATACAAAAAACATCTGTTCCATGTCAAACTGACCCTTTCAAATCAAAACACACTAAACAACAACAACAGTATTACTATTTATTTATTTAAGTATGAAATCTAAAAAAAATCTTACTGCTGGGTAAAAATGACCTAAATGTTATTTGTGTAATATAAACATGCAGAGAAGTTGCAAACATGTTAAATTAATCATTTTCCATATACATATTCATTACACTAATTAAGCCTAGCAGAAAATGTTTTGTACCCTATCATTTATTAAAGATATTTTTTCTCCTGTATTTTCAAACAACTTTTAAAATGGCTCAGTTTGACCCTCAACATCGCAAGAGTGTTTATACCCCTCTTGCTGGTTGTAAAATAATCATTGTGAAGAATAGAACCAGCACACAGTAGAAACTAGACAGGCTGAAGGACAACCTCCACACAATGAAGGTTAATTTCAACACACTGCTACAACTTTTTCAAATTGTATACTCTAGGCCAGAGGTCACTAATAGGCGGACTGCGGTCCGGGTCCAGACCCAGACGTTGTCCAATGCGGACCCAAACCGAGAGACTATTAAGAGCTATTTAATTTTGAAAATGTTTTTTTTTTAAGCGTTAAAATTATTTGAGGCAGCGAAACTTTTCTGGTCTTTACGGTATACAGGCTTTGCGGCGCATTAACCTCACAGACCAATCATGTGCATTGTAAGATCACTAAAGGTGCAAATATGCACCGAGCTAATCAGATCTGGAGTGCGGCACACACACAGGAGAGGTACGAAGCGAGAAGCAGCAGTCAGAAAGTAAAGCAGGTCGGAGAAAGAAAAAAGAAAAAATTGATGGTGAAACCTGACTGTTTTAACCCGGAATGGACCGAGACTTTTGTTTATTCTTCTCACAGGCAGCTCTAAACCAACAGGTCAAGCTGTGAGTTAACGAGAAGACACTGCTTTATTTACTGTTTCTATAAATTAGGATGCACTTTTTCAAAAGCATTCTGTTTTTTTTAACGTAGCCCTTGTTTTTGCTTCAAGTGAGTAAAAATAATTTATTAGAAGTTTATAAATAATTAATTCAGTTCAGCATTTAAACAGTAAATATACTGAACGGTATGTGTGATGTGTTGGTGTTTCAGTTGCTGATGGCATAAGTTGCAGATACTAGGCTACTACAGTAAACAGGATACACCACGGAATAATAACACAAGTTAGAAATGTTGGCAGTCCCGACCTTGGTCTGAGGAAATCTCCTCTAACTGGACCTTACTGAACTCTAATTAAACACCCCTGTTCTAGGCTTTTACATTCAAAGCAGCTGTACAGGGATGGGATCTAAACCTCCATTTATGAACTGAGAGTTGGAAACTTAGGAAGAATGTTTGAGTGCTGAGAGAGCAGTTGGAATAGTTGAGAAGGCATTTTGCTGATAAACAATCTCTAAAATGGCAACTTTACAGAAAAAGGCCAACATATAAGAAGTTAATGTAAATAAATGTTTTTCTAAGACCATTTTAAGCAGTTCTATTGGTCCATTCATCATAATTATTTGGACAGCCAGTGTGCTTTAATGAAGGCTTGACTGCAAAAATAGGTACATTCTGGAATGAAAATGTATTAAAACCAGATTACAGATTCATGCAACGTATATGCTGTGTTTACTTTGCAGTCAAAGATAAATGTACCATGTTTGACACAAATCATATTTATTTTGACGCAGACATATTTAGGTTTGGGGCTCATCTCAGAATCAGAATCGTATTAAATCTGTTTTTGCATCAACTTATTTAACTTTTCTACGGAATGTTATGACACGTCCATCAGCTGGTGTGGTAAGTTGTAACATTTCCACTTCCACCATTTTTTGAATATATCTTTTAAAAACACTAACTGAACCCTGATTATTAGTGTTCACATGTTCAATTATACTGACATACATGATTTATAAACCAAAAGGGGATGTTTTGTATATTGGAAATAAAACATGTGGCATTATGATGATGGCATATGGTTGCAGGGGACTTAGTCCTACGTTTGTAAATTAAAACCTTAAAAAGTCACCACAGGTTACCTCAATTAAAATCTTCTAAAGTTTTTCTCTTAAGGAACTTCACGCTCTAGCTAAAGCTAAAAAATGAATAATACATTAGAGTTAAATGAGATATTTAGCTGGCTTTCCCTCACACTGTGGACGAGAGTAACCAATTGAAGTAGTGACACCAATTTAACGATAAATATATATAAAATATTTTGGTTTATACAACAAATCTGAATGGTATTAAACATATACACCACACACATTGGGGCCTATATATATATATATATATATATATATATATATATATATATATATATATATATATATATATATATATATATATATATATATATATACAGCAAAGCTGTTTTCTTTTGTAACACAGATGTGCTCACCTGCCATGGTGTAAACAGCCTCTGTGTGGTTACAATATTGAACATTCAAAGTTTGCCACCTACATTTATTTGCCTCTGTACAGTGAAGCACTAAAATCACTCCGTTTCAGTCCAAAAAGGCCCCAAATGCATTCACGATGATTTTTGCTGAAATCTATATATCCTCAAACTAGACACTGATTAATAAAATCTAGCACGCTACAAATGCTGTATTGATGAAGGAGCCGCAGGTGATCACGATATACCAATATACAAGATGCACACGCTGCAGTGCTTTCTATTTTTAACCCGGCACGCGCTTACCTGATATTAAATATTGAACCGCAATACGTCATGAAGTCATTTTACAGGGAACAAAAGTGTCTCGCGGTGCATTTGTGAAAGAAGCAGGTGGAAAGTGGAGGTGAATAGCATGACATGGCTGCTGGTCGTGCATCAGGAGAGCGGCCAGTCTGAATGGTCACTGGAGTAGCTCTTCACGGTTTAATGACACTACCTGAACAGAGCAGTGTGTTTGGCTGCAGGGTGAAATGACTTCCACTCTCTAGTCACCACATGCTTTCCCTGCCCACTGTAATTATAGGAGTGAGGAGACACAAAGAAAGACTTTACTGTACTGTGTACATCAAGAAAGCATAACAAAGGAAATTCCAGGCCTACTGCAACACAAGTATGGGTGTTTTAACTATTCATTAGAGTTGTTGGCACAAAGAAATAACCTGTTATCTGAGAAATTAGGGCAAACTTAACAATTACCCTTGCATTTATAGTACCGCATTCTGATACATTAAGTTTTTTTGACTTTTTGTTTTTGTGTTGGGTGATGAGGTTTCCCGCATGTTAACCAGGCTAGATCTTACTCATCTCTGTTTTCTTCTTTGGTTTGAGAAATGAGTGACAAATCTCTCTTTCCACCAAACTCTTGGGACAATTGGGCAAGTTTTCAGATACACAAATATGTTATGGTATTCTATAAAGTTTTTCAGAGGTTTTCCATGCATAGCTACAGTGGCTAGGCCATCATGAGCCAAGTGGGTGAACCATATTTCTGCTTGTTGGGTAATGAGGTTTTCCACACATTAACTGAGATCTTACTCATCTCTGTTTCCTTCTTTGGTTTGAGAAATCTCTTTCTCCACCAAACTCTTGGGAAAATTGGTCAAGTTTTTAGATGTACAACTACGTTGTGGTATGCTGTGAAGTTTTTCAGACATATCTCACGCATAGCTGCAGTTGCTAGGTCATGAAGGACCAATTTCCTACAGCGCCACCCTGAGGTAGAGTAGGGCTGCAGGTCTTGGTAGTGAAGAATTTTGGATAAAGCAGGCTAAACCATGACAGCATAACATTTTCAGGGACCCCTTAGAATTGTGAGACATTTAGGTGGTTCAGGAGCTTAATTAGGGGACCCCTTGTATTTCGCACCTATTTTAACACCCAAACCCAATTTTTCTTTTGCACAATCTGAATTTTATGCTTATTTTGTTCTTTAATATGTTCTGTAGGTAGACAGAAACTGTCAATTAATATGCAAATCATGTAATTTGAATAGGGGTGCTCAAACTTTGTACAGTCTGTTTGTTTAGATGTTAGAAAAAATGTAGACGTGAACCTGTTGATACAGCATGTAGATTAAATGTGGATGTAACTCATTAAGTTGCTATCTATGTAGTTAATTACGTAACTGTATAATTACACTTGAAGTCCAGCAAAATGACACTAATAGCCTTCTGCTTATAAAGGTTAATGACACATGCAATTCCAAATCAAATAACTGCTCAGTAGAAACGCAAATTCTTTTTATGTGGCATTTCTGTTTTCCTCAGTGTATTCAAACCTCATGGGAGTCTTGTGTTTTATAGTCTCTCTCTGCCCAGTGTGTCGTCTTAGCCTGGCTTCTATTACCGTCTCAGGGGAATAGCTGAGCTGTAGAACACTCAGAGACCAGCCAGTCTTTATTGTGGTTGAGACTGATCCTTCCTGCCATCCGTGCATACGCATACCACTATATAATCTCTCTCCCTCTCTCGTGCCAAAGCTCCTGATAGAAAACACAGTCTCAGTGTGACATGCTCAGAACCTCCAGTCTCACAGGCCCTTATGGGAATCTGTTAGCCACTGATCCGGCCTTATCAAACATCTTTGTCGCTCTGCAGTCCAATTACTCATGCTCACCGCATCTGTCCTGCACTGAAACTGATCGGTGATCCTTAAGCTGTTGTCCTCAGCGTTTCTATCAATTTGTTTGTTTGGCTTCAATCCTCTCTACAGCTCAGCTTCAAATTATTGAAAAGGCCTCGCTTCAAATCCAGCGCTGTACATTCCAGGTTCTGCATCTATACCGATGGGCATGCTTCACTTCATTTCCACATCTTCTATTGTTCTACATGGCTGAGGAAGAGAAACTGCCTGGCATCTACATTTCAGCAGTATTGATTAGAGGATTACCAGCTCTCGGAAAGTGAGGCGGGATTTAGCAGGACTTCCACTCTCTTACTGCAGGTCTTACTGGCTTTCCCTGGGTAAACTCCTTTCCTCCGCGTTGATTCGCATGGATAATTGTTCAAGGAAGCAGTGGAAACGCATCAAGAGCTAAACAAACACACATGTTTGACTCCTAAATCTACAGCTCTCTGGATTTTATTTCCCTTCTGCTTTGAGGATCGGTGGGACTGTGTTCCATTCCAGACCAGGCCATGAAGATTCTGGCATAGCTTTAGACATTCCTCTTTTTTTTTTTTTACAAAGCCCCAAAGAGAGGCTGGGAGAGCAAAGATGTGATGCTCAGATCGCTTTCTCATCCAGGCTGGTCAATGGTGAAACTCCAAGCTGTAGGCCATTACCAAAGACCTCGGCTTTCCTAGCTGTGAAGCAAACACACACTGAGAGTGTCCTTCAACAGAGAAGGAGACATACGTACAGAGATAAAGAGCCAACTTTTCTTAACGCCGTCTGCTAAATCATGATTTACAGTCATGCCACACTAACTGTTGAAATGCAACAGGTAAAATGCTGAAGTTGGTTAAACAATTTATAAAGGTTGTAAATTTATAGGTTGTTAACAGTTAACAACAGTAAAATCCAGTGGAGTCTTGCCCAGCTCTGACTCAGCCTAATGGTGGCTTGCTTAATTTTAAGGGGCCCAAATGCTGCCTGCTCCAGTGGTGATGTGCCCAATGGTTTAGAGCTGATGGACCCAGTGGATACTTTCCCAGTGGTGACTGCCTCAGTGATGTTAGACCCAAATTTTGACTGGTTCAGTGGTGACAAACCCTGTGTGGCTGGGCTCCGTGGTCAGTGGTTCAGTTTAGATGTACTTCGTCCCAGTGGGTTTAAACTAAACGGTAACAGTACCAGTGGTTAGAGAACCAGTGGTGACTGCCCCTGTGATGAAGGGCCCAACCATTACTAACCCTGTGGAAGGTAGGATTTGAGTAACACCCTGGTGTGACCAGCTCAGTAGTGTCAAGACCAATGGTGAATGCTCCAGTTGTGACAGGCCTAGTGGTGTCTTGGCCAGTGGTGACAGGCCAGATGGTGACTAGCCCAAAGGTGTTGGTCCTATTGGTAATAAGCCAAATCGTGACTGAGCCAGGGTGACGTACCGTGTAGTGTTCGCATTGTATTTATAACAGCCTATTTGCCTGATTTTGCTCATGTAAGTAAGTTAGAGAGACCCGCCTTAAAACTCTTGCCGTTGTGGTGTCTCCCTGTCTTTCTCTCTCTCGCTTACAGACACATGCATGTGTCATGTCATCTACTGTGACCTTTACCAGAGCTCAAATTTCATCACCTTAAATGCAGACACCCCCTTTTTCTGACCCTCTATTTCGCACACACACACTCACACATGCAGGTGTGTGTGCCCCTCCCCCCCCTACACCCATCCAATCAGTCCTGGTCTTATCTCGCCCCTCTAGGAGGGCTTATCTCCTCTCTCTCTCTCCTGATGCCAATCTTCTCCACACCACCTCTGCCTCTGTTTGTCTGTCCCTGGCCTCTCAGCCTAATCCCTCTTTCTGATAAACCTGGATGTTTTATTCACACCCACACTCACATGCACACACGCCCACACACACATACGCACGGAGCTGGGAATAGCACTGGATGTGTGGATGCATTGTTTCACAAAAGTGATTTCTCAATGCAGGGCCCTATTTCCCCAGACCTGCACTTTGATTTGCACCTTGAATGTGGTCAGAGGCGTCTTATTTCAGCCCTGCATAAATGTAATCTCAGGAAGAATAAATGAGGTGTATTCACCTCAGCACTGGGTGGGAAACAGCACAACAGTGTGACGGAGTTGTGACACGAGGCTGGCATGTTTGTATGCATTAGGTGCTCCATGATTGGCTGTAGGCCATGGGATTTGACCAATAAATGAAGGAAAGCATTGAAATGGAGAATCTCATTTGGCCCGAGCTCGGTTTCCCATAATTCAGCGGCAGCCGCAGGGTCTCCAGTGACTCCTGATAGCGGCTGCTGGGAACTGGCTGCTCCTTTCTTTCTTTCTGTCTTTCTTTGCCTTTGCTCCCTCGCTCTCTATCTAATTTTTTTCTTTCTATGCTTTGTCTAATTGTCTCTCACTTGGTCCATCCATTGCTCTCTCTCTCTCTCTCTTTCTCTCTCTTCCTCTCTCTCTCTCTCTCTCTCTCTCTCTCTGTCTGTGTGTGTGATCCACCATGTTCGTATATGTGTGTTGTGGCATGTCAGAGTGAGTTAGCTGTTAGCTGGGGGAGACTTGCTGAACGACAGCACAGTCAGCTGGAGCAGATGGTGAGTGGTGTTGGCTGAAGGCACCAGAGAGAGAGATAGAGAGGACATCCCTCTGTCTTGCGACAGGGCTTTTCCTCCATCGCGCATGCGCAGACGCACGCAGCATTTCTCAGCTATGCTACATGTGCATCCAGCCCTTTGACTGATGGCTCCCTGCGCGAGCCTCTAAACGACTGCTCCCATTACCATTAGAAAATATGGAACATGAAGACTAATCTTGTGTGGAGAGACGCCCGTCCCATTAATCAGAGAGGTCTTCCCCCTCTGTAGCCCCTGTGGAGCTGTTCGACATGGGCAGGGGGAGACAGCCCGGTGCTCAGCTCCAATAAAACCTTGGCTGAAGCTATGAAGAGCCACTCCACAATGACCTACATCAGCATTCAACGTATCCGACATCGGCAGGATATTACACTGCGCAGCATCACATACAGAACACGTGCTTCTTTAGTGTATGCAATCAAGTCTGTGCTCTTATTGCTATCCAGGCATGTTGAACAAGGCCCACTTTGCAGCTCCAGCCTGGTCTTGTTCTCGCATGCATCTCTGACAGCTCTGCCCTGACCTCATATTCTTATTTGTGACCAATTATTTAATTAGGCTGGAAGATATGAAGGGACTTTGCATAACAGGGTGAAACAGCAACGCGCAACACGAGAAATATCAAGAGAACAGGCGAATAAAGAACACATGAAAAAAGAAAGTAAGACACAAGATGTAACTATAATCAGATGCTCAGGCCACAAGGGATCGTAACAGAAACACTTTATCTAAAGTGGAAATTAAGCTTTTTTCTTCTTCTTCTATTTTGTAACTGAGTTGTTTCCACACTGCTTTAACAGATGAAGACTGAAAAGTTTTGTACGGTATGTGTGCAAAAACTAACACGACAATTTCAGTAAATAGTCATATGGCTGTAACAGCTAAAGTCAGCCAGGTAAAGCAGAACTCACCAAAATTCAGACTCTACTCCCATTTATAAAGTTCTAAGCTAACATGCTGGCTCACGGGCTGAGTTGAAATAGATTGAACTAACCCTTTGATGCACAAGCTAAGCAAACTCCTTCTAATGCACAACATGGGACCCATATTTATTTCCTATGTTATTTTATGTATTGCTGAGTATCTCTTTGGTACATCTATTGAAATTAGTTTATTTTATTATCAAATTTTCCACCTGTTCATTAAAATATTGTATTTGATGACTATAAATCATCATATGAATTCTTATTTATTTACTTCATAAACAAAAATAGTTTTTGTAAATATGTTCCTGACTGCAAATGTTTACAAATATCAGTAGTGCCTATCAAATTCTATAGTGATTTCATTTTGAACCATTCTGTGCGTTAGAAAAATAAAACTGAAATAAGAATTTGTGATGATGAAAATAAGTAAATTGAAGAATTCATGGAAGCTTTTGACTCAGTTTGTGCATCAAAGGGTTAATCACATTGTTTGATTACTAACTTTTCCTGCAGAATATGCTCTCTCTGTTGGGCTGTTTGGCAAAACATTCTACCACACGGCTATGTTTATTAGGTGAAAGCTGGAAAGAACAGAAGTGATTAGCTGCTTAATTAAAGGCAGATGGACTCACCAGTAAAGTGTGGTCATCATGCTCTTTAATGATTCTCTTCAGAGCTCTGCATTTCCACATGACTCTGTGGGACTCACAGGTACTACCATAATCATGGGTGGGACTGGGCAGGTAACCAGTGCAGTGCATGTGGGAGCAGCAAAACATAAAATATCCTGCAAATTTATATATATATATATATATATATATATATATATATATATATATATATATATATATATATATATATATATATATATATTAATTATATATATGCTCTCTCTATAAAGACCAACACACCGCAGTTAAGCTGAACAAAAGCAAGTCTCACTTAGCATATTTTTTAGTTGTGATAATTTCAGGAGACAATTTGTGAATAAAGTATGTAATATAATGGATGTCATTTACCCTCGTATGGGACTGCAGGTGGGAGCGGACTGAAACATCTATCCTGTGGGCAGTAGCGTGACAAATGTTGCAGGGTTTTGGTGGGAGCAGGAGTGGGACAAATTCTAGTGGAAGTGGAATTAAAGAATCTTAAGATGTCGAGGCTATCTGGCCAACTGTCTGTCTTAAATCTGTTTAGTGAAGTTTCCTCTAATCAATCAAGAAAGCTGGGTTTGTTTTGATTAACAAACATGATTCAACACCTTCTTTGTTTGTAGAACACCAAGCTTGTCATCACGGATGTTGTTTGTAATTAAACAGAAAATAAATAAGAATGAAAAATGCTAAATATTTTATTGAAGGGTAGTCGACAAGGTATATAACTATGAAAACCATTCCAGCGCCTGGATTCCAAATGTCTCTTCAAATAGTACTGAACCACAGTAAGTTGAAGTCAGTTGCCTATTTGCCAGCATCCTTATATGTTCCTGCTCCGCCTCAAAAGGTGCAGCAGTTACAGTCTGACTATCAAACTAACTATGAGGTCTACAGGCACAGTGAACTGCTCTTTCCCATTTTAGATGTTTTTTGTGTTGTTTTTGTGTCTTTCACACTGAACATTACCACCACAACTTAGCCAAAGTCCAGCCAAATTTGACATTAAATGCATGCCTTCTATAAAGTTTACACATTTTCTACATGTACACTAACATTGCAAACATTTACACACATTATGTCGCCAAAATTGGAGTGTCCTTTAATACTTTTACCAAAAACATGTTTTGCCACACGGTTTTCCACACATGGTTCACATGATATCAGAAAAATCTAAAGCACACAAGTTTGGCTACCTTTCAGATGCAGCTTCTTTCAAAGTTTCTATGTTTTAAGTGGGTTAGTATGCATTGCATCCTTCCCTCTGTGAGCATGTCAACTAACTCTAACCCTAACCCTGGTCAGCACCAGAATCATTACCAAGCTCATGTTGCTTTAAAAAAAAAATGCATCAAGAAACATGTAGGGGGCTCTGTAGGACATATATAATGCGAAGGTAAGATTCCTGACACGGGACACCTAACATCACCACCTATGTATGCACCCACCAATACATATACATATAGCACCTACAGGTTGTTGCAAAGCCCAGTGAAATGGGTCAGACAGTAAGTGCCATGAAAGGTCATCCCTCCCGGGCTAGAACAGTAGGGCAGTTGGCCTAGTGCTCCCTCTCCCTCTGTCTCGGAGTCATTTTGTGCAGAGAAAAGCTGCAGGAGATCAGGACGGAGGCTGTCAGCTTCTTTCCTGTCCTTTCTGAGGCCTGATGCACAATGGCACTCCACAGATTCAGTCACAGCGGCCTGCGCTGGAGCGCAATAACTCTTCCCGCGCGGCTTTGAAGCTCGCCGCGACAGCCCACAGCTGCGGAGAATACCGAAGGGCAGAGATGACATTTACTGCGGAATCAAGGCTGGAAGAGACACATTTATTCACACGCAGGGGTGCCTGAGCTTCGTGGATCACTGGATAACTGTCTGCTTTCATTCCGGGCCGTTGTATACGCTTTTGTGGCAAGATGATTAAATTATGGTCCTGCGTCTCCACTCGCTCCGCTCTTGTTCTCAGTGACGCGGCAGGCAAAAGCTCCTACAGGGAAAAGAACGTACAGATGCTTGTGTGCTTACTGCGCTGGTTGGCACTGTCCTTGCAGCAATTGAGCCACAGCTTTACTGCTAATGAGGTGCCTGTGTTAATTGGTAGCCATCACCCCCATTGCAAGGAGGTTCTTGGCGATCGTGACAAGGTCGTCTGAGGGAGTTTGCAGGTACTGGCTGAACATTTGGGAGAGATAGAGGGAGAAAGAGAGTGAGACCCTAGACTCCAGATGAAATGCTGGCCTGGTTTCAAAGTTTTCACACGGAGCTGCTTGCAAAACACCTGGGAGATAACGCTATGGGGGGATTAGCTACCATTTCATTCCTGTTCCCTCGCTCCCTCTCCACCTCTCTCTTGCTCGCTCGCTCTCTCTTTTCATGTGCCGAGCTCGCGACAGACTGCCACCGTAGCATTCCCCCTGGCACCGGGGGCCGACTTTCCGATACCATTCAGCGCTTAGCCCCTGGATTTGTTTATTTAATCCAATATTTATGCACCATGAATTAGAGCAAATGCAAAACAGCTTGCCACTGTACCACGGTGACAGAGAGAGAGATAAATAATAATAAAAAAAAATAAACACACAAACACACACACACAATCGGAGCACATGAAAGCGAGAAAATACAGAAGTGCAGAATTCAGAAAGAAGGGCTTCGCATCAAACAGAGGTGAAGATAACCTTAGTCGACCTTCACAGGGATTAATAGTGAAGGCAAGAAAAACATACACTCCCAAAAATCCATGTGTTTATTTTGTATGCTTCCAAACTACAAAAGAAACGAACAGTGCGTATATTATTCTGCATCCTTGCTGTACACATCTCCATTGCAATGTGGCAGTAACGTGGCAGTTTGTAAGCATTGCCCTGTAACTACCCCTCTCACCCTTGTGCTTTCAGAAAGCAATAGGAAGACCATCACAGGAAAGCAAAAAGAGAACGTACTGGATATTTGACTACATTAACTTTGAGGGGGCACGCAGTAACATAAAGGATGCCCAGATGGAATCAGTTGGAGGGGAGCATGTTTGTCTGTTTCTCTGAAGTGGTTCCACATATGAATTAACCTCATTCCATTCCTAATCAATTCAGAGTGGCTACTTTGATATGGGATTAGCAGGAGCCTCACATGCCCCATTCACGTGTCAACCTGACCCAATCCTCTCTCATGCTGAGACTCTTCCCTATTCTAGCTAGTTCAGCATCTAAAAATAAGCATAAATAGGAGTGAGCTCACCTGTAAGAGAGATCTTTCGATTGAAGGATAGATGAGTTGTTGTTTGGTTTGTGGACTCTAGCTAACCTCCAGGTTATTCAGTGACTACATTTAATGCTTGTTTAAGAAATAGTTTGGTGAAACATAAAATTCATAATATTTTCAAGCTAGTTTGTTGTTTTGCACTGAAGCAATTAGACTGATTGGGCCCTACCTGTAAGCACTGAGCCATCTGCATCTCCGTTTAGACTTAACACCTTTTACCAAAAAAAAAAAAAAAAAAAAAAAAAAAAAAAAAAAAATATATATATATATATATATATATATCTTTATTTGTGGCTGCTCTTTATATTGTCTACGCATACCACAGCTGTCCAATGAAAAACAAGTATCTCTAAAATTGCAACTTTACAGGAGAGACCAAAAACCTACTTTACTTTCAATGAAAGTCAATGGAACCAGAATTTTTTCAGAGCAATTTTGGAGCACTTCTATTGGTTCATACATCATAACAACCATTGGCATGTTTAAATGATGTAGAAAACTCAAAATCAACAAAAATTGAGATACACCTTATTCATTGGACAGCCATAATATGTGAGGTTCTCTGTGTAAGGGGGTCTGAGTGAGGATACCTGAGTGAAGGGGATATTTGTAAGGCGGGGTGGTGTGTGCTGACCTGTGTTGGAGAGTCTGTGTAGGGACACCTGTGTGAGGATGCCTAGGTAAGATGGCCTATGCAATGGAGCTTGTGTGAGGGGCTCTGTGTTAGGGAGCCTGTGTGAGGGAGTCTGAGCAAGGATGCCTGCGTGTGGTGGCCTATGTGAGGGTCACCGTGTGCGGTGCTCCTTGTGAGGACGCCTGTGTGAAGGAACTTGTATGAGGATGCCTGAGTAAGGGGATTTGTGTGAGGGAGGCTGTGTGAGGGGCTCTGGGTGAGGTTCTCTGTGTAAGAGGTTTTGGGTGAGGATGTTAGAGGGTCTGTGTGAGAGTGCCTTTTTAAGGATGTCCGTGTAAGGGGATCTAAGTGAGGATACTAAAGTGAGGGGGTCTTGTGTGTGGCGACTAATGTGAGAGGGGGTTTGAGGCAAGATGCCTATGTGAAGGGTCCTGTATGAGGTTGCCTCTGTGTAGGGGGCCTGTGTACGGAAGCCTGTGTTAGGAAGCCTGTGTGAGGAGGTCTGTGTATAGGGGGTCTGGGTGAGGTGGTCTGAGAGTGAATGCCTGTATGCAGGGGCCTATGTAAGAAAGCCTGTGTTAGGAAGCCTATGTGTGGATGTCTATGTGAGGAGGTCTGTGTATGGGATCTGGGTGAGGGGGTCTGGGAAAGGATGACTGTGTGTAATGGCCTGTATGAGGATGTCAGCTTATAGGGGCCTGGGTAAGAATACCTATGCGAGGGGGTTTGTATGAGGATTCCTGTGTGAGGGGTGGGAGTGAGGTGGTCTGAGTGAAGATGCCAGTGTGAGGGGGCTCACATGAAAATGCCTGTGGAGCCCAGCTGAAAGGAGCAGGGCCCATCTGTTTTTGTCTAACTGTGTAATAAGAGGGAGCTCCACTCACAGACCGCCTGGAGGGAGCTGTCTGCAGGATGAAGGACCCCTGCTACCAACATCATCGGACCATCAGGGAGCAGGCCGCCGCATGCCGCGTGCCATTTGGAGATGGCACACGCGGGCGTTTGAGGATGGCACAGACTGGTGGTGAGCTGGCAGGCCTCAGACGTGGCCTTACAGGCTGTCATCTCAACCACTTGGATATGAGTCATGTCTTAGTAGTTGAGTGAAGAAATATTCATTTACATGAGCTTGTGTTTGATACCAGTTATGGCCTTTTACAAGACCACCGTAGGTGCTAATTCTAACAAGCTGATTTTTCATTTATTCATATTTCCTGTTGGCTCCACAACACACAAACTGCACATGGAAGAAGAATTAATGCTTTCATCCCTATCAGAAAAGATCTGTTCTTTCATGAAGACACCACAATATTATTCCCAGTCGTCTGCTGATAGTGACAGCTACCCACAGTGGTGGGAGTATGAAGGCTCATTGTAACCACCAGGTTGCTAATAATGTGTTTCACTCTCTCTATCTTGCTCTCTCGCTCTCTGTCTCTCTTTTAATTCTCTTCCAGTTTTTCTGTCCAGTGTCTTGAAACACATTCCTTCTTTTCATCTCTCACACTCTTAGAGGGCATACCTTCATTCTTGCTCCCCATTGCCCTCTCTGGCCTTTTGCACACATACTCACTGGCTGACACCTCAGTCTGAGCATCTCAAATGTGTAAGGAATTTTGCTTCATATAGGATTTCTTCCCTTTCCTAAGCCATTTGAACACTTTTTGCACATTTACAAAAAGATATTGCAGTAGTTTAATAATTCTGAGTTATATTCAAAACATATGCAGAGGTTAATAGTAATTGTAACAATAATAATAATAATAATAATAATAATAATAATAATAATAATAAGAAGAAGAAGAAGAAGAAGAATATTTATAGAGGACTGTTTATCAGTAATAGCAGACTGAGTTGTAGTGACACATATCACATTTATAAGTACTACAGTGTTTTAATTAAATGGCAAGTTAAAGAAAAACTTTTTTTAATGTGTCTTGAAAGAGAGCACCGAGCTCTAGTGTCTAATAAAAGCTGAACTGAGTCACACAGTTTAGAAGCGGTATAACTGAAAAGGTCTCTCCAGGTTTTCTGTATTTTACGTAAGGTGTTTTCAGAACGTCAGAATCTGCAGAACTAAGATCAAAACTGTAACATAAACAGAGAGATGTTCAGTGATGAAAGCAGGTGCTGGATTATTCAGAGCTCTATAGACGAGGAGCAGAACTTTAAAGTCTATTCTAAAAGATACAGTTCAGTTCTTTTAGAACAGGAGTGATATGAGCTCTTTTTTAGTCTTAGAATCCGTGCTGCGGTGTTTTGTATATGAGTTGAAGGGGATGAATTGTTTTCTTAGGAACTCTAGTGAGATGAGCATTACAGCAATTAACTCTGCTTGTAACAAATGCAGGAATAAGATTCTCTGCATTGCTCTAGGATAAAAAAAAAAGCCAGAACTTTAGCCAATATTGAGAGAAATCTACTTTAGTGACTGCGGCTCCAGCGTTTATGAGGATTTCTTAAATTCCATTGCCAGCACACCTGTTCTAACTTAAAAGAAGTGATCATAAAGACTCAATCATAGACTGCCTCAGTCAGAGACTGCCTCTACCTCCGTAGCTTCTAATGCTTTGCTATCCAGATTTCAAACGGAGACTCTTTTCTTTGATATTTAGGTCAAACTGTAAATACTGTTTGACCAGAGGAGGGTGGGTGTCCCCTTGTGAGACTTGGTTCCTTCCAAGGTTTCTTCCTTCAGTCTGAGGGAGTTTTTTCTTGCCACTGTTGCCTCTGGCTTGCTCACTGGGGGATATATATATAGCTTTGAGACAATAGCGTTGTAAAAAGCACTATACAAATAAACTTAACTTGACTTGATTAGCCAAGTAGTTTATTGGATGACATTAAGAGGTGGAATGTAGTAAATGACATTGACACTTGCTCCTGTGTTAGAGTACATTGTTCCTTGTCATAGTAGATGCGTGCCCTATGGAAAATTCAGTGTTTACTTTGTTTGTTGTTGTTGTTTATGTGTTTTTTTTTTGTCATTTTGCTTCAGAATTAAGTTGTTTTGTGTGTGCTGGAGTTATAGAGGTCTGTTAGTCTGTTAGTTCAGTGCTTTGTATGTGACCTTCTACTTCTTCTGGTGTTTAATAAATGAGAATGTTCTTGCACCAGACAGGAATCCTATCCCATGTGTCGATAGACCATGTGGGGTGGGGAAAGCACTGTGAGGCTTTATGGCAAGGATGTAGTTCTCAGAGACTCGCACTGTGCATGCCCCAGGGCTTGGGCTGGTAGGCTGCTAGGACGGTTGATCCTGCTACTGCTGCCTCCAAAGCTCAGTGAAGCATGACGTACAAAGGGCCATAATTGGAGGTGCATGTAATATAATATATATATTCAATTACTTAGTATTAAAAGAAAATCAACACTGGATAAATTGCTTTTGATGATGATTTCAATGGAAGAAATACATACTATATGGGTATTCATGAATTTAGGCTGTGAGTGCAATGTTTACTGTGCGTAGAGGTGACCCTATGAGTTAGCATAATGGGCACTATCACTAAAAATGACATCATTAATAGAGTAATCTACCTTTTATACTCTTAATCTAGTCATTTGTTTTTTATGTGTGCAATGTTTAGTGGTGAGACTTACTTGGAGTGTATATATAAAAAATAGAGCTGTATTGGTTTTGGCTGTTACGTTTTAAAACAGTAGGTGTCTTTCTTTAATTGCCCCCAAACTTTTTTCATTTCTAAAGTCTTTATTCCTCTTAATTCGCTCTATTTGAGTCAAGCTTACCACACCTTTAAGCCATATGTTTCATCAGCAAACCCAAATACACAAATACATACATACAGTTCCATCATATTTTGTACATTATCCAGTGTTTTGATGTCTGGGCTGATGTAGGTCACATACATTTATCATTCAAGCCCTCAGTAATGATACATGACAGCAGAGTTAGTCAATGACTAGATTGAGTTTGACTATAATCTTCGATCTCATATCTATTGTGCATGGGTAGAGAGCCATACCCTCCTGCTCCATAATCACAGAGTGAAGGCAATTAAAAAAGTAATGAGAATATTAATTAGAATTCCTCATTAGTGCACCTCATTGTATTTAGTAAATGAGTTTAGTGACATAGCCAGGATCATTTCGGGATTGAAAGACATTCTTAAATAACCACGGTTCCTGAACGGATGATTTGCCTAGAACTTTTTTTTCTTTATATTATTCAAGAAAATAGCTCCTAAAAAAATAAATACATAAATAATATATATATATATATATATATATATATATATATATATATATATATATATATATATATATATATATCAATTGAAAGGAGAGGGATTTTGCTGGCAGCATGTACAACATTGCCCAGACATTTAGCTCATTTGTAATCCACAGGCCAGTCCATCTCTTCTACCCTATTCCTTGGGAGGTCAAAGTTTAGAATCATCCAGGTTCCAAAGTGAATGTGAAAAAGGACGCAGAGTCCATGTCGGTGTACTCTCAGCCTCCGGCACTCACTAGCCGTCTCCACTCAGGAATTCAGCTACTATACCCTCCTATTCAGCCTCCCTCTGTTTACTGTTGCATTAACAGCTTCACAAGATAATTAATGCTCTTTCTGCTTTGGTTGTCTGATGATTTTTTTTCTTTCTCATTAATGCACTTGTTTATTTATTCATTTGTTTATCAATCATTTAACAATTTGTTTGTTCGACTCATTACTGATTCAAACATTATCCAACTCCTTGTTTTCTTTACAGGGAAAAAAAAAACAACATAGTTGATGCCAAACATTCAAATGCTGCTCTAATTGCCCCTGCATAAAAGATCACGGCTCAGAGCTGCTTTCAGGTAAGAGGACAGCCGAGGCGCCTGTGACAGAGCGTATCTTTTGAAGAGCAAAAGGTTGAACAGTTTCAGTGACACATTGCAGTTTAATTATTAAAGTGATACATTTGATGCCGTCGCCCGGCTATAATTTATTTAACGTCCCCGGTGTTTATGTGACAGCAGTAGCCAACTGTTTTGATTTGTTTCCCTTTTTGAACGGAGTTCATTTTGGAGCCATGCTGCTTTCTCAAACTACGTGGCAGAGATTTTATCAAACTTTAGGTAAAAGGTGATGGAACCTCTTTGGCTGCAGTCTAGTACTGTTTGTATATATTATACAGTAGAGTATAAACTGGGTCACAGAAAAGCCTTTAATGGTCTATATAATAAAAAAAACGGACAATATTTGATTTACTATGTAAAAAAACTGAGACCATATATAAAATCTAACCTGTCAAATGTCATAACCTAACATATAATACACATCATCATATATCGTTGGAAATCGACAAGATGACCATTCAGACAGCGACTATTTGCGCCACAGAGTTTAGTTAGCAAAGGATCTTCTAAACAAGCCTGATGCATATTCAAAACAAGTCCTGTGGACTGATAAAGTTAATATATATATATATATATATATATTTTTAGGCCACACTGAGCAAAGGTATATTCAAAGAAGAAAAGGTGGAGCATTTCTCTGAAAAAACACTGTTACCATTTGGTCTTGTCTTCCAGTCAGTGGCATATGAAACACTTCACTGGTAGAGGGATGAATGGATTCAATTAAAAGCCAGCAAATTCTAGAATCAACAACAGGATAAGGGTCATAAATGTACCTCAAAATCCTCAGTGCATGACCTCAAAAGACCACAGGCTGACAGACCCCCCGACCCCCTGGCCTAAACGCTATTGAAAATCTGTGGAGAGACCTCAAATGAGCAGTGCCTACAAGATGGCCCAAGAATCTTATAGAACCTGAGGAACATTTTGCAAGCAAGAACAGGCAAAAATCCCCAAACAAGAACTGAAAGACTCTGAGCTGCTACAAAAAGCATTTACAAGCTGTGGGGATGTTGCTAATTGGCTGAGCATGCAGGATGCCCAAACTTTCGCTTTGGGTCCTTTTTCCTTTTTGTTATTTTGAGACTGTAAAGGATAAAAATGAGATTTTGCTTTAATTATTAAAGAAACGTGTAATCTTTGAGCCTCTTGTTAAGTTTCTACCCTCTTAACTATTCACAGTAGTGGAAATTTTGACCAGGGAAAATTTTGACTAGGGAAACCCAGAAATTTGCATAGCACTGTGTATATATCCATCTATCCATCTATTGTATTCTGCTTTATCCCGCTAGTCAGGGTCAAGGGGGGATGAAGCTAATCCCAGCATCATCGGGCAAAGGCAGGGTACACCATGGACAGGTCCCAAGACCATTACATGGCCAACACACACTCATACCTACAAGCAATTTAGAGTGACCGGTCAACCTAACATGCATTGGTTTGAACTGTGGGAGGAAACCGGAGTACCCGGAAGAAACCCACTCAAGCACGGGGAGAACATACACACTCCACACAGAACAGCCCGGACCAGGAATGGAACCCAGATCATCTTGCAGCACCAGTGCTAACCACTACACCACCGTACCACCTATTTATATATTTAGCTATAGAGCTATATCAGCTATACTTTTATCAGCTCTGTTTACAAGTGCACTTTATAGTTCTACACTTACAGACTGTAGTCTAGTCTGTAGGCTTTGTTACCCTGTTCTTCAATAATTAGAACCCCCACAGGACCACCACAGAGCAGATATTATTTGGGAGGTGTGTCATTCTCAGCACTGCAGTGGCACTCACTCCACTCAATTAGACACGCCTACCTTGCAGCTCAACATAGTAGATGTAAAGTCAGAGACAGTTGCTCATCTGTTGCTGTACTGTTTGTGTTGGTTATTCTCTAGTCCTTCATCAGTGGTCACAGGATGCTGCCCACAGGACACTGTTGGCTGGATGTTGCTGGTTGGTGGACTTTTCTCAGTCCAGCAGTGACACTGAGGTGTTTAAACACTTCAGCAGCACTGCTGTGTCTGATCCACTCACACCAGTACAACACACACTAACACACCATCACTATGCCAGTGTCACTGCAGTGCTGAGAATGATCCAGCTTCCTAACAGTACCTGGTCTCGACTATTAAAGAACAGGGTGAAAGGGGATGGGCTTGTTTAAATATTTTAGGCTAAATGGATTGTCATGTGTAAAACCGGTTATGTTTATGTTAAACATTCTAAAAATGTTATGTACAGTTAATTAAATTCATTCAGCTCTCAGGCATGTTATGTCTTAAGAAAGCTACAGACAAGCTAAACCTTCTAAATGTACTAGTTGCAGGGACACAGCAACTCTTGCCAACTCTGAAAACCCCAGAGATCTAGAAGAACATGAAACCGTATTGTGTTCTACATGTGTTCCCTTACATTGGCAGTAAACTGGATGGCAGGTACACACACATGTTACAGTTCACTCACTTACACACCTGTATGGAACCACGTGTGCTCTTATCTCTGTGTGTGTTTGTGATTTAGCGCTCTGCTGCTCCGTTGAAGGGTTGCTGAGTGGACGCGAAGGCCGCTGTGCTCAGCTGGTAGCTGGGAGCCGGAGCCGAGGCTGTTTTTGGAGCTCTTCGCTCTCGTTTTTCCTTCGCTGATGTGATGGCCAATTCCAGCCAGGCTGACAGACGGTCTGAACTCACAATGCTGAATGTGATTGTTTCTCTCTCCCTCTATAGCGCGGTTGTAATCAGCTCCTGGGAGTCTGACATTCATGTGGAGTCATGCAGCAGCGCAGGGCAGGTGTTCTGATTCACTGAGTTATTTATTAAACTGGATCAGTATTAAAATTTATTCTGCTGCCACAGCTGCTCTTCCCTCTGCCACTTCAGGAGGACCCCAGAGTGGGAGCCTGTCACTCGTTCTCCCTCTCTAAGTCTCCTCCTCTTTCTCTTCCTCTCCCCTCCCATCTGTCTGCCTCTATCTCCTCCCATCTGTGTCCTCCTTCTCTTGCTCTGTCACACTTTCACTTCTGTTTCCTTCTCTCTGTTTCTCCTGCCTTCACTACCTCTCTGCTGATAAAGTTTTCTCTCTCTCTTTCTTTCTTTCTGTCTCTCTCACCTGGTTTCTTTCTATGATTCCATTTTTTCATTTATCTCTTCCACGCTGCCTGCTTTCTCCTCTCTCATATTCCCTCTTTTTTTGTTTTCCTTTCTCTCTTTCACTTTAACCTTTACATTCTTTCCGTCTCATTTCTCCTCTCATACTGTCTTTCCCCCTGTATTTTCCATTATCCCTTCTTCTTCCACTTCTTTATCACACTCTCCTTTTCTCTCTCCTGCTTTTTCTTCTCTCTTTTTTACTCTTTCTCTCTGTCTCTTTCTTTCACTCTAGCTTTTCCACTGTCTTTTTATTTCTCCTCTCATACTCTCTTTCTCTCTGTATGTCTGTATTGTTCGCTCTTTCCTCTTCTTCTGACTCTCTCTTCTATTTCACACAGTCTTTCTTTTTCCTTTCCACTCTCCCTTCTTCTCCCCCTTTCTTGTCCACTTCTTCTCTTCTATCTCTTCTTCTCTTTGTTTCCTCTCTTCCTTTCCTCCCTCCTTTACTCTCCTCTTCACCTGTCTATCCCCCACTCCCTCCTTTCTTTCTCCTCCCATACTCTCTCTGTCTTTGTCTCTATTTTCCACTTTTTCTCATTTGTCTTTCTCACCCTCTTTTTCCCACTCTCCCTTCTTTCTTTCTCCTCTCAAATACTCTCTATCTGTCTCTATTCCCCACTCTTTCTCCTTTGTCTCTTTCTCACCCTCTCTTTCCCACTCTCCCTTCTCCTCTTTCTGTTTCCTTTTATCTGTCTATCTTACTTTCCCTTTTTTACTCGGATTTTCACCTATCTCCCACTCCCTCCTTTCTTTCTCCTCTCAGACTCTCTCTATCTGTTTCTATTTCCCACTCTTTTTCTTTCTGCTCCCATACTTTTGGTCTATCTCTCTCTTACACACACTCGCTTCTTCTCTTTCATCTCTCTTTCCCACTCTTACTTCTTCTCTCTCTCTTTTTCCTCCCTCGTCCTTTGAACAGTGCCAATGAAGAGCCCTAAGGAACCTTTTGGTGAATAATTTTCATCTAGAAAATGTACAAAGAACCCTTTAAAGACTGTAAAAGTTCCCATTCTCTGCTCTCCTCTAGCTCTATCACTCCTTCTGTAGTCTTCTCTGAATCTGACATGATCATTTTCACTTCTTCTGCTCTCAATGAATCACCTTCTCACGCATTCATATTCTCATCTCTGTCTCTCTTTGTTTCCCTCTCTGTGCATCTCTCTCTCTCTCTCATATCTTTTTTTTTACCAAATGGAATCAATGTTGCACTCTCTCTCTCTCTCTCTCTCACTCACACACACACCTGTGCCTCACTCTCTACTTCACTCGGTCAGAGCACTGACTGATTCACAAAATCTCAAATTCCTTTAGTTCTCTTCTTTTTTATATATTTTTTTCATTTCTGTTCATCTCTTTCATGTCCATGTTCATCTCTCATGTTCTTTCTCTCAGGTTCTTTTAGGCTACACAGTTTTCAAAGAGAACATCAATGAGGCTGAGGCAGAGCTCTGTGCTCGCCCTGAACATGCCAGTCTGGGCTTTTTGAAGGAAATTAATCAAAGACTGGAGATGCTGGAGGGAGCGCCGGCTCTAATGTTGTACATGAAAGCGGGTGCATGTTGTGCTAACCCGCCGCCACCTGAAAAACAACAACAACCACAACAACAACGCAAACAAACAAACAAGGCAAGAGCCCAGCTTAAACCATCCGTACACTAATAGAGAGAAGGCCACCCTTTCCACCGCACCACTTAGGGAAAACACACTATACATCAGAAGCAAAGCTTGTTGATACAGACATATGGTTGGCAGGTGCCAGCTCCACGTCGCCCACCAATTTGCACTTTAATGGCTTTGAAAGAGTAAACTGTCAAAATAAACCACAGCATTGATACCGCGAAGCGCGTTCCTCTCATCCGTAGCGGCCTTTCATCAGCTGTCAGCCCAAACAATGGACCGAGGATTGTTGTCGCCGTCCTTTAAGATGAGGAGAACAGGAGAATGAGAATGAGAACGAGAGCTCTTGTATCATTTCTCCATCCAGCTCTCGTGTGCTGCTGACAAACGATTACATCAACCCCCATTATCTCCGAACTGACATTTTTGGAGCGCAGCAAATCTCTATCTTTTCTCGTTTTTCATTCTTTTTTTTTTGCTTAATATGAATTCCCAGAAATTCAAACAGAGGAGAGAGAGTAGACAAAGCTCAGAGACTGGGGGCCCATCATCCGTGGTCTGGTCCTGTCTGTTCCAGACTGTTCCGTGGCTTCAGCTGAGAAAACAAAGGAGAGTGGGCCAAAGCAAGCAGTGGCTGCCTGCCTTTCTTGCCCTTGCTCACTCTCTCTCTCTCTCTCATACACTCCTTCATTCTCTTTCTTTCTTTGACTGACAGCTGCGGGCTCCACCCATTGCCCCTGGAAAAAGAGATTGAGGGATGAATGTGGAAAAAGAGAACACTGTACCTTAAGCTGTCTCGTAACGTCTCTTTCTCTCCTTCTCTTTCAAACACAAGTCACTCACGCATGCCTTTGTTTTCATACCTTGTCGGGACATGAGCTCAAACATATGTCTCATATCCATTGCAGTGTTGGTGCACAGTAAGGCACAGGGGTGGCCATGATTCTGCTAGGATATAGATTTCTTTTTAAACACCAGAAGAAAGGCACAAGCCAAGCACTGAACTCACCAGGGAGGACGCCAAAGGCTTCATGCTACTGGTGACCCAAAACACAATAACAACACATACACATACTTTCGACTAATGAACACTGACAACAAGAATAAGTCTTTTTCTGGAGGGCGTACACTTCCCATGATCCCCATGAGCTTCCAGAAGCCAGTGTCAGCCCAGTAGCAGGTCACTATGCATTGTATAAATATATAAATACATATACAGGACATGTGTATATACATATACGTCCCATATGTATTAAATATATAACAATAACTAAAGAGTTCTTAACACTGGGCTGTAGCACAGTGGAACCTGCATTTTCTGGAGGGATGGAGCTTCTTCCAAAACCTCTGGAATTATTTTGAGTGTCATTTTTATACAGAACTAATACATTAGCGTTGGTACCTGAATACAGTCAAAGGCTCACATCAATTTTCTTATATCTAATGTAAGGCCAATATAGATAAGTTAAGTCTGTTACTGCAGTGAATTAAAATCTATATCAGTAACCCCATGTTTCAGAAGACTGCAGTGCCTTCTAGGCCTTCCATGAAGGTGCAGTTCTTTTCTATCTGACAGAATCACCATGTTTTCTGTATTTAAACTCAGCAAGTTTTGTAATAATACTATAATTTCATTATTAAGTTTTTGTTGCAACTGAAAGGGTTCCATTCTCAAAACAACTAACAGGCAACTGTCCAATCTGAATTGTTTCTCTTCTTATCTAAGTAGATCCAGGTTCTACCATTGATCCAGACAAGTTCTACCATTGGTTAAGACTTCTGAACTACATGTACACATAGTCAGTGAGGTATCTAGGAGTTCGAGAAGGCCTTAAGCAAAGATAGTTCAGCTCCAACCATAGTCTATCACACCTAGCCCAGTTAATTAAGACCCACAGGGGCGTCTGAATATTAGAACCAGGTGTCTTGGACCTGAAGTCTGTAGAGTGGTGGATCTCTATGTCAGGGTACTTTTACGGAAGTAAAAGGTACATATGTGTCAAAGTGTACATTAGGCCTTTTAGAAGCTTCAAATGTCTGTATTTAATCTTTAATTGATGTTTATATGAACTGCTGTTAGCTTAGTGCTAATGTACTGCTAGGATATAATAGGGACGTTACCACAAATTAGGAAGTTTTGACTTTAAAGTGAAAGCCTAGCTGGGTTCAGCACTGATACATTATATATATTGGCCCCTTTATACAGTTCTATATGACATTTTTATTAAATTAAGTGATTCACATATTCTTATACTGTCGTATGTGACAAGTTGAAAAAAATTCTCCAAATTCGAACTCTGTCCTATAAGTTTCTATATGTGAGCCAACCAGCACTTGGGACACACATAAGAAGCCCAGTTAGTTTCTGCCTCTTTGTTATGTTGCCGCACCTCTCAGCGACTGTGTGGAAATAGGGTTGAGGAGGCTAATAACTTTATAATTTATAATTATAATACAAATGACAGGCAAGTCAAAGCTGTTTTAAATCTTCCTGAAGAGTTTATTTTCATTGTGAGCTGATGCTAGCCTTCTTATGATTGACTGCTAACATTAGGATGTGAGCATTAAAGGACAGGTAAAGGAAGATCATTCCAACTGTTACCTGAACATTAAAATATTAACATTTGTAATATTAGATTTTAGCATAGCCTGCAGCTACTCTAGCTTTTTGTGTGTTTTATCACTGTGTTATGATTAGTGTAATGTAACAGAGAGTTTGTTTTTCAGATACAGAGAAGCTAAAAATAAGAACATGTACCTTTAGCAATGAACTGCATGCCCTTTTAAATACATGTACATTGTAGTGCACATTTTAATGAGATATGTAATGTAACTAATATTTTACATCAATATAACATAATAATAGCATGTCCCATATCGTGGCTGTCCACAGAAAAACACGGGTATCTCCAAAATGATAACTTTACCAAAACACTCTTTACTTTTCATGTAAGTTAATGTAAAGGTATTTTGTTTAAAACTGTTTTAAAGCATTTTATTGGTCCAACTATCATGGAATTATGACACAATGAAAAGGATAACATGTAATTCCTTCGCCTGTCAAGCTAATTTTTGTAGATACAACATTTTAAATATTTATATGTAATAAGAATTTTCTAAGCCTAACTATCATCTCAGCACCAAAAAAATAAAAGGACTCCTACATATTTCATTTAAGATATGTTGTAGGTCATACTTGCTTTTATCTGGTTTTCCAAAAAACCCCAATACACATAAGCACACATGTCTTCCATATGAAACAGAGCCAATTTCTCTGCTTGTCATTCATTCCCTTTCTTCCAGACAAACACGCACACATGCAACGCTGAATGTCACTGTATGAATAGCTGTCTGCTGGGTGGCCGTCGGGGAGGAATCGCAGAATATTAATTACTCGAACACGTGTTTAGAATCTTTCACTTAATTTAATCCAGACAATGATCTCAAACACGGTATATGCTACCCAATACAGGTGTTATTACTGGATGACAAGGTAATGATATATGTGCTCTATTCAGTTGGCTCTATTCATTTACAAGTATTCCACTCACAGAATAATCCCTTCAGGAGATGGATAAACAGATTCATTAGTCTGAGCCCAATAAGAGAGGAGTTCACAGTGCCAAGGGTAACGGCGACACCGATCATGCTGCGATCAGCCGCTGCCAGCGGGGAAAATGGAAAGAAAGGAAGCGTCCTTGCTGTAATTCTGATGTTTTACGCAGCCGCTTGGCTTTATGTTATTAAAAACTGAGGCTTTTTCCATTTCTTTCAACTAATTCATCCAAGTGTGTGAAGCGCATGAGATTAGACCCAGGGAGATTGGATTCTGTAATTATAGGAAAAAAGCTGCCGGTCCACTGCCGGCACACTGACACAAGAAACCTGAAGACTAATTGGGTCACACTCACCCATAATACAAGCCATCATATGACAGAAGCTTAGCTGAATTAGAGAATTAGGTGTGACACCGCATGAGCCATGCCACCTCCTCTCACACCTAGCCTCGTCTCCCTACTGCTGCTGGACTGGAAGTAGCCGGCTGCGTGTTGACCTTGCCACGGTCAATTGATTGGGGCCGTTCTGTCGGAGGTCCGCCGAGCACTGTCTAGTTTTATTAGCGGTGGTGCCGCTGCGTTGGCGGTGGGATGAGGGCCGGAGCAGACAGCCATGACACACAACACGAGGCTTTAATTCCCCCCAGCCCTTCTGCCTCTGCAGACACAATGTTAATGGCTTCTGACAACCCTTCAGAACACGGAGGGCCACAATGAACAAGGAAGGTTCCAGCTGCTTGGACCAGAAGATAGTGGAGCTGCATGAAGATCAGTGCACAAGGGTGTGGGGGCGCATACATCAACACAAAGAGGTGGGCTGGGGGGCAGTCTAGAAGTGAACAAGGACATGAGAGAAACTGTGGGAGGTAAGCAATGACTATAGGACAAGTTACTTTGATGTATAGACCTATTCAATTATCATGATCAAATGAATCTTGGTTGCTCTCCTCAGTCGTTCTTCTTCATGCTCTCATGTTTGTAGAGAGTTTATTCTTTTGAATCTTGGTTTCTTTCAGTAGTTGTTCTTAATGCTCTTTTCCCTTAGAGACTGGGTTCCTCTCATGGTTTTAATATGATTTCCTTGCAACAGAGAAAAGCCCTGTTTGCACCAATCATAAAAAATGTTGGAAGCATTCATTATTAGACACATGTTGGTGATGTAGGCTAGTTAGAGTCTTCATCCTATGTACTTAAAAAGATGCCCATATGCTATCAAACTGCTCACTGTGCAGAAGTTGAGTAGGATATTTAACTAGATTTTCCCTGAAAGTTAAACTGAGGGTGCAAGAATTCAAACTGAGGGTGCAATGAATGCTTTGGAAGCACTGTAGAGCCAGGTCTGTGTGGGAGTGAGGCGAGACAGCATGGATAGAGGGAGGATGGTGCTAAAAAAGAGGAAGAGGCAGAGAAAGTGCATGTGCGTGCTTCCTGACAGATGAAAAGTTTGATCAAGAACTCATACAGGCAGTGGCCTCAGCTGCTCTTTGAAGAAGATAAAAAGAAGATGAAGCTGCTTCTCCCCATCCCAAATCAATTTGGATGATTTGGCTACATCACACTTCCAAGAAAAATATTTTAACTAAAGAATGTTTCGCATTTCCGAAGAAATCAGGCCATTCAGCAGCAAGCATGCCCTGATGAATTTGATCTGCATGCAAACCACTTCACAGCATGTTGTGCAGCACGCACATACACATCTTCTCACACTAACACACGAAGAGAAGTCGATTTGGTCCAGTAAGGCTTAGATAAGATCCAAGTGCAAAGAAAATAAAGCTCTGATCAACCTGGTCATCAGCTTAAACATAACCTTCAAACTAAGTTGAATTATTCAGCTATAACATAGTGTGTCGCTCAGTGTCTCTGCTGGACTGAGAACAGTTCACCAACAAAAAGACCTTTCATCAGTGTCCTGTGACCACTGACTAGAGGAACACAAACTGTGCAGCAACAGATGAGCAATTATCTCTGACTTTACATCTACAAGGTGGGCCGTCAGGGTAAGAGTGTCTAATAAAGTGGACTGTGAGGACACGGCGCTTAAAAACTCCAGCAGTGCTGCTGTGCTGCTGCGTCTTAACCACACGTACCAGCACTGAGAATGATTCATCACCCAAATAATACCTGCTCTGTGGTGGTGCTGTGACCCACTCAAAAACAGGGTGATAGGCATGATGTGTGTAGCTGTGTTAACAGTGATTATCTCTTGCTGTCTGTTTAATATTCTTCTTTAATTCTTTAATTCCTCTGCTCTTTTTGTCTGCTAACAAATGTTTGGTCTAATCAGTGGTGTACTTGTACACTGCCTTTTGATCAGACTTATGGTTTTGAACAATGATCATTAATCACAAATGAATGATGGGGAAATGTTGTTAATTGGCAACACCCTAGCACCCTTCAGAAACTGCTGAAGCCGCTTAATGACTTGTATTTTCTTCTAATAAATGCACTTTTTTAGGTGTTGCTTTCCTAAACATACAAATGTGGACTAAATCAAAAAGAAAAAAGAAATAGAAAAGAAAAAATGCAAACAATACCAATTATATAGTACAAAAAGGGCTAACTTATCTTGCTAACTAGCAGAATACTCAGTAGTGTCCAGTCAAGTCAAGTCAAGTTTATTTGTATAGTGCTTTTTACAACGATGTTGTCACAAACCAGCTTTAAAGCATGAAAAACATGAAATTACAGCTCTTTATCCCTTGTGAGCAAACCAGAGGCAACGGTGGCAAAGAACAGCTCCCTCAACTGGAGGAAGAAACCTTGGGAGGAACCAGACTCACAAGGGGAGACCCATCCTCCTCTGGTCGAACAGTATTTACAGTTTATAAACTAAAGCTGAGTCTGAAGGTAAAAGCTTTAGAAGCTGTGCAGGTGCTACATCAGGTGCATGATACAGCGATGTAGTCAAGGATGGAGCAAATGGCACCAATGGAGAGGAGAACTAGTGGGTGCTAGGTGACTGGGGGCCCTGCGTAGTAGTGTTGCGCGCAACTTAATTTTTTGCTTCTGTCAAGTTGTGTGCAAGTTCTACCTCATACAACAAGTTACAAATAGAGTGAGAGTAAGACTGTGAGAAGCTTTGGTTGCATATGCATGCCTGTGGATTAAGGTGTTAAACCAAACCAGCATTTCTATTTCTCTGCTCATTCATACTGATATTAATTTGGTCATTTATACTAGGTGAGACATTTACATGACATGAAACAGGCAGTTGCATGAAACAGTGAAGTGAGTATTGAATGTTTTACACTGGGCTGCATGCTTCCCTCACATATTCAGCAGACAAGTGCTGTATGTCATCCACAGTCACAAGCAGAGCATATAAAAAGCATGTGTCTATATTCACACGTTACAGTTCCTCATGCTGAGTGCACAAGACCACCACTCACATGACATGCCAGTTTATTAGGGCTTCCTGTAAAGGCACAAACACAGGAAACAGTGTTAGACGGGGTCACTGAGAAGACAATAAAGAGAGAGTTAGTCAGAACTCCTTGTCCGCAGATACTGAAGAGGACAGGAAGCTCTGTATGGGTGTCTGTGTATCCTGCCCACACCAAACCTTGACAGTCATAACGTACCATTATGTCATCCAATAACATTCCTTTCGGAATCATGTGCACGCGTTGTTTATCCCACAGGATATGTTTTCCTGGTTTGTTTCTACTTCTGTTTCACTCCTCATGACTACTTCACTCTACTTTACTCACGACTACTTATTTCTTTACTGACACTTGTTAGTTCATACAATGGGAAAATTTGGAATTTGCTGAAACATGTTCTGTGCAAGCAACTCTCTGGAACCCGGAGTTCTGAAAGGGCTTGGCACAACAGCGGGTAACTCTATGAAACACAAATTGCATCTATCAAATCACTTTATCATTTCATGAGACAAAAGCTGTTTGGTTCCTATTCAAGGACTGGAATGGATGGAAATACAGTCCAGCTGTTCTCAGTATCTGAGAATAAAGAGACAGAAAGCTGGGCGCTCACGCTGGAGAGCCAAAACGAGCACAATGCGAAGGGCAGCGAGAAGGTGAGCGCATAATGAGCTATCCACCTGCTAACCCCCGAGACTAGCCTCTGCTGACTGATTATAGGTTTGGGATAATTTACCCAACATTTCCAATTTGTTCAGAATGCACTTGGCAATTTGTGGCCCATTTCCTCCCTCCCCACTTCGCTGGCAGTGGATTCACCACGCTCGCAGTAAGCCACTTTCTGTACGTGTTCCCACACTGGTTCAACGCCCAGTCGTGTATGAGTTTAGTCGGGTATGAGATTAAGGGTCTCTTTGTGGTGTGGGAAATTACTGCAGTGCAGAAAACGAGCAATACGAAAAGCCTTTGTCCAAATTAATACGATATATCTGACAGGACATATCCTACAAAATACTTCAATGGCTTCCAAGTGGGCACTTTATTATTAATTCAAGACAATTAAAAATGCATAGAATCTACTTTTGATTACACCAATAATATCCCATTAACAGAAAAGCCGTCTTTCGCTGCTAAACAACCACAAGATGCAAAGTCCCCGAAGTGGCTCCGATACTTTCAAAATGCCAGCGCCCAGGCCCAAATTGGACCAATTATTTCACAAGCCAGCTAACCTTTCTTCTCTCCACAAACGCTTCACCATTTCTCCCCCATAGCTCACAGGGGGAAGCAGTAACGCGTGATGTGGCACTTATGCCGGCCTCTAAAAGGTTCCGAAGAACCTACTCCTCTGGGATACAGCACACTAATTTCAGCCCTTAGCGATGCCTCTGCTGTTCTCACAAAATAAAAGTACTTTTAACAGATTTTCTTATCTGGTCACAGCGCTGCAACTGAAGTCTCATCGGTAGCGGAGGACCTGATAAATAAAAAATGGCCTTGAAAAATAAGACTTCTTACGGCTCTCTCTGAGGCACCTAATGCTGTTGATCACGCTCTCTTAATTAAAAGACTTAAATCTGTGAGTCGGCCAAGTTCAGGGCTTTCAAGGGCTACAAGGTGTTGATTGGATGCTTAGGTAGCCACATATAGGGTTACCTCAGTCCTTACCTCAGTGAAGATAAAACAGAAAGAACTGGAAATCACCACATACTGGAAATCATTACATACTGCAGATTGAGGAACATATACAAACTAGGTTTGAACATTAGGAGCCTAACTTGTTTGAGTGTAAAATGAATGTTTTTCCTAGTCAGTTCTAAAGCTTTCTTGGCATATAGTAACAGAGTAAATCACTGCTCATATAATAAATAAAACCTTGGATTTCCAAAATAATACATGTACATGTATTAATTTATGCATCTTCTAAACCTGTGGTTTCCTGTGGTTCACTTTGGGGGTGGAACAGGTTGCCTGTCCATCTCAGGGCAGCATATTTACAGGACAAAGAACAACATACATTATTTTTAATATAACTCTGTGTAACTAGACATTATTTTGGTCATCATAAAATGTACATGCAGGTTAAAGGCAGCAGGTACTTTCAAATTTTGTCTACAACTGAAAAATATTCTTTCATCAGCAGTCACATACCATACAACTTACGCAACAGTGCTGAGAAAAAGTCAGAGACCACCTGTTGGTTGGCCATGTAAAGATTCCGGGCTAAAGTCCGGTTCATTGGAGAATTGTTTTGGGATTTCTCACCGCCATAATTCTTTTATATAAATCAGTAAAATGTGCAGCTGATAATGAGGATTTACACATCAACATAACTTGGATTGACTCAGCGGTATTGATTCATATCTTAGAAACAAGATCATAATGCAAATGCATAGAAGAGTGAAGACACTGACATAAAATGATTTCCCAATAATGGCAGTTTTAATATCCTCCACACATTTTCTCTTTCTCCAGATCAACCATCTCGCCTATACATCTCTGCTCTAATATCAAAACTCTATTTACAATCTACAGTTTTTATTTATAGTTTTTATTTTAAAGTAGTCATTCACCAGAACTCCTCTTGCTTAAAACTAAACAAGTGTAGTTTGTTAAAAAGCTCAGGCCAGACAGTACCCCTGAAGACGTTATTCATTTAATTTCTAATAAAAACAGCCATTACACAGACATTTTTCATTTTTCAGCATCAAGAATAAATGCGACATAATTAACTCCTCAGAAAATTACATCAGACTGTTCTGTGTTTAGTGTGTCCGGCTTATTTGTGCATTAGCCTGTGTTCTGTTTGGGAGACTCAAAGAAATCTACAGGGATAATTACCACATCTCGTTCAGTTAATAGCAAATATATCCAACAATGTTGGGGTCTGAATTTTGGGGGTGGACAGAACAACAGCAGCTTCGTTAGTTTGATATCTTATTGTCTTCCAACCATCGATCCATTATCTGCTGCTTAATCCCACTAGTCGGGGTCCTGGGGGGCTGGAGCAAATCCCAGCGTCATCGGGCGAAGGCGGGGTACACCATGGACAGTTTGCCAATCCATCTCATGGCTAACACTCACTCACACCTACGAGCAATTTAGAGTGACCAATCAACCTATTATGCACGTGAATAGTGGGAGGAAACCGAAGTACCCGGAGGAAACCCACTTAAGCACGTGGAGAACATACACACTCCACACAGAATAGCCTGGACCAGGAATCGAACCCAGTGCTAACCACTACACCATTGTGCCGTCTTCTTATTGTCTTCTTTTCCTTTTTTTTATTTATTTTTATTTAATTGTATTTTTTATTATTTATTTATGTATTTATTACAGATACACATCCATTTCAGAACCATTGCATTGAGTGTCTTCTTCTCACTGTAGAATAAATGTTGTTTTAGATCTGAAGCAAGAATGATGCTTCATTTTCTTTCTCAAATATGAATGCATTTTTGGTGGTCTGGACAGTTTTGGTGGTCTAACAGGTCTGGTTAGTAATTCATCATATTTTTAAACTCCAGTTTTAGAAAAGCCTGTTGTTCCACTTCAACTGCCCCTACTTTTTATTATATCTAATCTCTTTACAAATATCCCCTTAGAAATGCATAGCTTTTACCTAATGGCTATTTTAACGGATAATTAAATCATTTAAGGGTGGTCTTATTTGCATGATATGGTATGTGACAGTGGAGGTGCGATGCAATGGAAAATCTAAATCTCAGCACTGAAAATCAAACACTGCATGTGTCCAGAGTCAATCTTTGACTTCAACTATCAGATGACAGCTTCGTCTGGCTAAGTAGCACCAGTGTAATGAAAGTAGACCACCCACTTTGAGAAGTGGGAAGAGTATTTTGAGAATGAGTTATTTTATGCTAGCCAGTTAAGTAATCAAAAAGGTGATGTAGCAAGATTCACTGCTGTGACTTCTATGTTTACCCTCTTGGCTCAATGCTACATACTGTTTTAACTGGATTAACTCAGACTAATCCAGCCAGGAGTGTTTAACATAGCATTCTAAATATTTGCAGTTTGCCAGCTTGTGATGTTATTTCTGAAAAAGCAAAACAGTTTTTGTATTTAAAGTTCTACTAGACTATAAAATATAAGAGTTTTACCTTCTGTGTCTTCTTGAAGCTGGCTGGTAATCACTTTGTCTTCTTTGTCCAGTCTTTCATCTTTTAAGGGTAGAGCACCAGAACTTAAGATTTTCTTTGGGTTTTCAAACAGGATCCATCCCTCCTTAACAGACTCCCATGCATCAGTACAGCCCTGAGTAAAAGTCAGAAACCATTCTTTATGTATGTATTATCCAGTAAAAAAATTGTTATAAAGTACAGAATATTCATTCTAAAGCATCATAGAAAAAAAAACCATTAACAGGAAATTGCATATAAGCATTCAAACTAATGTAATATAATATAATATAATACAGAAATATAATAACTTTTAGTATTTACATTCTATGCTTTAGGAAGGAAAAGGAAACTAAAGAGATATTTTTCAGCTTTAGAAATTATTTACATTTCTGCTTCTCATGATTTAAATAATCTCCAACAGACTCAGTGATGTTGAGGTCTGGAATGAACTTGAATTTCTCTTAAATCTCAAAGCTTTATGTTCTGCCAGAAAGACTCAGGAGGCAGGAGTGAAGGAAGAAAATGTTGACCCTGAATATGATTAAAGAATGTGAAGGATACAGTTATTTGGAACTTTGGTGTAGGCACTGTCCTCGGCCTAGGTCTGGCAGTGCCAAGACCTCTGCATATCCTGCCAGATCGTGAGGCGAGGTCGGAGCCCACCCCCTTGACAAATGGGCAGGGCCAAACTGGTGGTGGTGGGGGAGTAAGGACTTTGTAAAGACTGGTGTAGGCCAGCTATTGGTTGGCAGTAAAGATTGAATGAATGAATGATGTAGCATTGAAGTATTCCTGGAAAAACCTTTTCATTACTGTTTATATATTTACATTTTCAGCATTTAGCAGACACTCTTATCCAGAGCCACTTACAAAAGTGCTTTGTGTTCAGTCAGAGTATGTATCTCTATCTAGTACAAACAGGTTTAAGTTCAAACTACTCTTGAGCTCAAACACTGCTATAAACAAGTGCCAGTGCTGATACCTAGAACGAAGACCACAAAATATAATATTAGACACAGAGCAATACCTAGGAAGAATTGAATACCTACAGAGAAGAGAATAAATACAAGACTACATACAGTATAAGAGTGATACTTATCTAGTGTTCCTAGAAGATAAAGTGCAATTACAGTTTATACCAATGCTTGAGTAGATAAGCGCTTATAAGTGATTCAGTTTGCGCTTCAAGACCAAGAGAGAGTTCGCTGTTCGGACAGCCAGTGGAAGTTCGTTCCACCATCTAGGTGCCAGGACAGAGATTGATGACTCTGTCCTGCTACTGACCTGTCCTGATTCACATTTACACCTAGTCACCTCTTAAATGTCTCTACATTCTTTAAAAACAAGGTATATATATATATATATATATATATATATATATATATATATATATATATATATATATATATATATATATATATATATATATATATATAGACCTGCTTTAGCCTAATGTTTATGTTTACCAAATGTACTGCCCCATATGGAGGAGGCAGAAAGGTTCAGCACCTGTTTCATGCTCTCTCTCTTTCTAATGTCTAGTTTTCTGTTGGCTTCGTGTCAGATTGTTTCCAGCTCCACCCCGCAGCAACAAAGCTCCACTCACATTAAAAATCAAACAAGCACCCGGCCCCTAACAGGAAATCTCTCTTAAACCTGAATAAGAGCTTTCCTGGCTCTCTGCACGTCTTCTCAGGAAGAGCAGGCAGATCAGACGGAGACACCTGTCCAAGCGAATACAGAGCACTAATCTGCTCTGCCATCCCAATCATGCCATCCTGTTTGACTAGGCTTAGAAATCGAATGCTGAATGTAAGAGTAATATAATGAAAAATGACAGCCTCAATAACATTAAAAGCAGAATGAATCCAGGACTGAGATACAAAAGCTCTGCTTCAAACCTGTCTACTTTTATAGCCTCCTCCTGTTGGACTCCCCAGTCTAATATCTCAGTTTATGAGGAGCACTCACCACTCTGGTCAAAGTGAGAGCTATATAGAATAACCAGGTCTTCATTTTAACAATGGCACTCGAGAGAGTGACCCAGAGAGCCAGAAAGAGAGAGAGAGAGTGAGAGAGAAAGAGAGCGCAAGAGAGAGAGAGAGAGCGGCTATAAAAGCTGTCAAATAGAAAGTGCTTGATATTGACATCATTTTGCAGTCTGGTTCAGTGCCTGCAGTACTGCAGCACACATGCCATCCATTTCCTCCAGGGATTTAGCCGAGCAGCAACATGCCCATGGTCTGTTTACCTTAAATTGCCCTTTGCAGCTCTGAAAAACAAAACAAAAACTGGAGATGCTCAGAACGCTGGGTAAATGCCTAGTGTGAGAGATTTGGTTACAAGCACCAGTCGTCCCTGGCAAAGGCAACAATTGACTAAAATGGCAACATTCTATATTTGTATGGAGGTTGGCCTAAAAACAAGTGGTGCACCCCCACCCGTTCTCATTAACAGCTTATTTGTTATTGCGTGCCACTCTAGCCTCAGCCTGCCCCACCACACCACATTCTGCAACAGGGTGTGTTCTGAGGAAGTGACTAAACTGCAACATATACGCAAGCAAATGCCCCCCTCTCTGCTGCATGGATAGTCAGAAAAAAAGGTAAAAGGTACTTTACTGGTACACTTGTGGTCATTAATACAACAATAGGTTTAATGTCCAACTATATATGTGTCCAAAGAGAAATATGTTTATGTACATAAACATGAATATTGTATATGTATATTTAATTTAATTTAATTAAAAAAAAAGCTGTTCTTTAAGTACGTTTCAGGCCTCTCGTGTACAACTATTTTGGAGATACTTTTGGTTTTCCTTGTCACTTTTATATACTATATTGCCACAAGTATTCATCCCCTTCTTAATTTATCGGGTTTAATATGACGTCAGCCCACCCTTTGCAGCTATAACAGCTTCAACTACTCTGGGAAGGCTTTCCACACGGTTTAGGAGTGTGTTTATGGGAATTATTGACCGTTCTTCCAAAAGCACATTGGTGAGGTCAGACACTGATGTTGGACGAGAAGGCTTGGCTCACAGGCTCCACTCTAACTCATACCAAAGATGTTCTATCGGGTTGAGGTCAGGCCAGTCAAGTTCTTCCCCACCAAACACACTTATCCACAGTTGAATAGTTGAATAGTAAATTCAGCAAAATAAAAAATCAGCTGCACAAATAAAATCACCCACTTGTTGTAAGATGCATGAGTCTGTTTAATCGCGACTGCCAGTTTTGTACATGACACATGACCAGCATGAGTTTAATTTGCACCTGACTCTCCCACAAACTGCTTAGTGTACGTGGCCCTGTGTGCTGTGTTTAATAGGCTAGTCAAAACAGTTTTAACTAAAACAACATAAAATATGTCCCTGGGCGTCCAGTATGTCAGGGCCGCCACTGCAGACAAGAATCCAGTCAGCGGGAGTGCGAGCGTGAGATGGCCTTCAGTAAGACTTTTGCTTTTGTCCTTGTAAGTCTGTAGTGCTCTGAGGGCTCTGCGCTGGGAGTCTGAACAATGTTGAACTCTACAAAAACAAACCGCTCCTTCAACCTTAATCCCCTGAATTTTCATAAATCGTGGAGAACCTATCAGCAATCCTCAGGAGTATCCTGAGGACGTACACGTACACAAACAAATAAACAAACCGGATTGCCCTGTAATAAAGTGCCAGGAGAAAATAAGTGCTTATGAGTGAAACAGTTACTCTGAGACACACTTAAAGTCCAGTAGTGCTTTTCTTTTCAGGCTTTTGGCAGAGAGAGTGTGCCCATCTCGGAGAGTCGCAGTGCATCCAGCATCATTATCTCTTCCAAACAGATGTCTCGCTCGTGGCTGTCTAACAGGCACATGCTAGGCCCATGGCTGCAGGTGTGCCGTCCAGCTGCGTCCAGAGTCATCAAATCGCTCCAACTGGACGCGGATGCTGCTTTCACACGATTGCTTATCTCTGAAATAAACACCAATTATGGAATCTCAAAGACGTAACACGTGAACGGAGGAGAGAATTCTGAGGACGTCCTTTGCCAACAACGCGAGGTTCAATATTGATCCACGCAGCTTCTCTTTTTTCTACATCATAATCAAGAACCAGGACGAGGACCGGCAGAGGAACCGCAAATGCTTTTATGATTCTGAGCTTGAGCTTCCTCCAAGCACCGGATAGGATAATTAGACTGTCCGCGTTCAAGAACACAGCCAATTACCCCGACATGGACAGGGAGGCGGGGAGGAGCGTGATTAGGGAGCATAGGACAACATAGAAATCAGAGAAAAACATGAGACTAATCAAGGACTGGAATCACAGTGGTGTGTCGTCCGTGCTTCTCAGCGAGTGGCCTCTTCAAGCACACAATCAGAGCCACATTAAGGCCAGGCCCGATGTCTGGGCTCGCTCTCGCACTACCCCACCACAACTAATTTGGGCTGCAAACAAACAGCTGAGGACCCAAACGCTATGGGAGACGCTATTTTTTTTTTTTTTTTTTTTCATCTTCTACCAGAGAGGGTCTTTGCCTGAGTAACATTTATTATTAACATGAAAAAAAAACATGACGAGGAAAAAAATAACTGAAGCCTCTCAAAATCAACAGTCAAAAGGTCAAACGCACTGAAGAAATGACAGAATATTAATCTAGAAGAAAAGAAAATATGCTGGCTTCAGTGTAGACGCTGTTCCAACACTGCAAACATCAAATTACAGCTAAAGCCCTTTAGCAGACACGGCATTCTGAATGAAATAGATTGTTCTGCAGGCCAGGTATCAGGGAGACAAGGAAAGTAATACCAGAACCTTTCATAAGAGCCACAGCCTAATAATATTCCCTTAACAGGTCTTGGGTTCTCCATTGTCGAATAAGCTTTCTCGGGATAACACACTGTGAGTAATTTCATGTCCGGTCGCACTGGAACACCTGCCGAGCTAAAGCTTTCTGGCAGCCCAGGGAGAGACAGCACTGTAATGGTTTCCTCCACATATTTGGCATTCAGAGTGGAAGCCTGAAGAACATTTTTGAGGCCTGAGTTGGAAATGATTAGCGCTCGGACACTTGAAACGTCTGCGGCAAGTTTTGTTTCTGATCGTTTCATGTTTGGTGCACATTCTTCTCCTTTTTAGAAGAAAACGGCCTTTGGCCTCTTCAAAGACTGCTGGCTCAGATAAGTGCATGAGGGAAAATGTTGCGTCTTTGTCTTCAGGCCCGTGGGCCATGGAGCTTTGTTCAGCGTGCCCTCCGCTTCCTCCTTCATTTCCCAGACAGGCCGCTGCTCCCCACCGCCCTGCTCCTGTCCTACATTAACACACCGCTCCACTCTCTCAATTACGTCTGACTGTGAACGTGGCCTAAACCATCTGGCCGAGGGAAGCGAGTGGGGTGGGGGGAGGTGGACTGGAAGCTGACTGCCCCGGGGAGGTCTGAGGTTACACAGTTCTTCAGACAGACTGTTAGAATTGGCTCAGTTCAAAAGTGGGCTTATAAAAAAGGGGGCTACATGCTGAAAAAGAGAGAATAATAGGGCTTTAGGGCTGAAAAGTCCATATGATTATGAGAGCGAACATGGAGTGGGGGGTGAAGAAGGAGCATGAAACAGCTGGAAGGAGATGGCTGAGACAGGTGCAGATGCTAACATGGAAAACCAGCTTCCAGCAAAAACAGAACAGGGCCTTGTTTCATGCCTTTAATGTCCCAGGAGGGCAGTGGTGTCTATTTGTGAATGGAGGGCGCACGGCTTTTGATATTCTGACAGGCAGATTATTACTGATATAAATCTCAATGTCTCCGTACTCCAGGGGCAGATGCAAGAGGCCATTCATGAAACGTGACTGGCCGCTCTAGTGACCACCTCAGACTGGATAGGTAGTATTACAGTGTTTTCCAGTCTAAACAGCACTGCCCATGCATATATGCAGTCTGCCAGAACTTGACTAAGTGAGCTTCAGAGTTCAGCCCCAAGTTCAGATGATATGAAAAATATAATGAGGTACACACAGTTTAATAATAACTGTACATCTGAATGTGTTAGTTATCTAGCACCTGTTCTTCTAGAACTTAGTCAGAGATTGTTAAAATAAATAGAAATAGTAAATGTATTTATTTTATTTGTAGAACTAGCTCATTTATTTCAGGACTGAAGTTTTTACAGCTTTCATTTGCAGAAGCCTATTCGCTAGAGACACCCAGCTAGAAGTGTTTTGGTCTAAAATACCAAAAGAAAATGTTTGCCTCTGAAAATATTACCAGTGTTCTATTTATGCTTACTGTTAGTGCTTAATGTGGTTGTTGTTCCTAGAACAAAACATTCTAAAAATAAGATAAGACTAATATAACCTTGTTAGAACATTATGCCTTTACATTACTAAAGCTTTTTTCATTTTCATTTTCAAAGCATATCGTACAGCTTTCTATGATGACTTGCTTTAAAAACATTTAAAAATGTTTTGCTGTAAGATTTTATTTATATATTGTGATACATTACGTAAGCATTCCTGAAACTCTTTGATTCAAAATTCCCAGCATTTAAACTACGGCCACAATTTACGAAAGGCATTTAGCTGCAGCTACCTTGTATTAACCAAGGCATTAAATAAATAAGAACTGTTCATCAATCACTCAAAATTCTCAAACTTATTAAAAAAATATTTGAATAATAAAATGATTATTTCCTACAGTGCTCTCTGTATAAATGTGACCTTGACCATGACCATGTTAATATATCACACTACAGAAACATTTGAAACATTGGGTCATCTCAGCCCCCAATAACATCCCCAAAATGCTCCATTAAGCATGTTTTAGTAAACAAATTGTCTTTACATAGTTTACATATAACGTATAATGTAGGAACATTATTTAAAAAAAGATAAACAACCCTTAAATGTTCTTTGAACATTAAAAAAAAAACCATGAAAGATAAACCCTATATTTGTTGGTCTTCTACAATTTCAACTGCAACTAAACTTGTGTATTTTATTTTTAAGGCCTCCTTTACTAGAAAAGATTTTCATGCTCCAGTTTTCCCAAAACACACCCTCTGTCTGAAATGTTCTGTTAGAGCTCCTGTGACTTTAAACCCCACCCTCCAATGAACCTAGTGTGCTCTGGCTGATCAACTCACCCACTCTGTACTGATTGGTCGACCACTATAGTGACATTCTGCCTTAAGTTTCCACACCTCTGAGGCAACAATGGCGTCACCTCAGCCATATTAGTTTAAGCCAGAGTCTGATGCTGGAAGTCAGGTAGAACTAGTGTTGTGTAGGTGTGTGGCACACTTGCAGGGAAATGGCCAATAAGGACTGCGTTACAAGATGATGTCAGTTTGTAACGGAGAAAAGGGCTGGAATTCTAATGAGGCATTTCAGACAGTTGAGAAAAGTGATTTCTGTGGTGTGTACTTTAGGCTTTCACACTATAAAAGAAAGAGAAGTCACCTTTAGTGTTGTTACTCCATTAATTATGTTAACAGAGCCAGTGGTTATTCATTCCTATTACTGATTAAAAGCATACAGTTAAATAGATCTTTATTTTTATCATTAATCAGATTAATACTAAATAAAAAAAAACTGAACAAATGAGTCTGGCTATAAACAAAATATTGGAATAAAACTGCTATATTTCAACCTGCCATTCATTTTTGACGCTATCACTATCTTATGGTCATAAAATGTAAAATGCTCTAACTCCAGCACTCCTGTGCTCTAAAATTAGCTTTTGAACTGATAGACATCAAATTCATGAGTGCATTCTGTATCTATATCAAGTTAGAATAGGGGCCATGGTCTAGTTAGCATTCCTGCAGCTGTTGTTTAAACAGACATTGTGAGATTCTGACAGTTTTGTCCTTTTCACCCTTGAAGTCTGATTTTAATATGAAAGCACATGATAACTAAGCTAGATCTCAGGATAGGAGTCACACCAGTCGTCGCTGGTGTCTCGTCAAAGCCCATGCATGCTTTTCCAATGTTGCAAGCAGACAGGTATACAGACAATGAGGTTATTCACAGTGGGCACACACAGGAAATGGCACAGGCTTCTGCAGTCGTGCGGAACTGACAAAATCCTGCCTCCCTGCAGAGCACAGGAGGTCGGCGAAATTAGACAGGCATAAACCCAATTTAGCACACCAGCCTGTGTGTTTACATATGTGTATGCGAGAGACTGCAAGTTTGTCACACTCTAATTTGCTTTTATTCAATTCCGTTGTTGTTTTTGTGCTCAAATTGAAAGTCCTGTCCCAGACTAGAGTGAAAGCAGGACTGTAAGTAACTGTATGCATGGCGAATGGCTAAATGAATGATTCACAGAGGGCGACAAACACGTAGCCAGTCAGTTATCTCTGGCCTAAAATAACACATTACATGTCCTTGTTAGTCGACCTTGGGAGGCCATGTGACTGTGCAGTCCGCACTGCGTAAATCAGGGCTAATTGCCAGTCCGTGGCTCTAGATCTCTTTGAAGTGCCCTGCTACGAGCAGAAGATAAGCCATTTTGACTGATGATTGTCAGTCGTGTCCTTGCAATTCCGCAGGTGGGCGAATTCCAGACTCCCTCCGGTATGAGGTTGGCTGGGTTATGAGGTTAGTAGGCTGACACTCGGCATACATACCTTGCCAACAGATGCTAATTTAGTCCGGGGAGCTAGGTAAAGTAGGACTGAGTACCAATGAAGAGCAGCACTGCATTGCATAGGCTTCCATCTCTGTTTACACAAGCTAAAACCACAAGGCCTGTCACTGCGGGCTGATGAGCGTGGGTGCAAATGTTGGATGCAAGACTTTTTATAAAGAACACAAATCATGCTAATCAATCTCCACAGGCATTCAATCATTTTTAGTTATGTGTTTTCTTATGAGGCCTGAGCCACATGCAGCAACTGTCATTTGCAAAACAGCTGCCTCCTATCCCTGCTTCCCTCATTATGGTTTTAGAAAGATCATTTTCCCCGAAAATGATCTTGATGCGACATGCAGGGGTAATTAAACGCATTTAAAACATGTTTTAAAGTGCTATAATGTGTTAAACCTGTTAAATATTGCGCAATGAAAGTGACGGCTTTTGTGGCTTATAGCAGCTATTCCTTCTGAAAGGCTGGAGTGAATTATGCAAAATGAAAAAGAGGAAATTCGAAGTATAATGGCCCTACTGTGTCGCTTTATTAAAAGAGCACTTTAATAAAACACTAAAGGAGGCCGTAGATTTTTTTTCTTTCTTTCTTTCTCAGAAATCGTGATGATAATTAATAGTTTTCTATGACCCTGAAATTGAAAGCTATGTTTCAGCAGCGCCGATACTTTTATAATTACAAAGCATCTGGATGATGAATTTGGGCCGGTACAATTTAATTACTCTGTGTACAGATTTCATAATGTCATATGCATTGTATTACTAGAGGCGGCACTAATCCATAGGTATAAAGCACCTGCTTCAGTGCACTACACATTTGTCTGTGCGCCTACTGGCTGCCATGCATGAGGACGTATCCACAGGTGCTCAGACAATAAGTGATCATTTGTAGAATCATCAGATTTTTTTTTTCTTTTCAAATTGAGGGCCAGATGTTCCTCTATTGTTTCTTACCTCCGTTAAGTCTCCGGCTCTGAATAAGAGGCCTCTCCCAGGCCCCTAATTGGGCAATGCTTTCAGCACGTCACATAAACTTTCATTATTGGGGCCCCATGGTCTGAGCACAATCCACTTCTGAGCTCAATTAAAACCATTATGACCTTGAATTGGTCAAAGAATATAGGCCTGCCTTGGAAGTCCAGGGCCGGAGCAGCCCAGGAGATTTGATTAGGAAAGGGATGGCTGGGAAACGTGATATGCTATAATGCGTTGTTCCGTTGCAAGGAGACAGGGACATGGTCTGTGAAGAATCGGACGATTCAGCGTCGTAAATTACAATTATTTTCACCAGAAAGGTTTGAGCGAGCCACTTAGCATCTATCAGTCTGTCCATATGGCGAGGAGATTAGCTAGCGCCGCTTTTTTTTTTTTCTCACGCTATCTCAGTCCGGGGCTGAGTTCTGGAGAAATTGCATTATAGTAGGTGAGGAGAAGGTGGCGTTGAAGCCATAGGGAGGCAACCGTAGCTTTGACAGAAATCACACAGCTTCTTAAAGCACCCGCCAGCCACCCTCCCCACACTGCTCCGCTTCACGAGAGGAGCAAGGCGGGAGTGCTACATTTTGTTTGGCTAACGTCGCAGCCAGGGTCACGGCCCTTCTTCTCCTCCCGTCTTTCCTCATCCTCTCCAGCGTGAGATGTCCCACCCTTTGTTTGAGAATTCCTTGTGTAAACACGCTTTCTTTCTCTTTTTTTTGCCACCAGCAGTTAGAACAGTGCTTTTCACAAATCAGGAGGTGCTAGCCGGAAGCTTGCACTAGCGTTAGCAGCAGTCAATCTTCTAGGCGGGGTTTTTGAGGGGGTTTTATTACCAAACGAAATGCATTTTAATGAGCATTTCTCAATAATACAGTGCAACTGAATTGACTGCAATGCTGAGGGTTATTCAAGACCAACTACCGAGTGTGCAAGGCAGCGGCCAGGATGTTACCGTGGAAACCAACGTGGTTCTGATTTCATCTGAATGTTCCTTTTGGCATTCCATCGCTTGCGCTCCGGCCAGACACAATTACCATTTTTTTAAAATACATATTTGTCAAGTTCTGTTGAAATTCCCATCAGTATTAGCCCTTCTTGCGTTCCAATTTGGAAAACCAAAATATCTTAACAGGAAACACATTTTAGGGTTTCTGGAAATGACATTACTGCTTGCTCTTTTGAACAGCATCCAGAACTTGATACATCGGACTGCCCGTGCAGTTTACAGGCAACTGCGTCCGAGCATTGGAAGTGGCTTCTTATGCAGCTCTGCCGGTTCGGAGATGCCGCCAATGGTTTTCTGGGAGTGCTTTGGCTCGTTCCCTTGCATAGGTAATTACGGGCGAAAAAACCTGACAGTGCTAGCTAAATCCCACTTGAGCCCTACAACACATGCTCATGTGGGTTCCGGTGCCAATGCTTGCACCAGGTTTTGTAATTTGCGATCAGTCAAGGCATCCAAGTCTTAATTTAATCCCAGCCAGACTCAACTGGCAACTTGTCCTTTCCCAGACTTGTATAGTCTGACAATATTAAGTATTAAGATAGCGATTTGCATGAGTCGTGAAGGACACAGAACACCAAGCATGTGTCTAAGGAAACAGTCTCTGGGGTGACCCTTCCACAGCAGAAAGAAAACAGAAAAGAAGCGACAACAGAATATGGTGGAAAGCCTCTGGATCTCTTTGGTTATGAGTTTTGTGGGCCGATTTGAGCCGGCACGTCTTGAGTTTGGCACATGTCTAGTGATACACGCTCACACACCAATACAGACACAGTGCTGTGTCCAATATGAGCAAAAACCAACCCTTAGGCCTCCAGACATTCCTGCTGTAGTCTCCCAGAAGCCTGCATGTGGTTTCTCGAGCAGAACCACAGGGAGGGAAAAAGGAACCTGTTGTCAGCTGATACTCCTATAAAATCAAACCCAGCCCCCTGCAGGATAAAGTAAGATTTGTTTATATTTATTCCCAGGCCCCTCATTTTATCGGATAATAAGACTGCTATAACAGGAAAAAGAAAACCATCCACGCTCCATGTTCTGACTGAGCAATGTGCCTGGAGCCGCCAGTTATCACAAGCATTTTTCAGAGACTGACTGCAGTGAATTAAAGTGATCATACATTTATGCAAGTCATCTGACGGAGAGTTGACCGCCTCCAGTATAGATGTCAACCGGAGGCTATTTTAAATATTCACAAAGATAGTCAACTGCCACCTATTAAAACTATACAATCCTATACCTTCCTGACCCCAAGTCAAAAAACCAACACCGAAAGACTAATAATACTAATAATAGTGAAATGCATTCAACCAGTGTTAAGGTGTGCTCATACAGTGTCTTCCAGATTTATTAGCACCCTCAGAAATGTCAGGTGCAATACTGCCCATGTCATCTCCATCGCCTGTGTCCTGTTTGTAGCCCCATCCTTTAGTCACTGGTTCCATGCGTCCTTTTGTAGCCCCATCCTTTAGTCACTGGTTCCATGTGTCCTTTTGTAGCCCCATCCCTTAGTCACTGGTTCCATGTGTCCTTTTGTAGTCCCACACTTTAGTGACTGGTTCCATGTGTCCTGTTTGTAGTCCCACACTTTAGTGACTGGTTCCACGTTTGTCTTTTTTTGTAGTTCTGCAATTCAGTCAGTTGTCCAATCTGTGAACTGCCAGTCATCCCACCTGTGTCCTTTTTTGTAGTCCTGCCAATTGATTTCATCTGTCTTAATTGTAGGGCTCTTTTTGGTTCCACCTGTGTCCTTGTTGTAGTTCTGCCTTATAGTCACTGGTTCCAACAGTGTCTTTTTTTAGTCCTGCACTTTATGAGTGGTTTCCTCTGGTTCCTTTTGTAGTCCTGTCCTATAGTCATTGTTTCCAATTCCACTCTTGTCCTTTTTCGTGCTTCTGCCATTTAGTTAGTTGTCCCACCTATTGGTTTCACTTGTCTTAGTTTGTAGAGCTCTTTTTGGTTCTACCTGTGTCCTTTTTGTAGTTCTATCTTATAGTCACTGGTTCCACTAGTGTCTTTCTGTTGTCCTGCACTTTTAGCTGTGTATCCCTGTGCTGTAGTCATTGTTTCCAGTTTGTCCACTGTCCTTTTTTGTACTCAAGCCTTTTAGTTTCACCTGTCTTAGTTTATAGGGTTCTATTTGGTTCCACCTGTGTCACTGGTTCCACTTGTGAGTATAGGATATATGTCCTTTATGTAGTTCTGCGACATAGTCACTGGTTCCGTTTCTGTCCTTTTTGTAGTCCTGCCCTTTAGTCACTGGTTCTGTTTGTGTCCTTTTTGTAGTCCTGCCCTATAGTCACTGGTTCCGTTTGTGTCCTTTTGTAGCCCCATCCTTTAGTCACTGGTTTCATGTGTCCTTTTGTAGCCCTATCCTTTAGTCACTGGATCCTTGTGTTCTGTTTGTAGTTCCACCCTTTAGTGACTGGTTCCACGTGTCTTTTTTTGTAGTCCTGCCAGTCAGTTGTCCAATCTGTGAACTGCCAGTCGTCCCATCTGTGTCCTTTTTTGTAGTCCTGCCAATTGATTTCACCTGTCTTACTTTGTAGGGCTCTTTTTGGTTCCACCTGTGTCCTTGTTGTAGTTCTACCTTATAGTCACTGGTTCCAACAGTGTCTTTTTTAGGCCTGCACTATAATCAATGGTTCTATCTGGTTTCTTTTGTAGTCCTGTCCTATAATCATTGGTTTCAATTCCACTTTTGTCCTTTTTCGTGCTTCTGCCACTTAGTTAGTTGTCCCACCTGTTGGTTTCACCTGTCTTAGTTTGTAGAGCTCTTTTTGGTTCCACCTGGCGGTAATACTTATGGACAGTACAGTACATCTCCACTTTTAATAGAGAAAGTTTCTTTTTCTCTTTCTGTCTCTGAATGAATACACGTAGTCTTGATATATAATGCATGATGTATGATGTGCTGTCCACACACACACACACACAACAGGGAATTCACACAAATACCAATTATAAATTTGGCATCCATTTGTTTACCTGTTCAGCTGTGTGCAGCAGTGAGAAGCCTCAGTGTTGGGTGCTCAACACTCTCTATGCCGCCCCCCCCTCTTATTTTCTCTTACTCTCGCTCACACTCTCTCGCTCAGTCTGTCTGAAGCCCAAAGTTCTAGAGTGGCTTCAACTTTTACTTTTTACAGTCAGCATACGGATACAATCGACACCTCCCGAGGAAATACTGCATCACTAATTTATACAGGAGTGACAAAGTTCATAGAGTTGCCATGGTGATGTCTGAACATGGCCATAACAGACCAAGCACGATGTCCATGATGAGAGCGGCTCAAAGTTACTGTTGCCTCTCTGAGCTCAACCTCAGCACTAATGCAGCTTTCTTACCTCGGGCCACGTGTTTAAGGAGCCGTGCACATACATACAAAGCAAAAAGAAGTGGGTGCGCTCAGGAAAGTGTCAGCAGCAAAGCCTGGAGGAAGTGTTACAAAAACACAACACGGAGTACAAAGCTTATTCATACATACCTCACACATCTACCACCATATGCTTCTACCATAATGTTTGAAGGTAAATAAGACACAGGACTAAACTACCCAGCATAAACGCATCCTTTCTCATCCTGCTCTGGCTGCACTCCACAAAGTGTCTGAATAAGGCTGCACTCATCCCTTTATGTTGTACTTGCAAGTAGAAACTTCAGGTTTTGTCTTCTTGTTAACTTTTCCCTTTTTCCTTAGAGCAGAGGGAAGCTTTCGGTGGTAGGTGATTCTTTATTCTTCTAAATACAACCAATTTTTCAGCCATCACTCATTGTTTACATCTGTAAATGTAGCTAATTATTTCCTATTTGTTTCACCTGTCTTAGTTTGTAGGGGTCTTTTCGGTTCTACCTGTGTCCCTTTTGTAGTCTTGCCCTATAGTCACTGTTTTCGACTGTGTCCCTACTGTAATCCTGCCCTATACTCACTGGTTCTATCTGCATCCTTTTGTAGTCCTGTCATAGAGTCACTGGATCCACTAGTGTTATTTTTGTAGTCCTGTCATATAGTCACTGGTTCTATCTGTTCTATCTTTTTGTAGTCCTGTCATATAGTCACTGGTTCTATCTGTGTCCTTTTGTAGTCCTGTCATATAGTCACTGGTTCTATCTGTGTCCTTTTGTAGTCCTGTCATATAGTCACTGGTTCTATCTGTGTCCTTTTGTAGTCCTGTCATATAGAGACTGGTTCTATCTGTGTCCTTTTGTAGTCCTGCCATATAGAGACTGGTTCTATCTGTGTCCTTTTGTAGTCCTGTCATATAATCACTAGTTCCATTTGTGTCCTTTTTGTAGTCCTGTCATATAGTCACTGGTTCTATCTGTGTCCTTTTGTAGTCCTGTCATATAGAGACTGGTTTTATCTGTGTCCTTTTGTAGTCCTGCCATATAGAGACTGGTTCTATCTGTGTCCTTTTGTAGTCCTGTCATATAATCACTAGTTCCATTTGTGTCCTTTTTGTAGTCCTGTCATATAGTCACTGGTTCTATTTGTGTCCTTTTTGTAGTCCTGTCATACAGTCACTAGTTCTATCTGTATTCTTTTTGTAGTCCTGTCATATAGTTACTGGTTCTATCCACTAGTGTCCTTTTTGTAGTCCTGTCATATAGTCACTGGTTCTATCTGTGTCCTTTTGTAGTGGGAGGTTACACATTTGGTCATATTTTACAAGTGATTTCCAGGCTGTTTTAAAAAAAAAAAGATAAAAAGACAACGTTCACTCATTAACTAAATACCAGCTGTAAACATGTCCGTCTGTATTATAGGATTATATTATTATATTTACAATAGAGAGACTTTTCATCATCGTCCCCCAGAGTTAACATCACTGTTCTTTAATTATGTCACGCGACATAATTCTTTGTTCCCTATGCTCATATGCAGGCCAGATGATGGAAATGTGTTGCCTCCGGCAAAAAGCCAACTGAGTCCCAGTCTGATCCCAGTATAAGTCTGTTAACTAGTTTGCTAGTTAGAGACAAGCCCTAAGGCCTCTATCCACATGCGTTTTGTACAAATAGGGAAGAGATGATGCCAAAATAAATCAGACTAACTAACTATCTCACTACATTAGCTAGTTTCCAAGCTAGTTTCAGCCTCCCAGCCTGCAACGTGTATAATATTGCAGTGAAGTTTTATACTGCAGATCAGACTACAAACTAGCAAAGCACGTGTGAAGGCAGCATTAGTATAGAGTAGTTGATGTAATTCAGCCAAAGCTTAAGAAACAATGCGGCTGTGAGTGAAAGGGGTGCGCGCAGGTGGAACAGGAGCAAAGGTAGATCAAGCGCTTCACCATAGCAACGAATGCAGCACTGTGCCAGCCACATAACTTATGCACCTCATGTATACATTCCTGCAGAATCCCGGTGTAGAAATACCGACACCTGCATTGCTGCGTGTTTCGCTTCACACACATGCACACAATTCTCAAACAAATATCAGCACAGACCACACAAACACAGCACACACACTCACACACTCAGCAGTTATACAAATGCAAATGAAAACATATGCATGCATACACACACACATATACATACACACACACATATTCACAAGCGCAGCCTCCTGGAGTGAATTGATAGCACTCTGTGGACAACAGGTGTTGGCGCGTGTGCGGCGCTTCTCCGGCAGCAGCCATTGATTGCTCAGATTAATTAGGAGGCAGCTGCCAGGACACTGGTGCCCACTCAACCCACAGAAATAAAAACAAAAATCTGCTCCTGGAGCTACTGCTGCAAATGTCAGAGGAGTGGAGAGATAGAGGGGGAGAAAGAGAGGCAGAAAGAGAATGGAAGTGGGGTTGGGGGGGTGTGTGGGGGCAAGAAAAATCAATGAATGCAAAGAACAAACCTGGGCTTCCTTCATTTTATTACCCGGAGCAAGAGACATAGAACAGCAGCAGATCCAATTAATGCTATCGGTGCCGTCCCAGCCATAACCCGCAGCAGGCCGGCTCACGCTCTGATAAACCAGCTGTAAGCCTCTATCAGCCCGCTGCTACTACACTGTTAAAGCTGCTTAGTTTGATAGCTATCGTTATGCAATGGTGAGTTGCTTTGGTGAGATATGAAACTCAACGCGCTGGTTTGATGTGGGCATGAGGTTTTACCTCAAAACACTTATTATCACTGCGAGATGACTAACTCCAGTTATTTCACAACATTTATAAATATCATTCCTGACAATGCTTGCTCTCCTGAAATGACCTCGGTACACACCTGGTGGGTGAAAGTATTTTCACAGAAGATGCTAAGCCAGAGCACACTGAAAGAAACAAATGAAGTCACATCAATGCACACCATTCAGTACAACCTCTTATACATATGGTAATATCTGAAAGAGTCATACATCCAACCCCATAGATTTGATATTATAAAATTGTAAAATTGAAGGTCAATTACAAACTCACAGGAGGCTCTTCCATGTGTAGTAAAACTAAATACTCACTGCACTGAACAGTACAATTTAAAATCGATTCAATTTAGCTACTGCTTTCATGAGCTGTACAAAAACCACAAAAAGATCAGACAGCAGGAATGATCCAGTTATTAGTTGATCAGTTAACCAAACCTCAGTTAAAAAAAAAAAAAAAACATGTGAAATGCAAATGAAAACAGAAAGCAATGATTGGTACATTGACTTTGCCCTGTATTTAGGCAAACACAGTACAAAAACAAGATGTACTGGGAACGTTCTGAAATGTTTTAAAAAACACCTTATACGGTTATGAAGTCATGCATGGATATAAACAGAGCATTCAAGAAAGACAAGAATGAGTTGAGGCTCGTTACTTGGGAAAATGTACTAGCGAATAATACAACAGCTTCCTCAATAAGCGATTGATTACAAGATGATTTCAAATTGCTTTGCAAATAATGCCAAATCTCTATGTATAAAGAAATCACAACTGACAGCCCATGACCATCAATCCACTAAAAAAATGGTTTATGTCTCTGGTGTAGCCCACCACATGGGCTCAGGAATACTTTGACAAGCCATTGTTAATAAACACGACTCATTGCTGCATACATACATGCAAATCACGCTTGGGCAGAAAAGCCACAGATTACTCTGCGTTCAAGCTCACCTGGAATCGACTGATGCACAGTATGAACCTGTATTACAGTCTGACGGGCCAACCTTTCAGATTGTTTGTGGAAATAACAGATCATATTCTTCGGGAACGTCCAAGCTTATTTTAACAGGACGGCATCAGGACACACAGTGTGCATGTGCTACAGCAGTACGTCTGCATAACCAAAGGGTGCCTTGCAATGAAAGTGCCTCCCATAGACAACAAAATACTAACTATCAAAGCGCTATGAAGACTCATATCTGTGAAGGATGGCAAAGAATTCTGGACCAAAAACTAAAACTGGACCATCAGTCCCAAAACTATCACCACACATTGTTAAAAGGTGATACTCCTGTCCAAACATTTTTGGGACGTGGTATGGGTAGCAAATTTGGCGTATTCACATAGTTGCCAGAAATAGATTAATAAATAAATGTATGAATTATTAAAGTTTACAAGATAAAACATCAAATATGTTAAAAAAACCTGTCGTAGTAAGTCAGCAGTAATACACTAAGCCCATATAAACTGAAAAATAGCCTGTTGTAAATTAGCTATATTGTTTTTGTATATTTTTATATATATATATATAATATTGCATATTGCTTGGCTTTCCTTCTTCACCATGTTGACTAATCGTTTAACAGAAAGCTGAAACTTTTGGTTCAAGTGTGCGGGCTGCATGCCTCCACTCATCAGTCCTTATTGTCTGGAACATCCTGTTATCACAACATGCACTCTCGCTGAATCTGATTACTGAAGTCTGCTGTTCATCGTGGGCTTGTGTTCTGTAAGCAAGCTGCAGAATCCTCCGCTCAAATGCTTTCTGTGGGGTGATGTTTTTCATTTAGACAGCCAAAAGCAGTCAATGGTTTCCATAAGTGTAAAATGACCCTCACTGACAAGCCGTAAATAGTATGAAGAACAAACTCCCCGCAGAAAGCATGTAGATATTTGGGGGTGGTTGTTTGTCTAATATATGCTCCTGCTCCAAATGCCCTGATGTTTCTGGAATAAAATCCTTCAGCCTCGGTTTTGTCATGGGGTGATGACAGCAAACTGGCCAATCCAGAAGGACCCTCAAGGTTATGTCTATGTTTGAGCAGTTTGTGTATAGATATAAAATAAATATCCACAATGCAGTTTTCCTGAAAAACTATTTTTGGGCATGTTTCAATAAAAGGAACCCTGTGTTTGTTTAGTCAGTGTCATGTGAAAAACTTTTTTTTGACCAAAAACCATCATATGTTGCTTCTTTTTTTTTTTCTTTCAGCAAGCACAATTTTCTACTCGGCCACACATCTGAAATAGTGCTCTTCTCGGAGAGTTCAGCTTCTGAATCTCGCAGTCGTCCAATTTACTCTTTGTGCTCCTTTTTTCCTGATGTCACTGTAAATACTGCCATTATCTCTGCTCTACACTGTCAACGTTTCGTCCATATCCGACACGCACGCCCACAGAGTGGAGGCCATTAGGCCGCCGGCAAATGAAAACATCGAGACGCTCCTCGGAAAATTGCCCCTCGCTGTAGGTAGGATGCAGTTTTATTGTTTTTATTGAGCAGACGGAATGTAGTAAACACTAGTTTGCTTCATCAGATTATGACTTTTGAAGAATGGACCCTCCTTCTTGTTTTATCTTCTCTTGTACAAAGTAAGAATTAAGACTCCTTTCTTTCCATAGAGAACTATATATAGCTTCTGTATGGCTTAAAAGCTTTAAGAACATTTTCTCAATGAACATTCAGAAAAAAAAAATCATCCCATTGATTCTCTCCAGCTATATATTTCTAAGTGCACATGTAGGACTGCGTACACTGTAGGACTGAATGCCCTGGCTCTGGCATAACTTTAGTAAAATATCAGAACGTTCTCCTTCAACTGCCACTATTCCACAGCCATTGAGAATGAAGAAGCTCCACCACTATTACTATTTCCTATGATATTATGGACCATCTAAGCAGCAACCTCAACCATTCAAACAAGAAAAAGAAACTATATTAAAAAATGAGGCTGCTCCTCTTCTTAATGAATCTCTGTTGATCTCCACCACAGCTGACCAAAACAGATGACGAACTGTGCATATACAGTTCCGTCAATAGACCGACAGGTCGTAAATCTAAATCATCAACCATGACTGATTGTCACTCCTCGTGCAGACAACCTGATCAAAAGTATGAGAGCACCCTTTCAAATGAGTTCGTCTACTTCAGCCACACCTGTTGCTGACAGGTGCATGAAACCAAGCATATGGTCCAAATAATCTCTAATGACAAACGTTCGCATTAGAATGCTTTGAACGTAGCACTGTCGTATGACGCTGCCTTTCCAATGACTGTGTGTCCTGCTAGAGCTGCCCCGGTCAACCATTCGGCGGAAAAGCTCACGAGCAACAGCAGCTCAGCCGTGAAGCAGCCGACCTCAGAAGCTTACAGAAGAAGACAGCCAAGTGCAGATGCGTGGATACGTTGAGTGTAGCACACGCACGTTCCAGACTGCATCTGGAAACAATGTCCACAGAAAAACTGTTTATCATTTCTTGTTCCAAAATCTACTGGAAAGCCTTTCCAGAGCAGTGTGGGCTGTTATAACAGCAAAAGGGGGAGACAAGCTCTATAGTGATGCCCATGATTTTGGAATGAGATGAACAACAAGCACATACAGATGTGTTATTTGGCTATGCAGTGTTTTATTGCAAAAGTTGTTTATTCTAATCTCCCACATTAAACTCTGCATTGAAAAAAGAACAAGAATGTTGGCTGATCATTTCGTTGAGTACTATTATAGCAACGACATCACGATTTTGTTAAACACAGGACCGCCATGCTTGATTTCCTCCTCCTTCCAACTTATCATCCTATATCGCTTCAATTTTTTGCAATGAAGCTTTTGCCTTCTATCAGCCCATCTCTTATGTGTTTCACTGCTGTCTCTCAGTCCTTTGTCTCTCAGTGGTAGAAACCACCCAGGATGCAGCCCAGGTTCTCAGAGTTCTCTTCCCTCCTACAGACATGTAGTCTTTCACAAATGACTGCCAATTTTTTATTAAGCACCGTTAGTTGCTGCGATATATAAGGAAAAATTAAACATGCTTGCATCTTTGGAGTCCCTTTGAGTGTGTCTGTGCATTTGTTAGACATCTACAGAATAAGCCTGTTAGGATAATACTGTTTCTTCAAGCGTCCACATCATATTGTGGCATTGGTGCAGAAGAAGACACAGAAAAGATAGTTCAAGAGAATGCTCTTTTACTGAACATGTCAGACATCAGGCGAGAACCACCACTTACTTTGTCACAATATCTGGAAAGCGGGCAGGTCACTTCCAGCCACACATTTTCTGTACATGGTAGACAGCAAACCCATACAAAGTACCTCACAGCCTGTCACAGAATAGCACATACAACACATGCACACATCGTAGACTGAACCACAGCAACTTGTTTACAAGTTAAAGTCTCTCCTACTTTAGCCGCACCACCTCCCAAACGTCTCCTCATGTTCAAGGCCATGCCAACCAACAGCCAGACACTATATATCTCGGCAATCTCACAAAGTCTGAACAGAGGCCCTGGGTTTCGGAATGTTAACTATGCCACAGGTGGCACACTCCTTAGCCACACACAGCTCCAGTCCTCCTCTGGGGCCATGTCCTCTCCCTCGGGGCGCCAGAGCAGAGACAGAGTGTTGCATCCTCCTCCCTGTCAATTCTCACTGCGGCACTGGGGGTGCTGGCACTCCCTTGGCTGCCCTCCACTGTGCCTATGATGCCTATGAGTCCTGCTCATGTACTCTGGAGCCCCAACTATCAACCTTGACCAGCCATACCACTAATACTGGGGTCCCGCTTTCACTGTCCTCCAACTGAGCTCCTTTGCTAAGTCGCCTGCTTTTGCCACACAGCTAGCATGGTCCTCCACGCGGTATAATTTAAATGTATAATTTTATAATTTATCATTTAAAGTTTGTGGTAGCCCCTTTCCTTTACAGACCGCTGGGGGGCATGCTCCTATCCCTGACGCCAGTGTGGTCTCTGCATACATCTTAAGTATGCACACTAACCTGAATTCATTGAATTCATTGTTTTTGTGATTTCATTCTACTTTTGTATCACACAGTAAGAAAAACAATACTTAAGACTAAATGTATAAACATAAATTATGACTTGTTTTAATCCTCCATATACATCGTAAATGGAACTGTAAGTGGAATAAACTACACTACCACAACATTTGTCAACCCCTATAATTACTACTGCAGTATACTAAATACATATAATATACTTATTATATGCCTCATAATGGACACATGCTCGAACCATACTCAAGTTGAAATCAAGTTTAATTGAGTCAAGACATCAATTCGTATTATGCTGATGTCAAAGTAAAAACTGGTGGACAAATGGACGGCCCAGAGAAGTTTTGTCCAAATTTTGAACTGTTATTGAGGTTGAGGGACCCTCGGGATAATCTTATTAGCATTATTAATGTCCTCATTGTATGTAATGAGCTTCAGAAACACAGACACACACACACACCCCAAGCTCATTCCTGAGGTGTAACCCGACCCTCTCCCCGAGCTCCATTTGCAGCGCTGCCAAATACAACACGCAACGTTCGGCTGCCAAATAGCACCGTAGGACAGCCCTCCTGATCCTCCCTCTATCCTCTACACCCTATCTATCAAACACACCCTGTCTCACCATGACACTGAACAAAGGCCCAGACCACACGTCCCTCTGAAACGGCTCAGACAGAATAGAAGGTGATTACCCCTCTAATTCCATTCATGTCCTCCGCTATATTGGCACATAACAATACGCCTCAGTCAGGTGAAGGCACTTTATCAGCGAAACATGGCACAGTGGGTGAGAGATTTCCCATCCCGTTTTTCATTACCACTGGATGGTCCTCCTGGACCCTCCTGCCCCCCTCATATCCTCCTCCATCGGCCCCGACTCAATGCCGACTGGACAAAAAAAGGGAAAAGAATGAGGTAGTGCAAAAAAAAAAAAAAAAGAAAAGATATGTCGGCGGAAAATGGACTCCCATTTACTGATAGTTATCAGGATTACTGTATTCATTAAACTCAATGCAAGCAAAGGTTGCCGCTGTTTGCGAAAGATGACCCATTCATTGGCCGAGCCTTATCCTTTCCTAATGCCAGTTATCATCTGAGGTGCAGCATGACAATAGGACATCCACACCGCCAATGAGAAAGAGAGAGAGAGAGAGAGAGAGAGAGAGAGAGAGATAGACAGCAGACAACAAAGAAGCAGAGGGTCTGTCTGAGCCTCGGATGTTAATTCATTTTCAAAAGAAACCGAAGAAAGGAAAAGAGGGGGAAGGACAGAATACGACAGAGGGAGAAATGTGGATCAGTGGCAGGATTTGTCTTATGTTTGCCTGATCTTGTCCCAGAGCGTTCCTCCTTATCGTTCTCTAAGACCGAGGAAAGGAATTCAGTTTCTATTTATTTCTCTTTTCGATAGAGAGAGAGAGAGAGAGAGAGAGAGAGAGAGAGAGAGAGAGAGAGAGAGAAGAAGGGAGGTGTTATTCATTATTAAATTCCTCTCCTCCTCTTTTCCTGAGGAGGAAGAATTCAGGGGTGGTGGGGGGGTAGATCCATGAAGTGCATCCTGTTAACTATATTGACACAGCCAGAGAACCGGGTGCATTCTGTATCCTTTTGATGGAGACTTAAGCAGGAAAGACATCCAAGAGAATTACGGAGCGGAATTCCTGAGGGATCCATCGATTAGAGCCAGAGCTAATCTTGGGAAGCAGGAGAGAGCGGGCGTCCTGTCGACTCTGACGTATGGGTTGCCATTACCTCAATCTCTTCCCCTTTGAATAAATCCCCATTACAGAGCAGCAGGGATGACAGCTATTTGTCAACTGTTCTTTGGATGTTGGACAGTCTTCGCTTTGAAATGTTCTCTAATGACAGTTCATATCCAGCACGCTTCTGTTTTGGCAGTTGGGAATGACCAGAAATGCCTCAAGCGTTTGAATGATCCAAAAGTATGAATGTATTAAAGTGATTTTTCAGTGATCAAATCAAATCATCACAGTTTTCCCGCATGCCATAAATGCAATTGGTCAACTGAGACAGATTTAATGCCCAAAATTTCCATTTAGATTTGAGGCTAATGTAGCTAACAAGAAAAAAATAAAAGTTAGAAAACTATGTATGAGGAAAAACATGCATCAAAGTGCTAAAATGATAGCAGCAACAATCTTCAGGCTTGAATTTGGTTCAAATGTTTCTCTATTTTTTATAGACGAGAGTATAACAGGATGCTGTACAATTCCAGAAATCACAAGAGCAAGTCCATTGCTTAAAATCTGAATGTAGTTTGAGGCACATATTTGATGGTATAGGCATGCGGTACACACAACACTAATTGGTGGAATTTACGCCTCCATTACATTAGCTTCATAGCTCCAGTGCAAAACTAAAGAAGCAGGCCGTAGTTTGCTGAAATATCGTTTAAATACCACGTATATACTAAAATACCCCTTTTAGCTCTGTTGCTTGTGTTGTGAAGGACATTGACTTTGATCGGTCACTTTCCCGTTGTCAGGTTGCAGTGCTGTCTCAGCACTGGCAAGGTGTGCCTGTCCTGTCTACGACCTGCCAGTTCTGGAGTCCAGTCAAGGTGAAGCACACGCCATGAGCTCCCAATTAACCCCATCCACTGGCTGTGCCCATCTCGACCATCTATCATGCCATTGCTGCTAATTCTCCTCAATAAAATGATTAAATAATCATTTTCATCAGCTCTGCTTTAATGAAACTATACATTCTTTTTAACCACCGTGTCAGTACTTGTGAGATATATAAAATATATAATCTATATAATCCTGTAGGGCTACAGTCAGGTTTAGCCAGAATCCTGTAGGCCTGCAGTTAGGTTTAGGCAGAATCCTGAGGGCTTCAGTCAGGTTTAGGCTGAATCCTGTAGGGCTACTGTCAGGTGTAGGTAGAATCTTGTAGGGCTACTGTCAGGTGTAGGTAGAATCCTGTAGGGCTACTGTCAGGTTTAGGTAGAATCCTGTAGGGCTACTGTCAGGTTTAGGTAGAATCCTGTAGGGCTACTGTCAGGTTTAGATAGAATCCTGTAGGGCTACTGTCAGGTGTAGATAGAATCCTGTAGGGTTACTTTTAGATTTAGGTAGAATCCTGTAAGCCTACAGTCCGTTTTCGGCTGAATCTTGTAGGGCTACTGTCAGGTTATGGTAGAATCCCGCACAGCTACAGTCAGGTTTAGGCAGAATCCTTTACGACTACAGTCAAATTTAAGTAGATTCCTGTAGGGCTACTGTCAGGTGTAGGTAGAATCCTGTATGGCTACTGTCAGGTGTAGGTAGAATCCTGTAGGGCTACTGTCAGGTGTAGGTAGAATCCTGTAGGGCTACTGTCAGGTTTAGGTAGAATCCTGTAGGGCTACTGTCAGGTTTAGGTAGAATCCTGTAGGGCTACTGTCAGATTTAGGCAGAATCCTTTACAGCTACAGTCAGGTTTAGGCAGAATCATTTACGACTACAGTCAGATTTAAGTAGAATCCTGTAGGGCTACTGTCAGGTGTAGGTAGAATCCTGTAGGGCTACTTTTAGATTTAGGTAGAATCCTGTTAGCCTACAGTTAGTTTTCGGCAGAATCCTGTAGGGCTACTGTCAGGTGTAGGTAGAATCCTGCACAGCTACAGCCAGGTTTAGGCAGAATCCTGTAGGGCTACTGTCAGGTGTAGGTAGAATCCTGCACAGCTACAGTCAGATTTAAGCAGAATCCTGTAGGGCTACAGTCAGATTTAGGCAGAATCCTTTACGACTACAGTCAGATTTAAGTAGAATCCTGTAGGGCTACTTTCAGGTTTAGACAGACTGCTGTAGGCCTGCAGTTAGGTTAAGGCAGACTCCTGAGGGCTTCAGTCAGGTTTAGGCTGAATCCTGTAGGGCTACTTTCAGATTTAGGCAAAAGCCTGTAGGGCTACAGTTAGGCTTAGGCAGAATCCTGTAGGGCCACAGTCAGGTTTAGGCAGAATTCTGTCAGGTTATAGTTGGGTTTAAACAGAATTTTGTCAGACTACAGTAGGATTTAGACAGACTTTTGTCATAAAGTGGTAAAGCTGAGACAGAATTTCGTCAGGCTATTATTGGGTTTAAACAGAGTTTTGTCAGGCTACAGTCAGGTTGAGATTTGAATCTTTGCATTGAGAATAAAGTTAACTGTTCTCAGGCGGTATTGCTCAGTATGCTCTGTGCTTCAGACTTTCAGGCCAGACGCCTGCTCTAATAGCGTACAAGGCACTGAAAAAAAGAAGAAAATTTTGACATTGGACCATGAATAAATGCAAATGGCAGAAACAGGGGTGGAGTGTGAGCTGGGTGAAAAAAGCAGGGAGAATGAGTTTGCCTTTGATTTGGAATGTGTTGCAAAAGTTGTCAGGCCTGACCTGTTTAATGTCAGTCATATGGTCGTGGGGGCTGAAAGGAGAATGCGGTGAAGCTCAGGTCTGCATTCATCCATGCTTCAGCACACTCACTGCTTTACAGGTCTGCCACGACCCCTTTGTTTGTCTTTGATAATGTAGAGGCGAATAGAAGTCAGAGGGACACTAGGTTAGGCAGTCATTCAGAGAGCAGGCTCGTTGAAGAGATGTTGAAGAGCCTGGGGCTTGGTTGAGTGGGCTAAGGACACACACACACACACACACAGACACACACACACTATAGAGCACTAACTGACCTCGGCCAGCTCTTCATCATCTGGCTGCTGGCTGGCATTAATGCTTAATTGATGTCACAGAGGCACTGCTGATCAAAGGCTTTTTATCCATCCTCCAGCAAAATGGGCTCCAGTGCTCCACCACCACGAGCAGGGCCTGCAGAAAGAGAATGGGAAGGCAGTGTGTGGAGAGCATGTGCATGTGTGCGTGTGTGTGCATGCATGTGTGTGCATGTACAAGAGACATTTTTGTTAGCCATCCATCCAAGCACAAATGCCCCCTCTTCCTGCCAATTACCCCCCCTCCTTCTGAGCCCCTTCCATTTAGGTGCCACCCCACTCACCAGCGTGGAGAGCTGCCATGCTGACAAGCCTCGGCCTAGATTAGAGCCAATCTTATTTGTGTCAGTGGGTGCTCAATTTCCCCTCCATCACGCCACTGACATCCATGGAATGGGCTCTTTAGTTTTTTGTTCACTATTGTGTGATTAGGTCTGCGTGACAGCCCCTCTCCAAACCATAAGAGCACACTGTCATGGCTCCAATCCAGCCTGAGTGTTCAGATGTTGCCGTTGGTTCTGATAAACAACACAACATGAAGCGCCGTGGAAATGACATTTTCTCATTTTCAATATATATGCATATATTTTTAACCTTTCCTTGCCAGTTAAAAGAAGTGACGCATGCCTGTGTTATCACACCCGGTGTATACGCTGCCTGTCAAAGATTTTAAGGCCGTCTAGCCTTTTCAAAATGTTTTTAACAAATGAGCACACCTGCTTTCTCTTTATACCAGAAGTCATTAAATAGAATATTGTTAAGATCCTACCATTATTAACCAAAGGAACAGCTGATGAAAAAACTGATAAAAGTGTTACCAAAAGAGTAATGTCACACATTTTTATTGTCTGGCAGTGATGTCAGCACTCTTCAACGTTTCACAGGTTCCAACATCTTTTGAGCTAAAAAAAAAAATAATTCAATACGTGTGATTAACAACTCATTATTTAAGATAAATCTCTTCATTCCAAGAAAGATATTTGAAAAAGTGTATAAGTTACATATCAGTTAATAATCGGACTAATAGCTTAATTGGAATAGAATATGTCCATGTATACACTGTACATATATAATATAAGCTATTAGTCCGACTAAGGTCATTCCGATTACAATTTCTATCTGATTGAACGAGGTGGGTTATCCCGTAAATAATCTGTTTAATAGAAGAATAATAGCTGTGTAAACACCTGTATCCGATTACATTCCCAATCGGAAAGTTTAAATACATTCATGTACAGTAGCGTCATAGAGGACGTTTCAACATTAAAAACAGAAACTGAAAACTCAGGTAACATACTTTTGCTGGTCACAGTCTGACTGACCTTGTCTGATTCTTGTTGTCATGGTAACATTTACACCAAGACGTACTCTACGCATGCGCATAATTTTGGATCCGATTACTTTTAGTGTGCATGTAAACAGAGATTTTCATCAGCGTGTCGAGCATAGGGTGAGCATATAAACACCTCAGTCTTAATCTCTAATTGGAATTAATTCAATCAGATTGCAGAAGATTTCTGCATGTAAACATAGCCACTTTTGTCCAAAGACAGTTAATGGACCAATGTAAGTGCTTCTGGTTTCATAGACTTACATTAAAAGTAAAGTAGGCCGTGGCAGTCTCTTATAAAGTTGGCATTTTGAAGATACTTGTTTTTCTTTAGACAGCAACAATATACTCAGAATCTCAGATATTAATGAAGTCCTGGACTAAATTGCAGGAACAATGGAGGATCACTATTGGTGTCAGGGGTTGGGGTGCGTGGAGCAGACGAGGAGATGGAGGAAAATGCAGGACGAGCGGAGGGTCGGATGCAATTGCAAGATTAAACGCATTGTAATGAAAACAAAAACAAAACACAAAGTACATAAGCAAAAATCAGTAAACACAGCTAAACATCAAACAAAGGAACCACAGTAAATAAACCACTGAGCAGGGAGGAGAACAAGAGGGAACACGAAACACCTGAGAACAATAGGCAGGGGGCGGAGACAAGGAGCACATGACAAAACAAACAGAACCACATGGCTGACACATGACATAACCATTAGCACATGGCTAATACAGGGGAATGAAAACAGGACTAAAACAGAGAGAACAGGGCCGAGCGTGACAATTGGCAATTCCGGCCATCAAAGTATTAGCAATGGAAGAACAAATAATGATTTAGGCAGAACTTGCTCTTCATATCTAAAAAGACACTAGAGAACTATCTGATTGTTGTGTTCTTCTTATTTAACTAAAAAAGACAACAGCAACATTACCTGTAAAATAAAAAAAAAAGCCAATGCGTCCTTTGGGCAGTCATATTTGTGACTCTAGACTGGTGGCAGGGCAGAGGGGAGCTGTTATGTCTAATACACTTGTGCAACATCCCACCACCATGTCAGTGTCACTCCTACATAATATCTGGCTTTTTGTGGCTCCTTTCTGTTTGTGAGTGGGACAGAGCGTGGCAGACAAATTATGCAGCGACAGACAAGCTACAGTCAGTAATTGTAAACCAACAAAATGCACCTAAATACTATGAAGAAGTCAGAGATTACCGTTTGTTTATTCAATTTCCAGTCATTTCCAGTTCATTCAATTTCCAGTGTTTTTCCTTTTTTAACTTGGGACTACCAAAAACCATGAAAGACTCGAGCACCAAAACGGTCACCATCAGATAAACAGTACTTAAAGCTTTCATCTTTGAGAGAGAGGAGGAAATGAAGCTCCACACTTGCTTTTGATCTGAAAACATCCATGTGTTTCTGAATTTTTACTGTAAAAGACACCTCAACCTCAATATGTATAGCTATCTATAGACTGTTAAAGAAAACAATAATCAAAAACAGCGACATTTCCAGATCAAATAATAAAGTTACTGATGTTCTTAGAACAATGGCCTGACCAACCCAGAGTCCAGACATCAACATCTTAAAATGTGTTTGGGCTTACTTGGATCGAAAGTCTTCTAAAAACAAACAGAAACCATAGTAAAGGCAAAGGATGGACACACAAAACACTGAATAATTTGATTCTGACTTAATACTCAATGTCCATGTTGATATATTTTATCATTTTGACTGGACGGTATTGTTTATAGTGGGTGTTTCTAATAAAATAACCAATAAAGGTATATACAAGGTAGGTAGACCTAATACACTGGCATGCATATGTATATTGTTTGTGCAACTCTTTCAAGCAATATTATACATACTGTGTTATTGACCCTCACTTCCTCCTCAGACATGGGGAACAATAGGTGGTGGTCCCCCACAAGGCCAGTGCTCGGTGAGATGGTATTTATGCAAGCAGCAGGCCACCGGCAGCATGGAACTATTTTAGATCCTCGGAGATGGCTAGAGAGAGGAAGAGGAGGAGGAAGATTCACATGGCATAGCGACACACGGGGGGTGCAGCCATAATGAAAGACATGGTCCTCGCTTCCACACATAGTGTCCTGAAGAGAGGGTCATATAATGTTTTATTCAGAGAGTATGTTGTGTGTGTGTGTGTGTGTGTGTGTGTATGTGTGTGTGTGTGTGTGTGTGTGTGTGTGTGTGTGGTTTCATTCAAACCCTGCGGGCTGATTTTATAATATCTATTTTGCTATTATGTGTGAATACATGGCAGCTTCAGCTTGCATAGAACACGCCTGGATAAACGGAATTAATTTCTTGCCTCTTATTCATTGCAGTGAATGAGACCGTGCATTGATGTAGACCGTCAATTATGACACCCTTTAGCTATTTATTAGATTTATTGAACAAAAATGTGGAAGCAAGGTGGTAGAAGACTCACAGTAATGTACGCTGATGAAAGAGTCACTGGCAATGCTGTAGAAAGAGATACAGTCGGGCCTATTTTAGGGCCTCTGCTGCCCCTAGGGCCAATGATTTATCCAGCTCTCCTTTGTGAATAGCAAGGTTAAGTTAAGCCCCCAGCAAGCCAAACCTGAGAATTAATTACACATTCCAAAACAGGTCAATTATACCAACACTTATTTGTCCTCTGTATAAATTCTTTTAAAGGTGATGCGTGTATATGTGAAGAAAGCTGAAGACTTGAATGCTTGACTGTGCATCAAATTGGTGGGGCAGACATAACTGGTAACTCTGACATTTCCTTTGCAGAAGCTGTAAGAAACAAGAAGAAAACCACAAAAGTACTACCTTGGGGATAATGATGTACTCCATGTGTTTTATCTCCCTTTCCCAGGAATATTTCTCTTACTTATTCCCACATGTCTAAATACGGTCCACACTTCAGTACTTCAGTCTCATGACTGCATATTTTGCATGCTGAATTTGTAGTAGTTGCTGAATCATTTACGGACGTTTATGGAACTTCACACATCAGTAAACATGCAGAGTACGTACAGTAGGGCAGGTTGTGAGGTTTTTAGATACACAGATAAGTCTGAATGAAGTGATTGTATGAGGTTATTATAGTACTGTGGCCTCCACAAATACCATTTTTTTACATTTATTGTCAGAGCATTTGATTTAGTACTTAGTACTTCAGTCTCATAACTACCTAACTTGCATGTTAATTTTGTAGTGGTTGCTGAATCATTGATGGAAGCACCTTAAAAGGAAATCCCACTGGTTTTCTGTGTACCTGTCAACAGTACAGTCCAGGTAATGGTAACCAGACTTCTAAAGCACCCAAAAGACAACACAGTACCCAAAGAACCTCAAAGGTAGTTTTAAACTTACCATTACCAACATTAAATATTTTTTGCAATCCCTATCACCACTAAGACATCCAAGGCAGAGCAGTTCACCACATCTAAGCACTCAGAATTAATTTATTTACACCTCTGTAGTCACATTATGCAGGAATGTTTTTTAAAAACCTTTTTTTAGTCCTCCTACCAAAGCTACTCCCTGAAAAACTCCACTGCTGTGCTACCTTCGCTGGCTTCCTGTAGCTGTCTGCATCAGATTTGAAACTTTGATGCTTATCTATAAAGCCATAAATAAACCAGCCCTTTCCCTTATGGCTATGGTCATAAGTCCATCTGTACCTCCAGACCTTTGAGCATCAGGTACAGACTCGCTATCTTTCCAGATGCTCTGGCCTGGCACCTAGATGATGGGACATATTTTCATTGGCTGTCCAAACAGCAGACTCTGTCTTGCCATCTTTAAATGGAAAACTCTTTGTGCAGCACTTAAGCGAGCACAAATCTAAGTACTTACTGAAATGTCATGTATTGCACTTATGTTGTGTATCTCTGTGTATTTTTTTCTAGGTATGGCTTTAGCTTGGCAGCGTTTGAGTTCAAGCTTAGTTTGGACTCTAACCTATTTGTGTGAGACACGTTCTCAGAGTGGACAACAAGTCGTTCTGGTTAAGATTGTCTGCTAAATGTCATAAATGGAAATGTAAAACACATGGACGTGTATGGCCTAACTGGTCACAACAGCGAGCGCAGGAGGCAACGCATTGTGGAGGTTGAAGCATCTTTCTCATAAGTAAAACACAAACACATATGAGCTAGCTCTTTTATTAAACATCCCATTCAAAGCCGATATAGACTAATATAAAACAAAGGCTTTCAGAAGTTAACTGAAACTCAACAGTGTCTCATGTCTGGTCCATTTCCAAACTCTCCAAACAACATTTGTCCAATCACAGCTAGGCTACAAAACACAAGCCACAGCTTACTAGACCACACTAAACACAAAATTGACCCTACTCTCAGAAAAGCCACCGTATTCAGGTTTTTTGATATGAAAGTCTTGTTAAAGTGCATTTAGGACTATGCTATAAACATTTCTTTCCTCTTTATACCTAAGGTGGTGTGACGATGCCACTATACAATCAAACAACTCTACTTCAAAGCTACAACGCAGACATCTTCAAACATATAAACACTCAGATTACATATAGGATAACCAAGTTAACTAGTTTACACATACAGCTTAGCTGTATATGGTAAACTTCACACATCAGTAAACATCCAGAGTACATACAGTAGGGCAGGTGGTGAGGTTTTTAGATACACAGGTAAGTCTGAATTAAGTGACTGGATGGGGTTTTTATAGTGCTGTGGCCTCCACAAATACTATTTTTACATTTATTGTCTGAGCATTTAATTTATTGATTGCTATCAGGATATGAAGAGTATTTCAAGAAATATAACAATAATTGTTTCTTATTTTTAGTATTGCCATAGTATTTTAGTATTCATTTTCTAATAATTTTTACTCCAGCTTTAAGCAATAGAACATAAGACGTGGTGCTTTGAGAAGAGCAATACCACAGCTGTTGTTTGGGTGCTGTTGTGATGTTATTTATCATACCACACTAGCTTGAGTGTTCTATGACTTTAAATTTTTGAAAAATGGCCTGAAATAGATGCAAATATTTTTTGTCAAAATTGGCGACGTCTTTCATCAGGACAAGCAATATACCCCACCACGCCATGGAGCTGTATTATCTTCACAAAACCAACAATACCAGAAAAAAATCTCTCTCAATGTGTCAATGAAAGCCCAGCTAACAAAAACCGAGGACGTCTGTGAAACAGGTCTCATGCATCAAGTTTAATACATGGAGCACTGCATAACCTGGTGCTGCTGTCCACAAACCAAAGTAACAATTCCAGAAAACAATTCAATCTTTCTTAATGTCTCAATTAAACTACTAAACATAGGTTCGTTTCAACCAGTGAGTTTACATCTAAAGTCTTATCAACATTACTTCAGCCATAGTGCAACTGACATCTCTAATACATTATCATTAATAAAATTAGGAACACTGCTTGTTATTCATAGCTACAGACGATATTTGCCTACTGTATGCTGTGCGCCAAAGCCGAGAATCGCCATTAATGTTACTATGATGGACTCATTTCAGTAGTAAACTAGAGTGTAAGTGACACATTTCTCATTTTTTGCTGCCATCCTCACTCGCTTTTCACACACGTCTCACCCATGTTGCACAGTCTTGCACAGTGAGTCTCACATATGACTGGAAAGTTTTCAGTAGCGCTGCTAACAACCAAACGTAGCTACAGAGTCTCACGTGACAGCAGGAACAGCCAATCACAGTGGCCATATGACACAAGTAGAGAACTTGATTGAACCCTTTCTGCACCTCTAGGTTAATAGGCCGTTGACTGATCGGTGTCTTTTTTTCAGAGGGGATTAAATTATTAGTGGGGACAATTCAATAATTGCTGGATATTGGTGGGGACACGTCACTTCAGTCCATGCTAATTCTACACACTTGATTATTGATATTGGTAACTAATACGTGAAACTAGCATTCATGGGAATCATTCACAAGCAACAGTACAATGTTACTTGAACATTTTCCAGAGAAGGCAAGGTGCCTCCAAAGCTTTGATAGGAGGTTCATAATTCCACAAAGGTATGATTGTTTTATCAGCAATAAAACATATGAACTAAAGCACATGGACTGTTATTGCTTCATCCCAGATCTGTGATACATTTCTATCCTGCATTGATGCAACTGTGCGATCAAGCTGTGCACAGATCCCTTGTTACCCTTCTTTGGACTCTCCTACTGGCACAGAGTTGCCATAGCTTTGACAAATCCAAAGACTTCTATCAGTTCATGTTCTGGCTCCAGCTCATACCATATGTTCTGGACTCTGCGAAATCCTCTTTGTTTAGTTGGAAGACAAGTCATGTTCATTCTTATAATAAACCAAACACAAGTTCTCACTCAGGTTTCAGGTGCCAGTCGTCCCTTCTTTAATTAGGACCATTAAGCTTGCGCAGATCCCGCAGCTGTGTTTGTAGGCCACGTTCATCTGGATTGATGCAAGCATGAAGCAGAGTTTAGCGAGGCGTCAGAGGCAAATCAATATTTGCCTAAAACGACTGCTGGCAAGGAATCGTCTCCATCCACAATTCTCTCTGTCCTTACGCGCAGGAGCAGGGCGAGTGCATTATACATCACAGAGGTAGATAAAAAGTCCTTCCATCCTCATGTCTCCCTCTCTCGCCCTCCCTCTCTGTGTCTTTCTTCCTTTCTTTCCTTGCCGAGATGTCCCCGTGGAGGCAGGCTTGATGAAGTGCCAGCTTCCCTCCCCGTTACTCTCTGTACGTGGGCCAACTGTCCACATGCATGAGTGTCCTCATCTGTCAGGTGGCATGCTCCTCGTCATATTCTGTTTTCCCTGCTAGGCACAGGTGAGCCAGGCCGTGTGTTCTCATCGCTCAGCGCACGGTCCGGCCACCACTGGCCAGCCCCCCACCATACGGCCTCTCTGCCCATGATCAGTAGACTGAATCAGTCCATTTATGAGCCTCATTGTCCTCAGTGTGAGGTGCTCTTATGCCTTTTTCTTTTTTTGGACAGGAACAGTATAAGACAAAGCATCTTACAACATGAACAGGAAATTCCCAATACATGTCAGTGGTCCTAATAGTACAAGCAATTCTTGTATATCTTTAAGAACCTGTAGGTAGTTCTCTAACCTCCTACATTTTACAGAGGTGGAATTTAGTGCTAAGATTTGGAGACCTCTCTGGTGGAAATGTGTACTTGTATGGAAACCTGTCAATAAACATTTGAGTGATTCTGATGACTGCAAGCATGTTGAAGAAGTATTTAAAGAGAACTCAGGTAAAGGATGTGCAAGCTGAGGGGGTAAGTGAATCATTTCCTATCACCATTTTTATCAGTATATACGCTGACCTTTTTTGAGTCAAATACTTTAAAATAGATAATGTGGCATAAAACTGCCCCAAAACATCCCATAATGCCCGATTCTTAAATGTCTGTATAAAAAACAATCAAATATACTGCAGTTTTTCATTGTTTTCGTGTATTTACTAAACAAATATCTTTTTTTTAAATGTCTAATTAAACAGCCTTTTTTAAACAGTTCAATATAGCACCAAAAAGTTCTGTTATTAGTAACTACACAGACTTTTCTAGTACAGCATGAAAATGCTCTTACTAAAGATGTAGAGAATTTTCTTTACACATTCTCAACTTTGCTTGACCCCATAATATACAGACTATTCAGTTATAGACTTTTGTGTTGGCACACTGTAGTCGGTGTCATGCACATTTTAGGAACTCTAATTCTGAGCAGGGTTTCTCCATGTGCATACTTTAGTCTTCACTGTGCACTGAACTGACACTCCACCAAAATACCCCACAAAAAATAACTTTATCAAATGTGCTAGTTAAGTGGTGTTGGCAGTAGTAGCATACTGTTTGAGTAGCTATTGTTGTAAAATAGTTTTAAAGAAGGGGGTGTTTATAGGACACAACAAAGGAAGTTTGTTTATAACAGTAGGAGAAATTTGCTCAGAGCTGGACTTCCTATTATGGACATGATGTCGACTACACAATAACACATGACTCCACTCAGAGTTCTATTAATGTTAAACCTTATTATCATGCAACTACTGAATTACAATAGTCATTATTAGCCATATATGCAAGTGTGAAGATGTAAAGCGCTTTCATTATAATTATATATATATTTTTTTTTTTAATTTATTTTATCTAATACTTTTGATAGAATGTCAAGGTCCAGAGCCATTAGGGAACCTTGCATGTATCAGAGTAACATAACCCTTTTGAGAGTGAGTTAACCAAGTAAGTATTCTTCTTGGATAATAAAGTTGAGCCTGACTCAAGGAAAGAAAACTTGGACCAAGATGACTCATTTTAGTTTAAGGTACCAACCTTGATCCAACAGACTTGTTAAAAAAATGAAGCCTGTTCACTGGAACTGAAGTTCCTCTGCTCTCAGACTCAGACAGAGGTAGGGCTCAGAACTCTCTGTACTCTCCAAGAGAAATCACTGAACCATTATTTTCATCAGAAAGTCCAACACCTGTGCACGGAACCTAAAGAACTCAGTAAAAGCCTCATTTCACAGGACCGTATACACGATAAGATAAGGCCGATATGTAGGACAGAGATAAATTAGAAAGAATAAGTAAGTCATGTAGGGCGAGGGAGGAATTCTGCTCCGCCTAGGAGACAACTTAGTGCTTCAGATGTTTACGTGACATTATCTGATCTCTCTGTGATTAGCCATACAGCTGTGGAAGAAGCAGAACTGCACTGAAATGCCTGCACAATGAGCCATTCATGCACTCAGACATCAAAGCTGCATCCACCCTGCACCTGCAAAATGCAGTACAAAATTAATAGTTAAAAAAAGGAACCATGTAAAATGCCATGTTTGTGCCTTGATAACTATATTCGTGTGACGTGCCATTAGCTAAATGATTAGGACCAAAGACTTTGGCTGACTTTAAAGCTTCAACTGCTGTTATTTCTACCTTGTGCAAGTAGAGTGACTTGCAGCTCAGATGAACCCTCTCATTCTCTCTCAACCTCTCTCTTTCTATCTCTCTCTCTCTCTCTGCAGTAATACTCTCTCCCAGAGGGCTTTGAGAGATGAGAAACTCTGCAATCTTCTCACAGCACTTCAAAGTATGATTTAATGGAATTAGCTGGTCAATAGCAGAGAGGCAGGGGAGAGAAATGTCAACAGATCTCATCAACAGAGAAAAGGGTGAGAAAAGGACGGAGAGAAATAAAGGGCCGTTACATAATTTGTTACACTAAAGCCGTTTGTTACTTTGACTTGTACTCTCCAATGCCTGAGAGAGGGAGTGTAATTAAAAACGGCTTTGTCTGCCCCCTTCTCTATAGGCTTACATGATTAGACGTGGGGTTTTTTTGGGGTTATACTTTTTTTTGGCTGAACATGATAGATATCAAGATAGCCATGATTACAGGTTCTCTCCCATTACTTCTTAACTATGGGAAAAATTTCTTGAACCCTGATTTCCAACATTATAGGAGCAACTTTTAAGAGAGCACCAAGCTGAAGAAGTTAAGGCGCTGTGTTCAGGAAGCTAATAAATTAGAAACTTTACACCTGTGACCTCACCACAGAAGTCAACTTCTGAAGTATGCAACACAACTTCAACACAAGCCAGAGGCATTTGGGGAAAGACACGCTGCGAAAAGTCTTAAGCCAAAATCAACAAAGGTATGTTTCGAGAAAAAAAGGTGCAACACTGGAAGAAAAGAACACCTTGCCAGCTGTTAAGCACGGAGGCGGATCTATTATACCTTGGGGGTGTGTGACAGACAGCAGCCTAGTAAACATCACATGGAAAGATGGAAGATTGGATCCTCAGCAAATCCTGGAAGCAAATGTGACACAGTCAGAAAACTGAAGCTGAAAAGAGGCCGATCTAAAACATGCCCCAAAATCCATAATGAACTACGGCAAATAAAACAAGCTGAAGTGTTGGGAATGGCCCTCACAGTCCCCTGAGCTTTACTAAATATAACAAAGGGTAAATCTTATTGTGCATGCAAGAGGGCCCAAGAATATTGCACAACTCAATAAACACAAGAACAGAAAAAAAAACCCAGCTGACTACTTAGTAGGGTACACAATTACTCTTAATTAATTAATTAATTAATTTACTTGTTTAGAATTTAGATGTAGCTGTAGACAAAATATGTGTCACACCTGCCTGTCCATGTGCCGTTGTTTACGTCCTGTCCATGTGGTTCTGTTTTGTCACGTGCTTCTGTGTCTCCGCCCTTGCCCCGCCTCACACCTGTTCCCCATTGATGTTTAGTCTCGTCACCTGTTTTCCCTTGTTAGCCCATGTATATATACCCTGTGTATTCCCTCTGTCTTCGTCGTTCATTGTGATTGTCATGGTTAATCATGTCGGCCGTGTAAAATAAACCCAGTCTGTTCGAAAGCTTGCAAGTGTATTCGCTTCTCCGCTATCTCCAGCTGTGACAATATGTCATTTTTTCAGAGTGTTTTAAAAACTTTGCATGTAATTGTATGTATAGCACATAATATGGTAGTGTCCCACTAGAGGTTAGTACAGCCGCAGACATACGGAAGGGCTGGCCCTGCAAAGCAGTAATGCAGTATGAGAGACTTAAATCATGTAAATTGTTGGGACTTACAGCTTAAAGCGGTATATATGTGCTTGGGGGGCTGTGTTGTACTGGATTGTTGGGCTCTTTAATAGGGTGGTAGTGAGGTGTTAGTGCCTACCATCACTGTGGAATGTGGGGCTGTTGATGATGGTTCAATAAAAGCACTTTTGTCTAAAGTGCTCTGTCTTCTTACTCTACACCAGAGGTGTTTAATTAGAATTAGGTAAGGTCCAGTTAGAGGAGATTTCCTCAGGCCAAAGTCCGGGCCATCATCATTTCTAACTTATGATTCAGGGCCATATTCTATATATTTAAGTTACCTAGTATCAGCATCTCATACCATCAGCAACTGACCAACTTATTACAAATACCGTTCAGTATATTTCAGTAAATTTACTGTTTAAATGCTGAACTGAAACAAGAGCTATATTTTAAAAAAACTGAATGTTTTTGAAAAAAGTGCATCTTAAAGTGTTTATTTATAGAGAGAGTAAATAAAATGTGCGTGTTCTTGTTAACTCAGCTTCACAGATTGACATGTTGGTTGTACAGAGCGGTATTCTCCAAAACTAGACGAGCGAGTTCATTCCAGAACCGTTCCTGGTTAAACAGTCAGTTTTCTCTGTTGACTGTTCTGTTTTTACGTTATTCTTTCTGACTCGCTTTAGTCTCCGGCTGCTGCTCCTTGCTTCATACCTCACTTGTTTGAGCGCCACATGCCCCAATGTGCACAGATCTGATTGGCTGAGGAGCGCCTTCGGTGATATTACAGCAAACGTGATTGGTCGCTGAGTTCACTGCGCCGTAAAGCTTGTATACTGTAAAGACAAGTAAAGCTCCGCCTCTTGTAATAAACTCAGTCAAAATTAAATAATTCTCAATCGTTTATCGGTTTGGGTCCACATTAAACAACGTCTGAGTCCGGATCCGGATCTGGACCGCGGTCCACCTATTATTGACCCCTGCTCTACACCAATGCCAATACTTTATATGTAAAGTTACTAGAATGATGCTGGTTAGAAACATATGCTCAAGACGAAGTTGGAAGTCCTTGGACCACTCGCAATCTTTAGTTTGGATACCCCTTCAACATCACTGTGCCTGATATATGTAGTACCAGTACCAACATAATTCACCACCCAAATAACATCTGGCCAACACCAGCCAGAAACTGAGCTACGAGGAATGTTGTAGAGGGCGGGCGACAAATTGTGCATGGCAACAGACAGGCTATGCTTGGCAATTGGACGCCTATACAGCGGACCTACTGTAAGGTAGGTGGAGGTAAGTAGAAGCTGAGTGTATATAAAGAAAGCAGGTGATATGTAACCACATATTTAGAGCAGTAATAATGAGTTAGCTTTGAGAAGCTGCTGTGTTTCAGTCAGAAGACAGAACGACGGCCTGTTGGGAGGTTTAATTAGATATGATATCTTAATTTGCACACAACAGTACTTTACTGTAATTGCACAGCTTGTTTTTTTTTTTCTTTTTCTTTTTTTTCCCTACAAAGACTAAGCAGAAGGCAGGATCTCCCGGAACGCCTGTTGACTCTGGCAGTAAAAATAGCTCATTTAGGATGGTAGAAAGCCACCTTCCTTAAGTATGACTTCTGCTGGAGCCCCATGAGGAAACACTGCCCGTAATTCATCACAGTCACTAATTACGCAAAAGGTATAAGTCTTTCTCTGCTTTCTAGAAGAGAGGCAGCGAGTCAAGGGGAAAAGGAATCACAACAATGAAATTACGAACAGAGTAGGAGAACGGCGGGATAAAAGCGCCATATGTCAGGAAGCGAGAGTGCTGCGGTATGATTAGGAGGCATATTTCAACAGCACTGAGGGGCGAGAAGAACTGAGCTATTTCTGTGCTTTCTGCATGCTTCTGAGTGTTTTTCTTCTCTTTAGAAATGAGAAATAAAGAACACAGAACATGGGGGGAAAAAAAGAAGAAAAAAAAGTCAGGCAAGGTTAATTTTCTTATTCCTTTTTTTTTTCCTCTTCTGCTTTTTTATCATCAGAGAAACAAAGTTGCGACTGTTGTTTTTCCCCACCTAGCAGACATCGTTGTCATGGAGACTAGACTGCAAGCCCAGCTCGGAGCAAGCATAATGCACGGGTCGAAAAGTTAACGACGAAGTGATTAAAACGACAGGTGAAAAACAGGTGATCGAACAGCCATCATAGCAGGTGTTATTACAAGAATCACAAACATAATTTCCAACTCTCTACTAACCAGCTCCGGAGCAGTGAGCAAGTTAACAAGCTCACTTCAGCTACAGCGATGACAAGCCTACAGCTGCCGCATCTGGCTTTCCTGCAGATCCAGATCACGTCTACAGCGGGGTGTACCCACTGCACACATTAGAATTAGAAAAAAACAGACACAGGATAATTAGTTTCTGTAATGTAGAGGGCTTGATTGTGGGCTGTATATCTCGCTCATACAGTAAACTTTATCTGAAAATGAAAAGCGAGGAGGGGGAGGTGTCAGACAAAAGGCACATTTTTGGGGGACTATCTGCCACAAAAGAGGGGATTTGCATGAGCGTTTTTCATTTTCAGAGAGGCGTCACACATATTTGATTCCATTAATTAACATCTGAATTGTTTATCTGGGTTATATGAAAGTCGACCATTAATTATGCGAGGAGGGCGGAAATAAAAAAAACAACAAAAACAAAGAGATTCCCGAAAATGTGGGGCACTGGTGAACTGCCAACTAGTGAGCCATGTATAATTATTATTCACACAGAAAGCATTAAATATTGATACATCTGGTATTGGATGGTCTGTAATTCCATGTTTTTGCATTCATGTCAACCCAGAGTCTCCTTATAAGATTACAAAACTATCCGTTTAGATTTAACCCTTGGATGCACAAGCTAGGCAAATCCCTTCTAATGCACAACCACGGATCAAACTTGACTCATATTCATTTCCTATGTTATTGTATGTACTGCTGAGTATCTCTTTGGTATATCTGTTGAAATCAGTTCAGTTCATTATCTAATGTTTTAAGTGTTCATTAAAAACCTTGTTTTTGACCTTAAATCATTATTTTAATTCTTAAATTTGTGTATGTAGACTGCAGGAAGCTTTTATTTAAACTGTAATTTTTGTTTTTAATATTTACATAGCATGAATACAGTAAGTAGTGCTTTTACCTATGTCAGTGAGTTTATTTAACCCTTTCATTTTGTAGAAACCTAGTATTATTTGCAGTATAAATAAGATATTCATGCTACTTTGTATTGTATTTAAGATTTTTTAGATCTGTTCTAATGATTTAGTGTTCTTATATGTAAAAATACACTAATTGCTAAGATAAAGCATTTTTAACTTTTAAAAGTCTTTTAAACAATGTGCCTAAAACCTGAAAACAGTAGTGTATACATGCTATAATAGATGGTATGTGCTTTAATGAGATGAGGTTATCATTTAAGAGTAAGAATAAATGAGGTTTGATTATTTAGCCAAAAAGAATCATCATATGTAAGGAAAATGATTGGTAATGTTAACATGACAAGGTTATATTACTCAACAAAACCTGCCATAACAACTGCTATAACATACATACGGCATGGTTATGTCAATGTTATGTAGCAGTGTTGCTATTTACGCAGCTGACTGAAGACGTCTGAAGGAAGGTGGGATTCATTCTCGTGACTAGCAGGCCAATAAAACAGTCCACTAAAGCTACTGAAACAGAGCCAAAAGTACCTACACTCCAGAAGAATGACCACAGACTGCAGCCATCAAGCACTGCTAGCCTGTACTCAGTTACAGCCCTGGATAAAATTCTATCTCTCTCAACACAAAGCTTTGTGATTTGTGTGTAGTGCTACAGTGAGCGTGCGTCTGGTCTGTATCCATCAGGAGAAGAGCAGCTCCTCTAAGAACCCATTTGTTCTTTTAGCAGGAACTCAGCAGGACGTAATAAGAGCAATATCTTAATGCTGGACACATACAGAGCAGTGCTTGGTCATTATGGAAAGAATGATAGAAGAGAGCTTTAGTCTTGATAATGATGATAATGGTAGTCTTTTCAATGTGCAGGAGTGTTAGCTTGCTTGTAGTATAAGTGCAGCATTATTATTATTTTAAATCTACAGAGAAATTAATGAAACATCCAGAGATATGTTGGTTTTGGGCATGATGCCAACCGGAGAATGTCACTTGGCTCCCCAGGTCTATCATTACTTCTGCCTTTAACCCTTTAATGTGACTCGGTTCCTCACTCTTATAACCATGTAGCTAACACATTAGTAAGCAACAGTCATATGTTTCATACTAGTTACTATATAACTATAACTAACTATGCCAGTTACTGAATCATTCATATCGGTATAATCTAATCAATTTATATCAGTTATTAAATAATCCATTGCAGAAGTAGTTCTGCTAGTTACTTGTATAATGTATTTTAGTTACTTATTATCATAGTAATTCATTACATTCCTTAACAATGTATATGATTGCTGTATATTTCATGCCAGTTATTAACCCTTAAAGCCTGAACCATTGTAATTACCCCCTTAATTTATATTAGTTACATATTACTTTATAGCAGTTACTGTGTTATTAATAGTATTTTCTTAAATATAAGAATTATCAATATTAGTGACTATATAATCCAATCAAGTAAAAAGCAGCTATTAAATCATTCAAGGTAGCTACTAAATAACTCATAGTGGGTACTACATCATCAATCTGCATCTAAAATACACAATATTCTTACTGTTTAAGTGTCCTAAGAGGCCACATTTCACCCATAACACTTACTGAAACCTAGTTAACAAGTACGTTTTAATTTAACCAATTATTGTCTCCTATTACATTTCATTCACACCCATTAGTGCAAGCATATCACCATTTTCTATACTACTAGTTACTGTGTAATTAACAGCATTTCCTGAATAATCAATATTTGTCACTGTAAAATCCAGTCATGTATGAAGCAGCTATTAAATAATTCAAAGTGGCTGCTAAATAACTCATAGTGGTTACTACATAATCAATCTACATATAAAATAAACAGTATTCTTACTGTTTAAGAGTCCTAAAAGGCCACATTTTACACATAACACTTACTAAAACCTAGTTAACGAGTACATTTCAATTTAACCAAATATCGTCCCCTATTACATCCCATCCACGCCTATTAGTGCAAGCATATCACCATTTTCTATACTGACTTCTATACTAAGTTCAGCCCCACAAAATGTGTTCAAATTAATTAACTACTGAATTAAAATTCAAAGATTGCATCGACTGTAAACAGCGTCGCCAGACCACTGCAGTGTTCAGTTCTTTTCATTCATCATTTCAAAACCCAACCAAGTTACAAACATTCCAGGCAGGTCTGCGAACCATAATGGAAAACCGTACGACAGTTCAAGCCCTCAATTACCCTTCAGACAGTCGCATAACAGCGGAACAAAATAAACAGTGATTCATATTCGTCATGCATTTAATCAGGAACGTAAACGCTAGATAACAACCACCCTTCGCTGACATTATCATGGGCAACAGAAAGGTGAGAAATGAACTGCATGCTCTCTCAGGCTTTGTCTTAAAATTAATGGTATGGAAGGAAAGAAATAGGAAAGTAAAGAAGAGACGGAGAGATGCAGAGACAGAGAACGAGAGAGAGAGAAATTGTGAGGCAGGGTCACAGTGTTTTCTCTGATACCTCCGGAGCTTCTAAGAATTCATGAGTTACATTTTATTTATTGTCTCTCTCGCCCCTCGCGTCCCTCTCCCCACCCCTGGGAGCATTTGTTTTTCTTTACTCAACCACTCCTGCAGAGCTGTGAAATATTTGTCTAAAACATGAAGGCTTGCATGAGCTCGCGTCTTATAATTACTAGTTCCTGAGAGAGACGCAGTTTAGAGAGCGTGCATTCATCAAAACCTTGATGATGGTTGTGCAGCCTCGCTTAAACCCTCTCTCTCTCTCTCTCTCTCTCTCTCTCTGTCTCTCTCTCTACACTCCTCTTGAGGTTTATGAAGCTGCTTGGCACTATAGAGTTACCTCCCTTGATTGCTGCCGTAAAGAAAAATAAATCTGATATTCACCTCATTGAGGTCATTAATAAAAGGCAATTGCCTCCATAACCACGAGCTCTTTTACTGCGTAACCCGGGACGAGCTATAAAACCCGCAAGGACAGGCTTAGCAAACATGACCCACACCATCACAAGCAACGAGCATGCGAGAGGAGACCCTCACAGGTAGAATATGTCAGCTTTGGCCAAACGGCATCCATATAACATATAACACTACCAATCAAAAGTTTGGAGACAGCCGCATGCATGAATGAATCCATGCCCTTTTTCATGAGTGGTAGGTCCCCAGGTGGCCGTAGTGTGGGTGTTCTCTGGGTACATCGCTCCCAGCAGGTGGTACGGGTACTGTGGTGGATGGCTGTGCCGCTGCAGGTGGACCAGTCTTAGAAGTGCTAGATTGATGTGGTGCCCGGGTACCTTCCCTGCTGCGGTGGGCCCAAGGGGGCTCCAGCTGAGTGGGGGCAAGATGGCAGGTGCTGATGGGGTTTGCGGATATTTGGTCAACCTATGATCTGTAGTTGTGGGGCTGCTGGGTGTGCTCATGGGGGTGGGGTCAGTGGGCAGTGGACATGTTATGGCTGATTGTTGTACATACTCACATATAGATGCACTAACAACAAACACTGATCAAACTCACCTAACGCCTGACTGCTCCCCGGGCGCTGTGGTAGGGCTGCCCACTGCTCCGGGCAAGTGTGCTCACTGCCCCCTAGTGCAGTGTTAACTAGTGTGTGTATATATGTGAGTGTTTCACTGCACGGATGGGTTAAACGCAGAGATCTTGAATTTCCCTCTGGGATCAATAAAGTATCTCTCTCTATCGCACATGTAGGGACTGAAGGCAAACCTGATGCTACAGTGACTCACTATCACCTCTTTAGGTATGAAGTGGCATTACACGACGAGGGGCCGGGGCTAGCTGATTAACATGCTTACACATAATCACATACATTTCATTCTGAAATGTTTTAAACTAAAAAAACCTTCATGTCATCTTACATATTTTAATTACTGCTTAAATATTTAAATTATTTAAATATAATTACTCCTTTAAATGGTAATTCCACAAATAAAAAAAAAATGCATACTCCTACGCAACTCCTATGAACCAGATGAGGAGTTTAATGACTCTCTCACAAGAGAAAAGTACTACATAAAAATGTATATACACACACTGACTAATGTCTGATACATTTCTTGTAGTAGTTTTATGTTAATGTTCTGGTCTAAAACATTTTCAGTCGAACTATTTGAACCTATTCATGATAGAAGGATGCAAGAAGGGTGTTCAAAGGCAAAACGGTTCCCAAAGAAATCATCTTTTCACCATTCAACACTTCTGTTTTTTTAGTTTTCAATAAAAAAGTTACAGTTACCACAATACAAGTTTTTGTTATGACAGAGACAATATATGTATAGCTCCGGGCTATACATCTGGCCTGTGTTTGTCCAGAAATAGATATTTTTCAAAACATTGTCCATTTGTCCATTTGCTGGGCCAGAATGAAATGGATACTCACTCTGGGCTGGACGACCAGGGAGGATTTTCCATATGAGGCAGCAGAAATGTCAAATCAATAGCATCAGCCAGAGGCTCCACGAGTGTCTCCCCCTGACACGGATCTTTCATTCACAGCTCTCACTGACAACTACACCATTCATTTTTTAATGTCCCATCCATTTTCCAGTTTAAAGGCCTGTCAGGGGCTTCGCAAATGGAATGCAAATCATCCCACTCCAGGGCTTTTCAACAAGCTCTCGAATAAAGTATTTGCCCATTAAAGATGAAATTTCATCAGTCACTCGTAAATTCCTGGATGGATCTGCGGTGCTTATTCTGTAAATGTTATCTTTTGGTGAGAAGGAAAGTTCTGGTGGTGGAGGCGCTGCTGAGGCCTGCAGTGGCGGGTTTGTTTTCAGAGGGGCTCTCCAGGAGCACGGGGCTGGCCTGGTTGCGGCCTGGCCCAGATATCTCTGAACCTCCGCCATGTCCAACGTCTGCTCACCAAAAACCTCCATGCTAAACAAACGGCGTCCGTTGTGAGTGCTTTTACAAGCTACCAACAGAAAACATGCACAGAAATATACATCCATATGCAATTAATACTTCTCTGAGTATTTTTATGAAATTAATTGTGAATTATTAGTGCTCTGCTAAGATCATTTGTTTAATTTCCAGTCAATATGGCAATTCATTTTTCAGCATCGTGGTGAAAAGGCAAAAAACATATTGTCATGGTCCAAAGTCAATGATTTTAGAGCATTTCTATTGGTCCATTCATCATATAATTTTCAGCAGCTGGCGTGTTCAAATGATGTAGAAAAAATAAAAAACAATGCATTCTTTGGACAGTGACTATATATAAAATAAAATTGCACACAAGCTAAAAAACAACAAAATATAAGTCCACATTTTAAGGATTTTAGCATGTCCATTCTCTATTTTATTCAAGACACTCACTTTAAATTTTTCAATGAAGTCTATATTACATAACGCATTTCTATATTATTCCAGCCTTACAAAGTGCAGTTTTAGATGTTTGTTGCACTTTTACAAACCAAATAGGTCTAAACACATCCCATAATGCCGAGGTCTGGACTCTGGGGTGGTCAGTCCATTGTTTGTTTTGATTTGTTAATTTTTTTTATCTACATCTCAGCCTTTTGACAGCTACGGATTCTTACAGATACACAGCTGTTCCACTTACAGTAGATTATATCTCAAAAATATAATGGAAAATGAATAACATACTGGCCATTAAACAAAAGGTTAATCAAAGAAACAGTTTAGCTTTTGCTTATAAAGTGTTTAAATATGTAGTTTTAAAAATAAATACATTTCTCCACTACTGCTCAGAAGTGTGTGTGCTGAATGGCTGACATTTTACATCTTTTTTCTGTTTTTTTACTGTTTGTGTGTATGTTTGTACTGGTTTCCCCACTGACCACGGAGTTCGCCATCACATCCACAAGGATAGCGGCTGAGAGTGACTTTATGGCTGTGGCTCAGAGGCTTCTAGGGCTTCTTGGGCTGCCTGGATCACCCACTTGAGTGATGCTGCACCACAGCTTTAAGGCTGCCTGGACTCACCACTTCAGTGTTGTTATATCCCAACTGTGAGGCTGCCTGGACCGACTGTTTAAGTGGTGCTACATTGCAGATATGAGGCTAGCTTGAGTGACACTGCACTGCAGCTACGAATCTTCCTGGATGGGCTGCTTGAGTGACACTTCTTCACAGCTATGAGGGAGGCTTGATCACCCGCTTGAGTAACTCTGCACCGCAACCTGGACTGGCTGCTTGAGTGATGCTACACTGCAGCTATGGGACATATTGGAACCGTACCCAGTTGCTAAGGACTCTTTTCAGGCTACTTAATCATCTCAACACTTTGGTCTAGAGAATTCCTTCATACTTTGTTACCTCTGTAACGCCTCTTTGGGCTCGAGAAAGACATTATATAAACTAAATCCAATTACAAATTGTTATTTTTTTATTATTATTTAATGGTATTTTTCTTTTACAAATATATGTATGAACAGTATTCCAATATGATGCTAATATTCTACACCTTTGTAGATTTTATAGATGTCAACTAATATGTACGTCACTGTTAGATGTGTCCACAAGCTTAATGAAGTGAAAATTATTTAAAAAATAACTTAAAATATGAAAAACCATTAATAATGAAATTTACAATAAAATTAACAATAAAATTATGTCCAATGTCTCAAAAAGTACTTCAAACATTTGAGTAGAACATTGTACAATGCATTCTGTTGTGTATCTTATATTATTTCAATCTAAACTGTCAACAACACCAGTTATTAGTAGTATTAGTAGGTAATTCCAAATGGAAGTGTATATATGTAATATGTCCCCTATGGCTAATATGGCACTGGATATGTTTCCTTATTATGTCTTTTCTCAAGGAGTAGTATTTCTGACACAGTTGCAGATTCTCGCTGTTGGATAACTGACCATCAGGGCCTCTTCCTCACCTATCACCAACCAGCTCTCCTGTTCATTTGTGCCAACTGTAACACCCTCAGTTACATGACTAGGCCATCCAGATGTACCAGCATTGAGATAGGATGGGACTGTTTCAGTTCACTCCCACTTTTCATAAAGACTAGGTCATAGACTGTCTCAGTCAGAGACTGCCTCTACCTGTGCTGTTTCTAAAGCTTTGCCATCCAGGCTTCAAACAGAGATTCTCTTTGATTTTCTATTGGTATTTAGCTTATTAAACTGTAAATACTGTTTGACCAGAGGGTCTCCCCTTGAGAGTCTTGGTTCCTACCAAGGTTTCTTCCTCCAGTCTCAGGGAGGTTTTCCTTGCCACCGTCGCCTCTGGCTTGCTGACTGAGATATATATATATATATATATATATATATATATATATATATATATATATATATATATATATATATATATATATATATATATATATGTGTGTGTGTGTGTGTGTGTATGTTGCAACTGTCCGTTTTCAACTTTCTGTAAAGCTGCTTTTTCTGCAATACAAATCAACTTAAACTGAATTCTAAACATTGAATTATATTATTGCTGTTTGTGCAGTGGTGAAAGTCTACTGAATGCAAATGAAATGTAGCTAAAATTGACAATGTAATTACACAGCTGATTATTATATATAAATAATTGTATATGTTTATATAATGCATAGCACCATTGATGCCAAGTAACCTTCTGAGCTGCGTGATATTTCCAAAGGTGTCAAAAGTATTTACATTCATTACGCAGGTAGAAGTATAGATACTAGGGTTTAAAAATACTTCTGTAGAAGTTGAGGTCAACTCAAGCTTTTTACTCCAGTAAAAGTGTAAAAGTACTGCTTTCAAAACTACTTAAAGTATAAAAGTAAAAGTAATTTAAGGAAAAAAATGCCATTAAGGACAAAAGCTTAGGCCGCACCACAGGGGTCTATAGAGCACAAGCCCACCTCCCCAAAAACCCCATAATTCTAAAAGCCATAATGACTATAGTGTTATATTAAAACGTTAATGTTGGTAAATTTGGGATGCGCTAGGCTTCCTGTTTCAGCCGCATATACGCCCATTGAAAATACATTTTAGTACTATGTTAATATATTAAAGAACCATATATGTGTAATACTGAGCATTAACATGTGATGAAGATATAACTAGTTGCCTATAAGTATTGTAATGGTACAAAAATGTTATCAATAACCTTTACTGGAATGTAAATGTAAATGAATGAAAACAAGATGAAATGAAATAGGAGTAACGAGAGTAGAAGTAAAAAGTCAGCTGAAAAATTATTACTTCAGTAAAGTATAAATAACCAATATTTCTACTTAAGTAAGGTAATGAAGCATTTGTACTTTGTTACTTGACACCTCTGTATATTTCTGCTTAAAGACTAGAAAATGTTTTCTGTAAACCTGTGAGGAAGGGCTCTGAGGCCCAAGAGGAACAACAAAAAATACCTTATATGGGGAAAGTTTTCCTCTTCATAATCCCATTCAACATACTTGTCAAAGAACAGTGTTCAGAATTAAGAATTCAAAAATGGTTCCACGTGACCAAATGAATTCCTGATTACTAAAAGGCATGTATCCTTCATTCTTATGTACGGACGCCTGAGAGGAACAGAAACCTGAACAGTACTATCACTTTAACATACCATAAGCGATTAGCTTATCAGTGTGGAGTGATTGGCCTGCTGACCTTGCGTGCATGTGCAGCTTGTTTTTCTTTGACACCATTAGTGTTTCAGCCTCTGTCTGCGTGCATGCGGGTGTATTTTCTTCCTGCCATGCGTTCATACGTGTATGTGTATATCTGCAGTCTCATGTAACTGTGGCTGAGCTGCCTGATAAGATCTTGGCCTCTGCTGTGTGTGTGTGTGTGTGTACGTGTCTGGACAGGTTTGTGCCGCCAGCACCTGTCATGTAAGCCGCTCTCATTCCCCTCACTAATCCCCCCGTCCCATTCATCTGCACACTGCACGCTCCCTCCACAGTCCATAAAGTATTTGTCTCAGTGAACACAAAGGTCCATAAAAGTTCTTAAATGTGTCTGTAGCTTGGAAGTGCAGGTTTGGCTTAAAAAAAATATATATATAACCTTATATGGAAAAGTTTCCCTCTTCAAAATCCCATTTAACACACTGGCTTGTCAAAGACCCATCCGTTTAAAAAAAAAAAATCTTAAAGAAGGACCTTTTTCCACACCCTTAATTTTTAAAAGCCATTCATCCTTTATTTTTCATGTAGTTTATTTTTCTTCCTGTGACCCACTTTTGACACTCGTGTGGGTTTTTGTCTCAAATAACAGACACAATTCATTTTGACTGTTTTCCGACTGCTCTAACAGGCTGTTTTAAATCTGTTATATGTAAATGATCTGTGTCCTTAATGGCTGCCTTCTATTGTGTCTTATTCAAAAAGCACCCGAGGCTTTTTATGGGTTCAACATCAGTGGGCAAGGCTAAACTGCAGTAGTCTGAATAGACAGATATATACCTATAATTTTACACTTCCTCACAAAAACAATGCAGGCCGTTTTCAACAATGCATTGAAAAGGGCCTGTTTTTACAATTTTGCTTTTGTTATATATATATATATATATATATATATATATATATATATATATATATATATATATATATATATACACACACACACACACCCACTGCTGCTCAAAAGTTTAGGATCACTATAGAATTTAATTTCATGCAATTTTCATGCAACTCACAAACAATATTGTCCATTTCACAATTAATGTAAGTGTATCAGATGATTTTTAAAGAATAAAAATGTTTGTATTAAAGCCTATCTTTGTATAGAGGCTTATTTTGCATATAGTCCTATTATCAGCAATTCTCAGTCCTCTGTCTAAATCTCCTGGTACGGCCGCCAATCCAAGTTAAGGATGTTATTGGACTAGTTGGTTGTTAGGACACCCTTGTTCAATTGTGATGCACAGCTGAAAAACATTCTACTAATAAGTGAGTATAAAAGGGAGAACAACATTCTAGGTTAGTTTAGTATCTAAAGCATCAGCAGTTGATGGCTTGCTGACAGACAAATGGTCAAAATGGTGGTCAAAATGGCCAGAAAGAAACAACTTTCTTTAGAGACCCGTCAGTCCAAGGCTACTCTATTGAGAACAAGAAAATTTCACTGTGATCCCAAACTTTTGAGCAGTAGTGTATATATACATATAGTGTAACTAATGATGATGTAGACATTATTGTAGAAACATTACAAAAGTGCAGCTGATTTAATAAGGCATGTATAATTTCGGTTTTTACTGATATGCACCAACATAACTCTGCTGTTGGGTAAAACCTTGCATCTTCATTGTTGAGACTTCTCAGTTTTTTAGGCTTTGTGCAAACGTGATAATAAATGGACCAATACACAAAAATGGCCCAAAATTACTTGCCGATATGTTTTCTTATGTAATTCCACACGTGTAATAGAGTGTCATTATGCTTGTATGAACTGCTGTTTTTCCAACAAGACATTACAAGAGCACTTACACAGCATCTGCACAGGAAATGCCAACTTTCCTAACATTTAGCTAGTTGTAGTGGTATGCTTGTGCTGTGACATGGTAATCTATCCAAGGTCCTGGCTTTAAACCATGTGATTTAATAGTATTTACACACCTGCTGTTACAATCAGAAGGTCTTGTTGGAACAACAGCAGTTCATACAAATGATAATGATATTCATCCTGTTACACATGTGTAATTACAAGGAAAACAAGAATAATTAGGAGAAAATATGCTATTACAGCTATCAAGACACGCATGCACAGTAAGATATGATGCAGCTTTTAAACTTAACTGGGTTTACCTGAAATGCTGCGTTCACTGAACATCAAATAATAAGTTAACAAATCACTGATAAGTCATATGCTAACCTAAATGAGTTCACTTATTTCATACATTTTACAGGTAACCAGGTTTAAAAGCTGCATCATTTTTTACAGTGTGATTAAAAACTCAAGCTGTGAATGTATTTGCATGAGCTGTACTTGTGTAATCCATCTGCAACAGTAAATATGTCACCTGTAGTTCCATTGTTGTTGCATGCATTATGAATATGGAACTTAACAGTTTTATAAATATTTAATAAACACTGTGACTCATCAACTCTTCTGCTTTTTAAAAAGGTGAGAAATATCCTGTAGTTAAGAAACAATGCTTAATCGGAGTTTCCTGTACCAAGCTGAACCCATTTCAGGTTTCAGACACTGGTGATGGATGGGCCACTGGGATTTTACTGACGCTTACAGTGGGAGAGTGCATGTGCGAGCTTATCTCTTGCATCAGCTCGTTACTGCCCTGAGAAGTGATTAACTGTGGAAAACCCCTTTACTTTCTTTCAGGAGCCTCGGCGGATGCCTCACTTATAGCTTTTTTTTTTCCTCTCTCCTTTAATGTTTTTGGAAACGTCTTTGTGGAAAGAGAACAATTGCAGTTTGAAAACATCATCAAGATCTTTTCACAATGGGCCTAGGATGACAGCAGGAATGCCCCAGTCCTTGCTGTTCACAGTGTTGGATATCCAATTGTGAAGACTTGAATAGAGCCTGAGCACAACTTTGTGTAATATTTCTCTTTCTCTGTTGCTGTTTTTTTTTTCATGGAATTTTCCCTATTCATCACCCGAGCAGAATCTGCAAGCAGGATCTGCCACCCTATTCTCTCCATTCTCTCCTGCTCACACACTTATTTCACTCATACATCCTGTTCCCACACATGGCCACTAATCAGCTTCAGAGTTTTGGCACCAGTCCTTCACTCCCCAAACAAAAAATAAAAAAAATTGCTCCATGATAACAAGACATGTGCTTCTCTCGCAGGTGTGCACACACCCAAAGCAAGCTCCCACAAAACATTTCATCATTCAGAGGAGGGGAAAAAAAGTGTGGAGAATGGAGCGAAAAGTGGCAGGCGAGGCAGGGGGGGATTGCCTCTCTCTTCTCCAGCTGGGACAGGGCGAGGCTGAGTTTAACGCGGAGCGAAATGGAGGAGGTCCGAACACACTCTGCAAAACGGGCCTCTGTTCAGGCCTTCGCTCCGCCACACGCTCATTTAAAACAAATTACTTTGCAACACCCCCTGGAAGGTCTGGTAATGGTATTGACGCTGACGGAGAACTCTGGTGAAAATCAGTTAATGTTGTTCTACTCTGAGGTGCAGACTATCTGGGAGGAGGAAAGAGAAAAATATATAGATATGAAACATATACGCACTGCCCGGTAATGAACTGAGGCTAAAATATAGCACGGGCAGCAGAGAAGCGATATGTCATGCTGCGTCCCATATATTACAGCAGTTAAATTGCGAGAGAAGCAACACTCGCAGGAAACTGATGAGTGACCTAAGGAGATGGGAAGGTGGCTGGAGACCACTTCATATTAAATTTACAGAGCTGTCCTACTTATACCAGAACATTGTCATAGCAGTAAGAATAATTTACAGTGTCATCTTGATAAAAGGGCAAAAAGTAGAAATAATTTACTTTACATTAAATATTTAATAATACATGGCATCAACTATATAGGCTGCATAATAGAACACACACACACACACACACACACACACACACATATATATATATATATATATATATATATATATATATATATAGCTTTGTGTCATATATTATACACTCTAGGGAAGTTGAGGGGAAATAATCTATAATTCGATAATACATTTCATCAACTATATAGGCTGTATAAAATATATATATAATGTTATAAAAAAATATTTAAAAAAAAAATTCTCTCTACAGTGCAAGTCCGAAGCACCTAAGCTTAATTGTTTAAGCCTTTATCTTAGAAATAAATGTTTTTTTTACCAGTAACAATACATGATTAGAACATACGTAAATTAGCATAAATATAATACTAAGTAACACAAATATCTTACTTTGAAAGAAGTAGATCATCTCTTAAGCTCCAGTTTGAAGAACAAAGTTTAGTTCCAGATTTCTCCTGGACACCCCAGACATTGTATGAATGTATTTAATTCTTAATTTAGATCTCAATCTTGATTTAGCTTAATACAGTACTGAATAGTCAGAGCAGGTAATAGATGAGAACTGTAAACAATAATGTTGTTGTTTCCACAAGAAAAAGCCTGAAAAGAGTTAAATAAACACACTAACATATGTAAAAGCACTACTTCTTGTTTTAATACTATAAGAATATTTTAAAAAATAAGTGTTTTGCTGAACAAATGAAATAGCCTTTTAAATATATATATATATATATATATATATATATATATGTCCACAAGTGCCTAGAACTGTTGCACTGTACTGTGTACCTAGTGACCTTGGATGCTCAAGACCCTGCAGTAGTGTGTATATAGTGAAAAGAAAGAATGCTTATACATGGAGGAGTCTGTACATTAGAAATAGACTGATGTCAGCATTCGGTCTCACTCACCCCCATGTCACTTGCTGTCCCTGCCCTGTCAGCATCCACATACTCTTTTACCTGCTCTCTAAAAGAAACATTATTAATAAATAAACGCCATTTTTAGGAATGGACTACTGATCATTGCTAACAAATTCAATGTAAAGAAATTAATGTTAGTTGATTAGATACTTTCTTGATCCCAGAGGGAAATTTAAGATCTCCGCATTTAACCCACACACCAGTGAACAGACACAGTAGGGGGCAGTGAGCACTCTTGCCCAGAGTGGTGGGAAATTTAAGATCTGCGCATTTAACCCACACACTAGTGAACAAACACAGTAGGGGGCAGCGAGCACTCTTGCCCAGAGTGTTGGGCAGCTCTACCACAGTGTCAGGGGTTACGTGCCTTGCTTAAGAGTACTTCAGTCGTCTCCTGTAGGTTCATGCGATTGAACCAGCAAACTTCTGGTCACAAGGCAGGTTCTCTGACCTCCAGCCCACGACTGCTCATAATTATTGAATTTGCTGGTCACTGCATAAACGTGTGACTAATGAACTTTGTAGGTAACTTAGCTATGATAGCTAACGTTAGAGATGGTTTGATTGATTAGCGCTTACAAATCTGCCAACTGTCACCAAATATGCTCTTTTCTACTTTACACCGTTATTCACCTTTTTAGCAAAGTATTATCCATCCATCCATTATCTGCCGCTTAATCCCATTGCATAGACGACGGGCAATTTAGAGTTACCAGTCAACCTATCATGGATGTGTTTGGACGTGTGGGAGGAAAACAGAATACCCAGAGGAAACTCAAGCACGGGGAGAACACGCAAACTCCACAGCTCTGGCACAGCATTCTGATATAAATGGTACCTTTTTCATGTAAAGAGATGTTAAAAAGACTTAATTAAAATAAAGTGCTGGTACATTTTTTAAAAAGTGACTATGAGAAGTGATTTAAAACCTAAAGGTGAGAGCATAAAAGATGACCCGTCAATCATGAAATGTAACTTTAAGTATTTGAGTGCCAGTGTTTGTTTGCATGTTATAATTCTATAGTGATACATTCTCTCACTCTGACAAGCCTATACACGGCACAGGAAAGCAATTACAGTAATGTTTGGTGTTGTACACTTACATAGCAGTCTAAATTATCACCGCAGTGCTCTGTCTCACTGGCAGAAACACAAAAACTGACTACTGGGCCTGATACATTTCCCAATCAGCTATAAAACCCCTCACTCCTTTTAATTGCAATGCTGATTCGAGGTGTCAGGGAAAGGCCTGGGTGTAATTCATCCTTTGTCAAAACTTTTTTTTTTCCCTCCCCTGCGCTACTAACCGCAGAGCTCCCATGCAGGCCGAGCTAACAGTGTTGAGGAGCTGAATAAATCATAGTGTTTCTGGTTTGGAAAAAGGCCTACATGAGCTCTTAAGTTAGTGACGGCCTTTGAACTAATCCTCACAGACCGGCAAGTGATTATTTATTCATCCGCTCTCTTCTGAACGCCGCCCTCATTATCGTCGCCGCATCATTCCATCCTGTGAGTTTCAGGCAACGGTACCTTCGTAGCCTCTCTCCAATCTGCATTCGCTCTCTCTCTCTCTCTCTCTGGAGGCCTCAGAGCCTTGTCAGATTAGGAGAATCCTCGGATGACACATTTGAGGATCAAACAATTGCTCCAAAATCCAAATTATGAGGCTGCATTAATAATGCAGGCCGTTGCCCTGAATATTATAATGCGCACCAGTATGATAGGCTTCTGAGAGGTGTTTTTTTGGCAGCTAATGGTGGCTGTGATAGGAGCGTGTGTGAAATGCATAATTATTAACCTGAGGCAAAGTCTTGCAAAAGAGTTTTTTTTGGCGCAAGGGCCAAAATCATCTGACCGTGAACTGACCACTTCTACCGCAGAATTACTCACTAGTACGGCGACGAATGTGGACTGCATGTTTCGTCATGAATAAAACATCTCCTGTGAGAAGGAAAAAAATAAAAACGGGCGCACAAAATAAAATAACGTGGAAACTCTCGCCAAGAGAGCGAGCTCAGGACGTCTCCTCTGCTGTGCTTTCATAAGAGAAAATGCAGAACAGATAAGGGGCCGACCAGCCAGCGTCGGCGATGATTGAGCGAGATCTCTATTTAGAAAAGAGAGAGAGATAACATCACAGCTTCTTGGAAGATGGCTTCACTTCTGGGAAGAGGGAAAGTAAATAATGTGAAGTTTAATAGAATACTTATCTGCTCTTCTTTTTTCTCTCGTGTTTACCGTTCGTGAGAGGTTGGAATAAATTTGGCCGGTTTGATCAAGAGAGCTTGATTTAATTTGAACAGATTCTAAGAAATGAAAGAAGAAAAAAAAACTTTGCTTTCAGAGCTGTAGCAGACGCCAGTAATAAACATCACAGTAATAAACATCACATAGGCAGCAATCAAAGCCACTGAGTAACTAGTTTTTCAAATTGACACACTTCTATAATAGCCATGTACACCACAGTCATAGACTGAAGTGGGGGCAGAGGGGGCATGAATCTTTCAATGTTTGGAGGGAGAATAAACTGGCCCACCCTCCTTTAGTCTAGTTTTAGGTTCTGTTGTCTGGTGCCTGGTTCTGGTACTGACTTGCTATTGTAGATAGACTCGCTGCCATTCTAGTCTCTCGCTTAGGACACGGACTAAAAACTAAACCCTGTTAAATACATCTAGTCGGTGTCTAAAGAAAAACAAGCAACTCCAAAATAGCATTTTTACAGGAGAGAACAAAAACCTCCTTTAATTTGAGTGTAAGCCAATGGAACCAGAATTTTTATTTCTCATAATATTTTTCACACAATGCAGTCAGTAGCTACTCTATTAAAATAATGTTGAAAAATAAAAATCAGCAACAATGGAGACGTTTTTCTTTGTACAGCGAAAATATTAATGATGTCACCACTTCCACTGCACACTGCAGAGTGTATCTCCATTCAGAGGTCACTGGTCTGCAGACTCTGTCTCAGTAGCAATGGAAAGATTGGAGTCCTCTTACAACCTGACTTTTAAAATCATAAACTGGTTTCAAATGCAGAAAAAAAGCCGCTTTTCAGAGTTTTAGATGCTGAGTTCAGCACTTCAGGCAACTTGGATTAGTTTCTCAAATCAGATCTTTTGAGATGACTGTACTTGCAAGTGCTCAGATCAGATTTGGGTGTCCAGACATCACCAACCTACACGAATGGATTGCTTTTGTAACAAAACATGCATCAGTAAATACAGAGCCAGTCCAAGCACCCTGGATTTGATACTGTCGATGTTTTTCACATTGCAAGTAACGGAAATAATATTTGAAATTAGATTTGAGTGACCACAGTGTCCAGAGAGAGACATTTATATATTTGTCCCTCCAAACATGGTTTGTTTGTTTGTTTGTTGCTGTTCTGGCTTTGAAAAGTCAAATCAGGAAACAATCTGGATATGCCAAATATCAGGTTTGGGCTGGCAGTCTGAGCAAGCCTTAAGTACCTTGGCATATGGCTGGATGAGAAATGTACCTCTCGATAGCATATTAATAACCTTACAGTCAAATTTGGGGTCTTTTATCAACATGGAACATGCTTGTTTGTGCACAGTAGGAAACGGACTGTCGAAGCATCATATCTGAGCTTGATTACAGTAATGTGATTCACAGATTTGCATCTGCTAAACCTTTAGATTCAGTCTAAGATTCTGAGATTTATTCTTCACTGGTGTCCTCTATAGCACTCATCACTGCTCAAATGGAAATGTTGGGTGGTCTTCTGTGGCTGTACTGGATGACTAGATCACCCTTGAGGTCTGACAATCTTTTAACTGTAATGCAGCAGTGAGCTGGAATACATTACAGTATAAACCAAAGCTCTGCTTGCTGGTGTCACTCAACCATTTTAAACTTGCGTCTCTAACCTTCTTCACTTCACTGAGCCAGCAACTGCTTTATTTGATTTTGGTATATTTTTTTGGTTGATATATATTTATTTATTTATTTATTTATTTTTGTTTTATTTTATTTATGTAATAGTATTTCTTAGTATTTTGTTAGTTTTCTTAAATGTGTTTATCAATTGTAAATGTGGTAATTCTTGTAAGCTTACAATTGAGTTTTATTTCCACTTGTTTCTTAGTAAATTACACAAAATTATTTTTTTTTACTTGTTATTGTTATAATGCTTAGCTACATTGCAAATGAGAGTCAGCATACTCTGTGTATAAAAAAAAGATTGATTTATTAACTGATTGATTGATTAATAAACTGAGCTTTGCGATCTGTTTGTTGAAATGGTAAAGAAGAGAAGAAAGCCTGATTTTACAATATTAGTTAAATTATGAGGTGATATAAGAACAGAAAATACTACCTGAGTATTCTAGTAGACTTGACTATACAAACAGTCAAACACAGTCAAAATTTTGCACAGCATGTAAATACTGTATGAGAGTTTTTCACATATAGGTCTTAGATGAGTTATTATTTTTATCCTGATATTTGCATATTTCTTTATTCTTTATGAAGTCCTATTAGAGGAAAAGGTTTGTTAAAGTTTAAAGTGTATGGTTTCAATGAATACAGTGATATTAAAGTCTATTGCCGAGGTTGTTTAAGATCTTTATATAGAAACTAAAATTAATGAAGTTAATGAAGAACCCACTTAAGAGATTTTTAGGATGTTGCATTACAATTATAAATGTTTCATTTGAGAGGGAGACTGATCTGGTCAGTTTGTTCAGGTAAGAATGTTTGGTATACTGTGTAAATGTTTAAAGGCACAATCCTGATGTAACATGTAACAATAATAATAAGCATAACGTCGCTGTCCAATGAAAAATCGCCATTTTTGGCGATTTTAAGTTTTCTACATCATTTGAACATGACAATGGCTGTTTACATTGTGTAAAAAATTCATGATGAATGGACCAATAGAAGTAAAGTATGTTTTTGGTCTCTCCTGTAAAGTTGCAATTTTGGAGATTGCAATTTTTCATTGGACAGCAACGATAAAACACTTATTATAGGTCACGAGGCACAAGCAGCACATTCAACCACCAAGTTGAAATGAAACTTACGGCACTGATCTAAACCAATGGCCAAAAATAGATTGTGCATTTTGTAGAAACTTCTCAGGAAGCGCTCAGTGACGATTCCTTTAGACTGAAGCATTTGGGAAGTGGTTGATTTCTCCCCTCAAAACGGAAGCCCTGGGCCAGTTCTGGGGGTTTTCTTTCTTCCCGGCTACATGGATTTATATCCTGTCTGGAATGGGAGTCAACGTGAAACTAGCTTGTGTAGGACTTTACAAAATGTTTACTTCCTTTTCTGTAAATCACGCAAAAAAAATTCTCAGAAAAAACAAGAAAAAACAAATTGAACTGCATTTCTTTTACAACAGAAAATGAGGGAGCGGCTGATGAAGTTGACACGGAATGCTCCACATTTAATTTTACTGCTAATGGCCTCCTCTCTTTTTATTGAGCTGACTGGGGCAGACGCAGACTCCTACTATTTTACTGCGCAGTCTTGCGTTTGTCCCTTCTGCTGCTGAGAGGCAAAACAAAGCATTTAGATAATTGGATCAAACTTGGCTGAAAGCAGACACGTCAACCACATGCTCCAGTCTAACGTGCACTCCTGTTTATGGGTCTGAAAGCCCACTTTCGGAGACGTCTCTGGGTTTTTTTCTTAATTATGTGAGAGTGGGGAAACATGAATGTCACCGCATTCTGACGGAAAATGTGGAATTTCTGAGCTGTTTACAAATTTCCTGGTAGGTTAACGAATCGGACGAAGACATGAACCCAAAGATGATAAAAGGCATTTGGAAAGTTGTTCGGATGTACTCGTTTCAACGTTTCACTCATCTTGAGATAAAAGTCTATGTCTGTTTTATGTCTCTGTCCTATTAAGTGTTAACTATTTTAAAAGCTGGGACAAGGTCAGACCTGTTCATTTATGGGCCCTAATCAAGTGAGAAAGCTCGGGGGCTTGCAGCAAAACTCTGACAGCAGTGCGCTGAGATAGTAGCGAGAGCAAGTGTGGCACACAATCAGTCCAGGCACGTTCTGCCGCAATTACAGTAATCCAGGCAGCTTTGGAACACATCATAACACACCCTACTTGGCCTGAGGACACCAGCCATCGCTATTGTGTTAGCTTCCCTCGTTCAAAAAGAACACATCTCGGAATGAAATTGCGATCATATTACATTTCCGGGTTTGGCAGGAGCCTTGAGTCTCACTCTGTGGCCCGGGCGTTTCATAAATCACCCTGCGTTTAATTGCGGAAGGCATTGGCTCATGAGCTGCCTGAGATCTCGCGTCGCCCGAGCTGTCTTTCCAATGCACGCTGGCGTTTTTATGCAGCCTAATAATGGAAAATAGGCGGCGAATGGGAGGTGCGTATTGGGAAGGCCCTAACGAGGCCTGGCAGTGGCATTGACGGGTCAGACCGCAATCATTTTTCAGGCACTGGGAAGCTTTTAATGTGTTTAGCACACCTCCAGGCTGCACGGCACCACACACGGCGTCTCATATTAAAACTGATCGCGCTGCCAGAGGGAACGAATGCATAAATCACGGTTTCATCAAAAGATGTCGGAGAGCGTAGCCCACCGCGCAGTGCCCAGATGCAGACGGCTATTCTGATGGTCTTCTTCACAAGTGCGCACGGGTTTAAAACACTTCTTCACTCTGGCTGCCGTCAGAAGTTAAGCCGCCTCTCCGCCGCGCACACAAAGAATGAGAAACATCTCTTTGAAAACCTGCACATGGCGGTAGCAGAGTCAAATCCCTGTGATTACCGCCGTATCCATTACGTGCTGCTTCTTGAAAGAGTAGCTTAGGGTGGGGTCTTTGTTGTGATGACAAAGGATAGCCCAAATCTCAAAGCAAGCATTGCGGTCGAGGAGCGGCAGACAAGCATCTGATTGCCTCAAAATGGAGGTATTTTCCCCTGACACCACTGATGGAAACCGCAGGAGCGGACCCAGCTTAAGATCTGCTGGTAATTAGAAGCACATCTCTAATCAGCCAGCAAGCCTCCGTTGGTCAAAATGACAGCTTGGAGGTATGGAGCGCGTACCGAGCCTTTCAAGACACACTGATGTGTTTACTTCATCTCTAAAATAGACATCTGTTGCCGCAAGTGGAGATGAAACCCTAGCAAGACCGCAAAACGGGTAACAGAAAGCAGAGCCAAGGATATTTCACTGTCAAGTGATAAAGAGAGAGGGAGTAGGGAAAAAAAACACACACACACACGTCCCGTTCTGGGAGGAGGGTAACCAGAACCATCATTTGAGGAGGAAGGTTTTTGCAACGTGAGTGTGTATATATATAGAAATCAGCAGTGATTCCCTAACATGTTCCACATGGCTAACATCTGGTCTGCCTCCGTTTTGGGCATATACTTGGCCCAGCGGTCAGCCCGGGACGGGCCCACTGTGGGCCGACGTCTTCTCCCGCAGCCCGCAGTCCTGGGGCGAGCACCTCTGGAAGTCCTCAGGCTCTGAGGGTTTGTTTAATTTCTCATTTGCTGTTAATCTATCATCTCCTCTAAGCCTGCCTGCCTGCCTGCTGGCTGTGGCGTGTGTGCCAAACCCGGGTACGGCGGAGCATGAACTCTGCAAGAGTGTGAATGTGTGTCTCTGTTTGAGCCAGAGAAAGCAAACACTCTGCTTGGAAACATGTGTGCGAGATCTGGGCAGTACTAGATTGATCTCATCCCGGAGAAGAAGAACAAGATACATGCCAGCTGGTTTGTTAGCTAGAGAGACGTATCATCAGAAAGAAGTAGATAAAGACTGACCAGCCAACAAACAAATAGCAATTTTCCAGAATAGCTTTGCTACAGAAAAAAGGGGGGGGGGGGGGGGACACTTTTAATAAATGAAGGGTCTTTGAATTGCCAAAAACAGCTTTGCAAAGCTTGATCCTTTAAAAAAAAACATTTTTGTAAATGGGACTGAGAGTGGTCTAGCAGGATATGAAGGACTTTTTCTCTCTTAGAAGACCACCCAGGTGCTAGTTCGTTCTCTTGTCATCTTAAGGCTTGACTACTGCAACTTGGTCCTAAGTGGGCTTCCTTTATGGACCATCAGGTTCTTGCAACTGATCCCAAATTCACATACGGCTTCACTGATGTCCTGTAGCATCATGTAGATTTAAATCCATTGTATGCTTAGAAAGCCTGTCCTTTCCTACCTCATAGCAATGGTAAACCCTGATCTGTGCATCTGTGCCACGTAAGACTCAGGCTGACCCACCATTCCTCAAGATTCATAGAAGGCAAATAGTTAAGCTTTTCTTTGTGCAGGCACCCAGTTGGTGAAACAGCTATCTCTTCGAAAAGCACTCTAATAAAAAAAATCTTATAAGTAATGTATGTAATGCTGTATTTGCTGCATAGTGGATTCAAGTTTGAGGAGTGAGTGAACATGTATCCAAACAAAACCAGTGAGGAGGTTTAACAGTAAATCAATCACATAACGGATGGTGAGAGGGATGGGCTGGGTTAGTGGAAAGGCCACAAATCAGATAATCAGAAGTATTTTAATAATTTCTTCAAGTATTAGCAGTACTAAGAGGCACAAAACTTTAGCATAGCATGGCTAACAGATTATCAGAGGATAATGGATGCTGTGCTCAGCTTGGTACAATTGGCAATTCCATAAAAATATATTGACAATAAGTAACATTAGTATATCACAAATGCAGCACTGACTCCTGTTCCTGGCAGTGCTTTAGCTCGGGGCTCTAACCTATTTGTACTAGCTAGAATATATTCTCTGAGTGGACATTAACATACTTTTGTAGGTGTCTCTGGATAACAACGTTTATATAAAAAGGTAAAAGCTTTTTAAAACATAAAGATCCCTTTACTTAATGTACAAATTCTATACCAGTTGGCTGCATTATATCTAACGTCTCGCCAGCAATCCATTCAGAGATTTAGAGATTCAGTTTTTTGTTCCCTTTAACTTATTGAAAGACCACCTGAGGAGACTTGGGATGCGTGCATGTCCGGTTGGATCAAAGTAAAATAGATCAGCGTGTGGAATCTGAGCTTTCTGCGTGCTGCTGTGTTTTCTGTCAGTGTTTAAATGAAGAGCCTTGATTCTTGGAAGCTCTGCGATAGTTCCACACACTCACAACTGAACTCAGATTGCTGTGTAGTTTTACATTTACTGGGTCTGTTTTAAAACCTAGTGAGGGTCTACATAGACAGCATTTTACGTCATAGTGTGTGCTCCCGACATGTAGGCTTTCCCAATTTTTAGACCTTAAACGTGATGTCTACTGAGGAACCTTAGTTTGACCTGATTTTAAGGAAGCATCGAATGCTTTCTCAGCCGCTAAGGCAATCCCATGATGCAACGCAGGCAAATCTATGAGCAGTGAAGTGGAGTTATTTTGATTCTCTCTGGTGTTTTAATGTGTTTCTTGTCATATAACAACACAAAAAAGTATTTTATTTACAACAAGTCGTTTACCATTTAACAGTTTTATACTCGAGCCATTAGCATTTATGATAGCGGATTTTTAAGCCTCGGGGTATTGTTTTGTATCATGTGATTAACGGAGAAGAGAACAAAAACAGGCATTTTTCGATTAAACAATCTCTCTTTTTAAAAGTGTGGTAAGAGAAGTGAAGAGGGTTGTAATCACTGGGCTAAACATCTGACACACTGTCACTGGCTATGGCTAAGATTCAGCTTTTTTGGACCAAAAGTCCGCTGTTTGTCCTTTTCCTCTCATCAGGGACCACACCGAGGTTCACATGCGGCCTTCAAACATTAACATATTAAAGTAACAGTCATGGGGGAGATTGCTTGGGAAACAGATGGCCGTGTTTTTAAGCACACAATATTATGCAAACCAGGCCCGGGGGCTAGCCCTCCTTTCCCTCTCTTTAATTGGCAAAGGAGCAAGAGGTGCCAGACGTTGCAGGTGGCGAGGTAGCACTCTCTTTTGTCACAGCCAACGAGAGTTTCAGAGTTTATACATTTATTTATTTCCTCTGCCTTTAGCCCACAGGACGCCTAGCTCGGGTTCCAGCAGAGAGGAGCCCGAGGTCAGCTTGGTGTATTTAAGGGGCGGGGGGAATAACACGATTTACAATTATAATCAAACTAATGATCTGATATAATTAACTTTGAACTGTAAGTCTGGTTCAAAAGAAAATCTTGGAGATGCAATACTTGATGAATGACGACATGTGCAAATGTGCACCTGTGTTTAATGTCGTTCAGAAATAAAGTAAACACTACTGTTTATGCAAAAAAAGGAATGAAGCAGCTTTAGGATATGACAAAATTGACTGTTTAATAGTAAAAGATTACCTTTAATTTATTGCATTTTTAGTCAAAATGACCTAAAAGTCTGTATTTTTCAGAAGATGCTTTAGAAGAGACCAGGTATGAGATAATCCACTTGCACAAGAAAGGAAACAGTTGGCGAAAAACAAGAGTTTCCAGAAATTTGATATCAGAAATGAAAATTGCAACCAACTGACTTGAGGCTGTAATTGCTGCCAAAGGTGTTTCAACAAAGTATTGAGCAAAGGCTGTAAATACGTATGTACATGTGACTTTTTATTTTTAAGAAATTCCAAAAAAAAAATCAAACAAATTTATTTTCCACTTTGTCATTATGGGGTATTGTGGGTAGTATTTTGAGGGGAAAAATAAAGGATGTAACATAAAATGTGGAAAAACTGAAGCACTGGAGCAGTGAGAAAATATGAACAATGAACTGACCACCCCAATCATCAGTATCTGGGATTATCAAGATATCAATGAATAGCTTGGATCTGTGGAAAAATAATCAATGAAAAATGAACTGACCACCCCAATCACCAGTGTCTGGGATTATTTAAATATCAATTAACAGCTTAAATCTATGGAAAAAATATCAATGAACTGACCACCCCAATCATCAGTACCCGGGATTATTTAAATATCAATTAACAGCTTAAATCTATGGAAAAAATATCAATGGACTGACCACCCCAATCATCAGTATCTGGGATTGTTTAGATATCAATTAACATCTTGGAGCCATGAGAAAATATTAATAGCAAAATATCAATGAACTGACCACCCCAATCATCAGTACCCGGGATTATTTAAATATCAATTAACAGCTTAAATCTATGGAAAAAATATCAATGAACTGACCACCCCAATCATCAGTACCCGGGATTATTTAAATATCAATTAACAGCTTAAATCTATGGAAAAAATATCAATGGACTGACCACCCCAATCATCAGTATCTGGGATTGTTTAGATATCAATTAACATCTTGGAGCCATGAGAAAATATTAATAGCAAAATATCAATGAACTGACCACCCCAATCATCAGTACCCGGGATTATTTAAATATCAATTAACAGCTTAAATCTATGGAAAAAATATCAATGAACTGACCACCCCAATCATCAGTACCCGTGATTATTTAAATATCAATTAACAGCTTAAATCTATGGAAAAAATATCAATGGACTGACCACCCCAATCATCAGTATCTGGGATTATTTAGATATCAATTAACAATTTGGAGCTGTGGGAACATATCAATGAACAATGAACTGACCACCCAATTATCAGTATCTGGGATTATTTTGCTCATGAGAGCCTGAAAATACAACCAACTTTTAAGACTAAGCATAGAGCTGTGAAAGAATACACTTTTAACAAGCTGAAAGCAAGTTTTGTCATGTACCAACAGGGTTTAATATTAGCCACGCTAAAGAGACGTGTTTGCAGTAATGACAGTGCTAACACAATAGAACGGTGTGACCTCATTGTAGTAGCTATGTCAGAGCTTTGCATTCAGAGCTCAGTCTCAGTATTTGGAGTTTTTTGAGCACATTCACTCACCAAGGCGACCAAGGCACTAGACCCAGTTCACGGCACTGAAGGTGAGAAGGAGGCACCCAGCGGCCTCCTCTTTTCATTCTTCGTGGCACTTTGAGGCATTGATTAGCGATGATTCACTCAGGAGTGTGCCGTGTTAATCACAGAGCTCCATCTCAATAGCCCTTGGCCCACAAAGGTCTTTTCAAGCTGCATTTCGAGGGCTTGGTGGTCAAAGGGAGCCATTTTGCTTCAGAAATCGGGCTCAAAGACCACCTACGAAACCAAGAAACCAAGGAAGGGGTGGAAATGTGGTGGAAGAAAGAACATACGCTCGGTCCACGCATGATGAAACCCCTTACTTGAAACAAAAAAAGAAAGCGTGAAAGATGAAGCGAGATGAAGAGATGAGATAAAAAGGGAAGAAAATGAAGTCCAGAACTGAGGGGCTATTCTCGATCAAGACGAATTTTGAACTTGAATTCCATTTCCTTATAAGATGAAATATGCTCTTCATTGCAAAGTCGGCAGTGTAATATGCTATCAATGGTCCACTTCCTGAAACTTCTGAGCGCCCTCCATAAATCATCTGCTGACTCATTGAATCTCAGGAAATGATGGGATTAGGCTCTGACTGAAGCCTAGGGGACAACTCAGAAGCACTTCATTTACTGTGATCTGTCAAAGCCAGACATGCAATATGAGAGCCAAAAAGAACGAGCTGTTAAAAAACAGGGATTATCATGATAACAATGTGAAAAGGCCCAGCTGTTACTGTATTAACTAACTATTCACCAGGACTATGTGCTTTTACACAAGATACACACCATAATGTCTATTCCACACATAATCATACATGTAGTACAGTCTCGCAGGGCCAGACATGATCTCATAACAAGAACATCTGGGGACAACTATGAGAAATTTTGGGCTATATATTGCTGAGAACATTTACTTGTAAGCGTGAAAACAAAGTGAATGTGAAATTCCTAAACCAGTCCAATAATTTGGTTACAGTACAGGGGCGATGGTGCACTCATCAACATTGCCCAATAGGTAACAAGTCTGTCACTGGTCCATAGATTTAATGTAATGGCTGAAAACTTGTGCTGTAGTTAGCACTTCTGTGGTTGCAGTGTTCTCTGTGAAATGTTAGGATGTTCAAGCTTGCTAAGCAAACCTTTGTTCAAACAGATTATTTCTGAATGGCATATACGTGTTGAGCACTAACATTTTTGGCATGCTCACCCTTGTGCCACTTACCATGTGTCAAGTATAAGCCTAGCTTAAGGTAAAATGACTGCTTAGTTTCATGAACTAGTTTGTTTTACTACTGTTATTGATTAGGAAGAGCTTGGGTTAGCATGTATACGTGGGGGAGGTGGAGGGGTGTTGAACAGTGCTTAATTTGCCTCTCATATTTCAGGTATCCGTGTTCTAGAACTTATTTATGTGGATCCACCACCTCTTTGGTGTCTTTTTTTTGTAGGACACCAAAAGCTATTCATCCAGTGGCATCTCTGAGATTTTATGGTTGCAGCTCCTTACTGCAGTCATTAAAGCTAGGATTATTTATTGCATAGATTGCTGCTATGTTAGATGGACACTTGTAGCAATGTTGTGTCTATGCGTTCCAGAACCTTTTCCCTCACTGCCGCTTGCTAGATCACCCCACCTTTAGTGTTCCATTACCTGATGTTTTACAAATTAAGCACTGGTGTTGAACCCCTGGCCCTATTGCCCTCAGAATGTACTCAGAAAGTGTCTTCTTGTTTGCAATGTATAATAATTGAAATTGCCATATTTCAAGATTAATTTCAAGGAGGCATGACAAATGCTAGTTTGTTAGATTGGGTTCTATGAGCTTCATCATTTTTGGACTCGCTCTCCACAGTAACTCCAAAAGTAAGCACAAATAACTTCAGTATCACATTCCATGATCCATAATGTGGAAAATTTTATCAGAAATCAAATAGATTAGGTGCAATCAACCTACTAAACCAAGTTCTGTTACTGTGAAGATAAAAAAAAAACTATACATTTATTCTGTTCTGTTAATCTTGTACAGCTATAACTCACAGGTTCATAGCAAATACATAATGTACGGAAATGCAATTTTGTTTGCTAGATGCTCAAATTCTTATTTGGACTATAAAGCTAGTGTCTTTGGCTGCCTTCTAGCCCCTGTATTGAGTTTTCTTTGAAAAAAGATTTGATAGTCTCTGTAAATTTCTCCACTGTGGGACTAATAAAGGACTATTATCTCATCTGAAATAAGACAATTTGTAATATATTCTAAATTAACTTAGAGTTGAGGTCCAATTTACTCCCCCCTATGTGTGGAGAGCCCAGACTAGAGGAATTTATGTGAAGTTTTGTGGAGTTTTAGAGCATCCATTTTTTGTTTAAATATATTTATATGTATCATATTTATCCTTATTAAGGGTGAATATTCTTGCAATCTTGGACCACAATTTGAACAAGCTGTCCACAGACAGAGGTTCAGAGGTTCCTCACCAAGGTACTGAAAATGTACACTTAAGAGTACAACCTCAGTAGCAGGTTAGTACCTTCTTTCCAGAGAGCTTTTAAACATCTGTTATGTCCTGGAGCATTTCCCCATGTTATTACCACCATAAAGGTTGCCAGGCATCGGTACACAGGGTGGAGTCTCCGAGACATTGGGCATGCATAAGATAAACAGCATGGCTGAGGCGAAGCTGGGCCGTGCATGTTTCCAACTTGGCTAGCCAGAGCAGGTGACTCGGCACGAGGGTGTTTGAAAATGCCCTCTTCCACACGTTCTCACCTCTCTGAGGGCCCAAATGGGTAAACATGGTAAATAAATGATGCCAGGGGAAGCATTTCATTGGCTCACTTGCACAAACAATGCCTGCCTCAATGGATAGCAGCCTTTCTGTATGCGTGCTCATTTATTTACTTGTCTCACTGAGTGCAGTCAAAGAGTTTCTGCTATTTGAAACGATTTGCACTGGCAGATATTGTGATAAGTCAGAAATCCAGACGTCCATGGTGAGAGTTCAAGGACAGCAACAAAAAGCATTACTCTTGAAATGCAAGGAAAAGAGCATGGGAATTGTCTCTACGCGGACATAAGCAAAGGATGATGATCTTGGGGCAACAAAAATGGTCTATATGGTAGTTTAACAGTGTATTAATCTTTCTTTGCTAAGTCTGTGCTTAATCCTCGCTGTCTGACAACACTGTATATTTAAGAAAAAGTATCTTGTAAACACTGCATGCTGGATACTAATATTTGTCTGGAAGGGTAGCATTGGATTGAAATGCTTCTGGAAGGGTTACATTAACATCGTAGTACTTATTACAGAACAACGTTAGCCTTACAGAAAACGTGAAGTGAAGTCTACAGCGTTCCTGAGATTTAGTCCTTCAACACTGTATACAACTTTATCTACCAGAGAGAATTAAGGGGAAAGTCCATGTAGTTTTATTATATATATATTATTTATTTATATATTTAAATAAATTTATTTATTTATATATATATATATATATATATATATATATATATATTTATTTATTTATTTATTTTTTACATAATTAAATGGTTGAGATGTAAATAGAGTTATTCAGAAAGGTAGAGAAACTTGTCAGAGTGTCACTGTGGTGGTAATGGGAACCAGACGTCCACAGCATTCAATGCTTCTAAAAGCCTTCCAGCAAAAAGATTTTACACTAAATGGTTATGAATGCATTGCCTGTTCATATAGACATTAGTTTAGAGATCTTGGTTTAAGGTTTTTGTAAACACATCAATCGAGGGAAGAGTATGTGCAGGGTGTTCTAAGGCAAAATATAAAACTTAGTTTTCATATTTACCACTATTTTAACATTAAACCTACATATAAAAACTTTGGATAGTAAACAAAGTGGCTACATTTGCATTGTTGTTTCCCTTAGCCAAGACTGTAAATAAGATTTGAAATCTAAGTGTCTCAACAACTGAATTATAGAGAAATTATGCTGAATTACCTGAAAATAGCCAATTAAACTTAATCTACCGCCAATTCTTGTTGCACTCCTTGAACTTGGAGTCTGGAGCATGCTACACCATGAATGCTCAGGCTGGTGTGGAGGAATTGCTGTTCTTCATGACTCATATACAGGAAGCTGGTGAGTCATCAGGTGGTACGAATGTTCTCCGTATGTCTGTTCATGAGTTCCGTATGCTCTCTCTATGCTTAAACACTGGGTGGATGATTCAGGGACAGCATTTACCCCTGCATTGATTTCTTCCTTTTTCATTAAAAACAGCCTGTGAAATCCAATTTCAGCTGTTCCTCGAAATGAAATTATAAAATTAAAGCAAACATTAGCGCCAGCTCGCAAAGCTATAGCCCTGCTTGCATGAATTTAATTGCTGATGGGCTCCATGCAATTCAAGGCATTTAGGCAGAAACAAATTAAGCAATAACATCTTGTTGAGAACCGATGGTAGCGTATTTATAAATAAATGCAACAACAAAAAAAGACAGTCCTCTTATTGGAAATAAATAAAAAAAAAACAAGCTGGGGACATTGTTAAGGCCTGAATGTGGCATAAATATTGACCTAGGTGATTGAAAACCCTCATTCATTCGCTGCCTTCCTCTCCCTACAGAGCCCACAAGCCCCTGTGGGCAGATTTCATACCTAGCAGTGTGTTCCCAGAGGTGCTGTTGTTGTTGGGGTCCATTTGGAGAGATTTCTCCCCATTACACAGGAAAGCGCAGGCAGAGAATTCCCCCCCAGGGACACGCCACTGCGGAGAGGAAGTGTTGAAACACCTACCGAACCTCCAATTAATCCCCTGAGCACGCCCCAGATTCAATCTGTTACCCCACCACTGTGGCGCATGAGAAACAGGCAAGTACAAGGAACAATAAAGACAGACGCTTTTAGCTCTCTAACCGGGGTCAGAAGTACGTTATTTTAAGAGTTTGCTTCTTGTAGCATGGCACGGTTGCCAAGGATGCAGGTGCAATGAAAGAACAATGAACAGATAGGAAAATGAGCGTATGTGCATGTGGGTGGCTGTGTGAATGTGTATTCATGTTGTGTGTACTGGGGAGGGTGGGTTGGCTTCACATAACAGAAAGGTTAGGCTCCACGGTTGGCACATGCTTCGAATAAACAGGCCGATCTCTCCAGCTCCTCAGCCAAGTGGCTGGATGCAGACTTGCAGACTGCTGGCCAGCTCTGTACTGAGTGCGCGAGGCCTTCGGTTTGTCCATGCGTCCAGCAAGAGGAGTGGAGTCCAGCAAGCAGCCAGAATATGAGGCAACGTGCACCAGAAAATATTCACTTCTAAACTTCTAGCAGAGTAAAAGCACACTGCAGTATTGCTAGTTCCTTAAACGTAACCAGTTTTAAATCTGGTTAATCAAGGCTTCATTGTTATTTTGATTATTTCCATTTTAAAATATTATATGGGGCTACTTTGGGCTCTGAAATAGTCTACAGCTCTGCATACACTTTCCCTCTTTGAACCTCCAACCAGTGTGTGTTTTAACAAGATCCCCAGGGACAGCTGTACAGGTGCATTTGTTGATAAGCTGAAGGATCCAGAAGCAGCAAATACAGCATCAGAAATAAAAGAAGCATGTTGACTGACAAGATCAAGTGAAATTACAGGTTTCTACACAGCAATATGAGGTCTAGCAAACAAGAAACAGCTAGTCGACTAAATTACCCTTATGAAACTTGGATGCTACCGATGCTAGACAGCAAGCAGCGTGATAGCACCTATTACCAGTACAAAGTCTACTACTATCTAGCAAGTTTCCTATCACCACCTCAAGATGTTTAGCTAGCAACTTTGCTGACCTGCAAAACATCTATCAAGAGCAACAACACAAGACAGCTAGTGCAGCTAATAAGTTATTGTTTACTAGTCCAACCGGAAGAAGGCCAGTTCTGTAACGCTCTTACATCATCTTTGCTCTTTTAGCTCTCACCAACAGTAAGAGCCAGTCCAAGATTTACTACTTGTGTTGTCACACTCTGTTTCTGTTCCTCGCTTCTTCAGACAGCGTCTTTTTTTGGTCTCCTCACAGCTTCTGTCATCACGTCCATGCTGGAAATACCAAGCTAGCTGCTTCTAGTAGCTAGCTGAGGACTCATAGAGGTTGGTGTGTGACCTCGTACATGCTCCTCCAAACTTTTATATTGAAATCGATGGCATTCCGGGCCCGGAGTGGAAATGACAGAGACGCCCTCCCACTTCTTATAAGTTAGTATACCATTAAAATGATTTAAAAGCTGTGGATAATTTTGCTTAACCAGTAATGTTAATGTTCATTTAAACAGTGCACATCAATACAATGATCTTTAATATACTCTAGTTAGGATGATGTTCAGATTTCTATATTATTATTATTATTATTATTATTATTATTATTATTAGTAGTAGTAGTAGTAGTAGTAGTAGTAGTAGTATTAACAGCAGTTGCAAGCACCCTCAGTAGCCCCACTTCCTGCAACAAACTGTTCTTTAAGACAGTTATTTGTTCAGACTTTATCTATTATGAGAGTCAGAGGTTCAGAAGAAGTAAAAGAAAATTGGAACTGATTTTTGTAGTTCACAGGCCTTAAAGTCTAAAGCTCAGGATTAGTCAAAAACTTCCTACCTTTCCATCAGTCATATTCTGATTCAGCAGCCGGAGCAGCAGAGGACGCTTCACCTTGATGCTGCGCTGAAACCTTTCAATATGCAGCGCGGCTGTGACTCCGGGGTGAACACTGAATACAAAGAGGAGCACCGCTAAACGTGTCTAACCTTTACTTATCCCAGTAGAGCTTATTAACCAGCCCGGGCCCCAGCCTGGCACTCACTTCTGAAGATTATATTGTAATGAAGCTTCAGGCAGCATTCAGTCATAATTGGTTATTAAGCTGCTGCAAACCCGACTTTGTGCCTTGTTTGTGTCTTTATGCAGAGCGTGAGGTCAGTGACCTTATAGAGAGTGCATTGTTGGTTTGAGTGAAACTGCAATTAGCAACAAGTAAACTGAAGGTCAATGGAAAATGAAACATTGCAAAGAAGGCAATTAAACATTTTTATTCCCCTGACAAAAATCAGTACCGCTTGTTTTTCAAGCCATCCTGCTGCTGAGAATTACATGTAAAACATGTCTTACTCTGTAAATGGAGAAAAACGGGACCACAGCAGCACACTTTGGTCTGATTCTAAATTAAATTAATTACAAAAGATAGAACAACGCTCCTTTGGCTAATGTAAAGCTGTTTGCTTTCTGGCACTAACACACGAATGCAGATAGTTTTCACAGGAATTTTAAAGGGGATATAAGCGAGAGGGGTTCGGAGCTATTTAGGGGGTATTCTGAGCTGCGCGCGGCACACGCTGTGCATGCACAATGGTGTGATAAGGGAGCCAAAGCAGCAGAGGGATTGGAAGAAAAGCTTTAGGCACCAGGAGACGGGCTGAGCTCATCTCACTGTCTGACCGCCACTTATCCTCCCGCACTGTCTGACTGACTGTAAACCCTGAAACACAGTCAGCAGACTGTCATCTCAGACAGAGGGAGGGAGGGGGTGAGAGGGTGAGAGAGAGGGGGGGGGGGGGATAATGTGAGGAAGGGAGAGAGAGGCAGAAAGTGGAAAGAAAAAAGGAAACAAGAGAAAATCAGAGAGAAAGAGAAAAGAAGAGGGACAGAGAAAAAGGGGGAAACAGACGAAGAGAGAGAGAGAGAGACTGAGATACAGAAAGAAGAAAGATCCCACATAGAGACTGAAAAAGAGAAGGAAGTAAGAGATAAAGAAGAAGATAGAAATAGGACAGGGAAAGAGGGAGAGAGAGGGACTGAGAAGGGGGGCAAAGTGAGATAGAGAGAGCAAGAGAGAGATAGGAAAGAGAAACAGAGGAAGAGAGAGAGACTGAGAGAGAGACAGAAAGAAGAAAGAGGCCAGAGGGACCGAAAGAGAGAAGAAAGTAAGATAGGAAAGAGAAAGTGACAAATAGAAAAGAGAAAGAAAGATAGAGGAAGGAAGACAGATGATGAGGCAAAAGAGAGTGAGACTGAGAGAGAAAGAGAGAGAGGGAGAGAGAAAGACAAAATGAGGAAGGGAGAAAGAGAGGTAAAAAGAGGAAAGAAAGAATGAAGCAAGAGAAAATGACAGAGAGAGAGAGTGAGGGAAAAAGACACACAGTTCTTCTGTTCTGTTATCACCCGTCACCTCATTTCTTCCCCTCTCTTCGCCTCCCCTCTTTCTATTTCTCCCCCTCCTTTCCCGTCCAACCTTTTATTTAGTTCTTTAAGCAAGACATAATCTTCAACCACCCAGCCAGTCTGTCCCCAGCTTCAAAGTCTGGCTGTAGATAGGCCTGAGATGGCGCTGGCTGGACTATCGCCTAGCCTGCTGCTGCCAGCCTGCAGCCATAATCATCCCAAACCCGCCCTGGAGCAGCAGTTTAATAACAACGTAAAGGTGACGATGAGCAGCCTTATCAGGCAAAACAGATGCGTTGGGTTTGGTGGGAGGTGGGTGGGTTAAAAAGAGAAGAAAATGAGAAGAAGAAAGAAAAGAGGCAATAAACATTCTCCCCCAAGGAGCGATGAGCCCGGAATTAAAAACTGCTCTCTGCTAAAAAGTTGAGAAAGAAATGTGGACTTTTTTTCTTGGCTTTGTCTTTCTGTGTGGCTGTTTCAGTCCTATCATAGGTGAGTAGATGTATTGTTAGTTCAGTCAAATAATAATGAAGTAAAAGTAGTCTAGGACAATTTACTTGAGTACAGAGCAAATAATATCAGATTAATATTGATTATCCAATAGAATTGAAGTGGAATTTCTTAGTACATCCAGCATCTGTCTGCATGGAGTCTCAGGTTAGATGCAAGATGCTGTACTACTCTTTTCTGCTAGGTGCTATTTTATGCTTGAAAACTCTAGAATGAAAGCAAACACTAAAATGAATATAGAGCTAAGTGTGAATGGCTAACATAGAACTATATGAAAAACCTTACTTATAAATGTACATGGCTAGAACACCAATTTCTAGGTTAAAGTGGCACAAATCAGATGTCTGACACTTTAAGAACATTTAGTGCATCAGATTTGAGACAGATTCATATGTGATTTGTGGCCAATAACATTAATAAGAATAGTCAGATTGGAAATCAAAGGTTTTCCATGTGCATGTAACTAAAATGTAGGACAAAAATAGAATAAAATAAATATTTTGATTTAAATAAGGAAATACTTGAGAGGCTTTGATTGGATCATTGCTGCAGTGATTAAAATGTTTCAGATGCAACAATTATTTTAACCCTAACTGATGCAGCAAGCAGTTTCTCATTTCTCAAACAGCCACATGAGAAACCGTATCCCGAGATTGTGGAAAAAAGTTACTGTGTGTCAAAAGGGTGAAATTATTGTTCTGCATCAACCAAAGAAAACTTAGGGAGAAGCTGAAATGACTGGAACTTTGTTAGGAACTGTTCAATGCATTATTAAGACCTGGAGGTATTGGCAGCTTCACAGAAGTAATGTGGTCGGAAGTCGCTTGAAAGCTTTGTGAAGTCGAATGATAATAAATGGACGGCAGAACTCACAGCTGTGTTTAATAAGGAAAAGAAAAGCCTTTCCCCACGACAAGAACTCACAGAACTACAGAAAACAACTGGGTGGCCATGAAACAGCAATTGTTAGTGAGACATCAGAATCATTTTCTGGGGAGCATAAAGATTTGTCTCTGAAGTGATGGAAAAACGTCATGTGGTCTAATAAGTCCAGATTGAACCTATTCTAGAATGGTGGGAATTTTAGATTAAGAAGGGAAGCACATGAGAGTTTTCACCCATTGTGCCTAGTTCCCACTGTACAAGCCTCTGGAGGCCGTGCTGTTATCTGGGGTTATTTTAATTGATCAGCAGCATTATGTGGCAATAAATGAAGTCTGCTGGCTACCTGAATGCCCTGAATGACCAGATTTTTTCTTCCCGATAGCACAACCATATTCAATATCTTGACAATATCTAGATTAATTGGTCTTGGATTGTGAAAGAGTGGTTCAAGAAGCATAATCCCATTTAAAGTCTCTGCAATGTGGCGTGCAATCAAAGCCAAAGGTGGTCCAATGAAATACTTGTGTGCAAGTTTGTTTTTTGGCCAGAAGTTTAGGCTGGTGAACGCTGCAGAAGCATTGATAAATCTGGCTTTTGTTCAGCTTCTCCCAGCCATGAGCTAATGATCTTTGTGATGAAGGCTCATGCTGCTTGTCTGTTAATTTCTTGTTCTTTTTTGTTCATTATGCACAATAATAAGAATAAGAAAAAAAAGAAGAATCATTGAATAGAGGATATGCACATGTGCATCGTTTCAAAGATGGAGACTCGTGACATGGCTCAGACTCAAAACTTACAACACATATAATTTCAGCCTGAGAAAAAAAGCACAAAACAAGCATTAAACTAGGATTATCAACCTTCAGGGGTATTGGGGTGGTACACTACTCAGAAGAAAAGGCTAAATAAAAATTCTTACTGTACTAATATACAGTGCTTTTCTGTATATGTGAAAAAATCTGTCCATTTGAATATTACATTTCATTTAGACAGGCCACAGAAGTTACTAATTTAGGTTACAATCACTAAAGGTTCTACATAAATGTAAAAATTAGACAGTACTGTATAAGGTAAACTACAGCAGACATACATTTTTAAAAGCAAAAAGTTATTAGTTAGCGTGCTAAGTAATTCTAGCTTTTTATGGTTAATGCTTCCTACCGTCAACAAGCTTTTACATAACTTACAGTGCTGCACTGCCACATAATCACTCGCCTGTGTAATCCAATAATAGCAAGATGAGCTTATTATTAACTGCAATGTCTCAAGACATTGACTGGTACCTGGTACCTGTCGCAGATTTTAACCATAAAGTGTAACCGGGTGGTCAGGAATGTGCCCATGCTTTATTCCAGGAAAGCACATGCCTCTCCTTGGCTGCACCTTTGTTAACCTTACTGTGTTAAATGAAAAAATAAAAACATTGATTTCCAGTTATTTATGACAATGCTTTGCACATCAGCTACAATCATGCACAGTTATTACTGCACGTCATTACTACACCACACACATTAAATGTGGTGTTTAAATGAACAAGGTTTGGATAGCAAGTTTGTTAGTTAGCACAGGTATAGGCTAATGTATAAATGTATGTGTTTTGGAAGGGTCAGTTTAGCACAATGCAAGACAACTAAAACTTCTGTCCCAAGAGAATCCCAGAGACTTGAGAGTAGACTAGCACCATAGAGACTAAAGACTTGACTTGCAACCCAAGAAACTCAAGACTTGACCACTACTTGCAACGCCAAGAAACTCAAGACTTGACTTGTACTTGCAACGCCAAAGAAACTCAAGACTTGAGACTAGACACACATGCCAGATACTCAGGTCATGACAGGGACTTGCACCTCAGAGACTCAAGACTTGATTCAGACTCGCACCCCAAAAACTCAAGATTTGACTCAGAAGTCAAACTAATTACAGCTGCCTCTTGTGCTGAACCGTAGAGTACATGGCTGAGCTCATGCGGTCCTTCACCTTAAGTTCTTGCTCGTCACTTATTTCAAAGGCCGTCATAAGGCAATTGTGTATCCTGCATTCCCATCTACAGGACAACACATGCTTTCAGTTGTGCAGATGTAGCAAAGACCTGGTCTCAGCTTTCCGTTCGACCTGCAGGAGAGGTCAAAGGTCACCCGCATGATGGTTCAGAGAAGGAACTGCTATTTGGGTGGGTGTTATATGTCATGTTCATATCTCCAACAGGGAGGGAGAAGAAGGCAACGATCAAAGACAGATCTTCGCCTCCCTCTCGAGAATATGACATCATCTCCACAGGGTTGTAGCATGAATGCTGGGACTGACCTAGTGGACTGAACTCCTATCGAAAACATCTTTAGTCACTCTTTACAATGGGGTAAATATTTGGGGCTCCTGACCCCTCTTTTCGACAAGTTTTGAAAGCAACCACTTTGGTGCACACACACATGTGTATGAGCATTCCTACACATGCGGCCGATGCACACGCAGAGCATATGAGATTTCACCCAGCTGTGAAATGAAAGCAATTTTCGCTCTGACAGAATGTCAGCCCTTGGTGGAGCAGTATCATTACAGAGATTAGTTTGATGATTTTCTCTGATTTTGACATCGCTTTCCTCCTTTGAATGGACCAGTGGCTCAAGATTACAGCCTGTGTCCATCAAACTTTGCTGTGTGATGGCAACATTTGATAAAAGCTACCAGGGCTGTGGCAGTTAGTGTCAGCGCACAATCAAAACTTTTAGGCCCGCCTTTATACAACAGCGTGGTCTGTACAACAAGATGGGCATGCGGTATGAAAGAGATCAATTACCTTCACTAAAGCAGGCAAATGAGAGACAAGGCTTGGTTTAACCCATGCCCATTCACAAGACTGATTAAAGTTTAATAAGAAAATGTTTAACATTTCCGTGACGCTCCACAATCAGTGGCTTTGGCTCTGTGGTATTGAAACGGTTGTCGCCTGCGCCGTATTTGCATTGCAATTAATTCCTTTTCACTTTGCTTGAGTTAAACTGGTCCTGCCTCAAGGTGCTCTCTTTCTTTCTTTGAGTAATTGCATAGAACACACAATGTTGGGAGAATTAATTGTAATCAAAACTGGAATGATTTCTATGCATGTGTGACCAGTTTGCATATAAATATCATATGTGCATAGTGTAACCTATAACAACAATAACAATCAGAATAAGAGCACATTACTGGCAAGAGGTCAGCCTTAAGGCCTATTAACATGTTTAGCTACAAACTCCATACCGCCCATTAGCAACCTCCAAACAGGCAAGTTAAATTGCAAGCAGTAAGCTGTTTTTTCCAAAGTAGAAGTCAGAGGTCAGATCTTCCTCACCTCATTAAATCCCTTCCCCAGGTTTGGTGCACAGACACCCTACAGTAGCAACCTGATGATCCACATGCTCTTTTCCAATTAAACACTAAGCAGCTTCTCGCTGGTCAGCCATACCTGACCTAAGAGTCTGGTGGGTTGTGCACGCTGCCTACTTTAACAGGAAGGACATGAAACAAAACCAAACATGGGCTGCTATTCTTTTCAACATGCAGGAGATCGCCAAAGTGTTCGGACAACAAAAAAAGACCCGAAACAAAGTCCAACAAAGTGCTGCGTTGGCAAACGCGAGGATCATTTATTAATTATTTATTGCTTCAAATCATGTTTCAGGCAGTGTTCTCATCTATCATTTATCATTTCAAGATCAATGCAAGGGCTATAGTAACTTCTAAAGGTGTGAAGATGTGAATTTTACAAACCTCTTCATTCATCTTAGTGGTCTCTTGCTTTAAATGGTGACCTGCTATCATGTAAAGAGCAGGCAAACATGGAAAAGCTTGCTTCCCACTGGACCAGCACAAAACAGTACAAGTGCAGATCAAGGTAAAGGAGCATTTTAAGTTAAAAAATAAACCTGGAAACATGGAGCATACAAATAAGATATAAAGATATACACTCAGGAAAGCAAGTATATCTCAATATACATTTAACGGGACAGTGACAAGATGGTATTACTACCTTCATTGAAAGTTCACTGGTTTTCATTGTGCACTACACAGATCATTTTACCACATTGTTTTTTAAAGTCTGAAACAATCTTAAAAACACTGACCGAGTAACATTTCACTAACTTAGACTTTAGACTAGAATCCTTTTTCTGTGAATGACCTTATGGGTAAATTACTATATCTTATTAAAATTAATGTTTCCTTTTGTCGCTACTAAAACAATCACATTGCCACCAAACGTTGCCCATGGTGACAAGTTTAGACCAATTTAATCAAAGCTCAAAATTGCTAGGCAATTGATGATAGCTTACACAGTTATGAACATTTGTACACACCAGATGTGTGGACTCGAGTCACATGACTTGGACTTGAGTCCCACTTGATAAGACTTGACAAGACAACATCACTAAAGACTTCCGACTTGATTTAGACTTTATCTTTACTGACTTGGACTTGGAATTGGAGCTTTAAGACTTGAAAATACTCGCCACCCTATTTTTACATAATAAATAAGGAAAACTTAAATAACTGAAGCTTTGGGGGGGCGCCAGTGTTGAATTTGTGTGGGGACGAGGAGCAACATGCTCCCGAAAATAATCCCGTTCAACTACAACGATTATGCTGAAGTAAATAAAAAAGAATTGCGACATGCAGGACATGTGGAGTCAAGATCATAGATGGAGCTGCAACCACTTCAAACTTTGTTCGACTTTTGAAGCTGCACAAAGAACAAGTAAGTCTCCACTATGTACATTTCACACATGTACATTTCAGCTGGCTAACAAGCTAGCAAACCTAGCGACAAAATGATAAACAACAGTTAATGTGAATACAAACTTTAAAAACGTTAATGTTATATTAATGTCTGTTTAATATACTACTAATCAACTGCATCAATCGTGTTAAATACTGAAATAACATTATATCTGTTGACTTGACTAAAACTCGAAGTTTAAGACTTGGGACTTGACTCGAGACTTTCTTGTATTGACATGACTCGGGACTTGATTGTCAAGATTCGAGACTTACTTGTTACTTGCAACTTAGTGACTTGGTCCCATGTCTGCTACACACTGATTTTTAGACTTTGGGACAAAGTCAATGGGACCTAACTGCTTGTCATGTGGCTATAAGGGATGCAGTCTTACTACTTGTTCTATATGCAGGGGTGTGGCCAATATAAGGATCCACCTCTGGACTAAAAGCCTTGGACAAAAATTGGGGACTTTTTTTTTTTTAATGCAGCTTTATTTAAAAGTAAACTCATTAAGCTGTATTTTCCCATAGAGCATAAAATGAGTTCACTGATGGGAAAAGTAGACAATGGCTTGTGTGTGTAGCATGCCTGACCTATCTGGTTCATGCTTTGGGTCTCTATCATATGACTAAGTTTATATTGCCATGTTGCAGTCAGTCCACTCACTGGCACAATGTTTGACTCCCTACAGAGCATGTCCATGTCAGTGCATGTCCATATAAAGCTGATCTAATGCACTGATTCATCAGCAAACAACATTCACAGAATGTATTCTAGGTCTGAAACTGAAAATTCTCTTGATTTGATGTCCTTGTGCTCTCTCTCTCTCTCTCTCTCTCTCTCTCTCTCTCTCTCTCTGGCCAACCATTGTGCTGGAACCACTCACCATGAAATAATTCAGCTGCATTTGCTTCCTGACTCAAGGCCAAAGCAGCCCGCTCTCTTAACAATGTGATGTGTCAAAATTACAAGGCACGACTTCGACAAACGAAGAAAGGGGGTGAAAAAAAGGCAGTTTTTCTCCCGGCTCAACCGAGCAATTTTAAAACGACACAAACACAGTCAAGGTGAGTTACGCAATGCTTTCTCCAAGTATGTGACAGTAAGATAGAGGCAGTACTCTGCAGAAAGGTGTGACTTTGCTTCCATTTGAAGAAGGCTGCCACTGATAGTTCACTTTTTACACAAACATATTGAGCAAATTCCTTAAAAATGTTTTTTTTATATATACCAACCAAAAGAGTACATTCAACAGAGGAGTTCTCTCCACACTGGCACTCCTACATTTTGGCTACCACAAAACATGAGCGTCAATAGAACAGTACAATCTGAATGATAGTGCTATAGTATGATGAGGACAGCTTCCTTAGAAAGCTATCTCTTTGCTGACTGTTAAACTACCTGCACTGAGTAGTCAGGCTTGTTCGAAGGACAACTATGAGACACCTGTCAAGCACATAAAACAGTATATACTGTATGTATATCAGTATTTCATTCTATTGCTTAAAAATGAGCTACGGATTGGAAAGGTCTGATCTGCGCACAGCTGAAATGCTGAGACTGTAATTAATTCATAATAAATGGCTGTATGAGTCATATGCAGAGGATGAAGTGAGAATCAAATATTGAATCTCTGCATCTCACATTGCTGAAAAACAGCAGATGCCTGCTTTCACAGAGAAAGGTAACTATACATATACCCAGGATAAATATGCCAGCACCTCGAAATACACTAATGTAATCAGATGCTGTGTCAGTCTGAGCTAACAAGAATTGTGGAGACTTAGTTTAATGACTGTTACAGTTTTGGTGCACCCTCCCATCTTTCTACGTAGTCAGAGTGGGACCCCAGTGGGCAGCGCTCTAGGCTCCATTGCCAGGCAGTTTGGTGTGTCTTTTCAGGCACATGCTAACCTGATACGAACCACCCTCAACTGTGAAGAAAAAGAAGGAAGAGGAGGAGGAGGAGGAGGAGGATATTTATTTCCTGAAGCTCCGGCTCCTAGCTGAGCCCTTTACTGTGAAAAACTGGAAGCATGCCGATATCTCTCTGCAAGTTTCTATCTTCAGGCTCGGTCCCAGACGGAAGCCTTTGGGAGAGCATCTAAGATCTCTTAATGCGGGAGGCAGAAGAAGAAGTTACACCTCTAAACAGCTTGAGAGAGCTGTGGGATATAGCTCTTCCTCACAGCCTAGCAATTCACTGCCACAATATGGAGCAGGGTCTGGGTAACATATACAGCAGATATACTATATGCAATGAGTAAAATCCCCAGCAATGCTGCTGTTCCCGAGGCACTCGTACCTGCACCGCATCTTCCAGCATGTCAGTGTCACTGCTGTGCTGATTATTACCACCCAAACAATAAATGGTTCATGATGGCTCAGTGGTGGTCCTGTTTCTTTGATGGGCAGGGTAAATAAATAAGGTGAGAAATAGTTCGTTTTGAAATGCCCATAAAAAAGTGCAGCCACACTCTTCCAAAAACTGTGTACTTTAAAAATCCACAACAAAGCCAGATTTCACAGTAGAGCATGAAAAGCCCTTCAAACGTTACATTTGGTGTTATGTCATGCTGTCCAAAGGCATATATTGTGTGAAACCAGAGATGGTGATATCTGATATTTGAAGCTCTGTTGATTTTGAAGAAATGTTAGAATAAAGCCAAATTCCAGTAGAGTGTGAAAAGCTGTTCCTTCAAGCATTTAGCTAGTCTCCTCACCACTTGTCTTTCCTATGGGGACCATGTTGTTAGTGTCATAATCACATGATAAGCGACTAGTGAATATCAAGCTTATGACATATGTATTTCTCTAAACTGTATTTTCACATCATTTTTGGTGGAAAAAGTGTATATATATATATATATATATATATATATATAACATGAAAAACATATATTTCCATTTTTCTCGATTTTAAGTCTTCTACATCCTTTGAACACGCCAATGGTTGTTTATATTGTGTAAACATTTCATGATAAATGGACCAACAGAAGTGCTTCAAAATAGCCTGGACAAATTCTGGTTCCAATGACTAACATTGAAAGTAAATAAAAGTAAATATATATACTAATATATGACTTTCACAGCATGTCAAACATTCAAACATTATTATCCTGTTGATATTTCTATTGAGCTGCAATATTTGTTTCTTAAATTAATTATATGTTCAATTATAAAAAGAGAATAGAAGTAAAAAGGCAACCACAGACCCTAATTTTCACCACTTTTTACAGACACTGCATATTCAGCAATGATTCCCTACCCCACCACCACTGACTCAGTTTATCCAAGCCTTTATAAGATGGATCAGGTAAAAAATTGGAAAAAGAATACATGTAACTACATGATTTGCTGCAGCCTTCCGTATTATCATTACAGCATAGATATGATTTCAAGAGGTACACTTTCCAAAACCTAACACAAAGAAAACTGTAATAACACAAAGATTATCTGGCTTCCTAAAACAGCTCTGAATCAGGGGAATGGACATTATAGTACTATCAGTACTATACAATTTTGACATTGAGGGTTAAAACTGTATAGTACTGATAGGAGTGCATGAAAAAATAGACACAGCATAGGAGTACTTTGAGTAATGGGCATGTGCACTTTAAACTGAGGGACAAATATAAAACCCCACTTACATTTAAAACTGTGACAATTCATACATTTGTATTAAGAAAAAATATATTTATTTTGTTTCAAGGCATTTCCTGCATTGATTAGGCTTAATTAAACTACTCCCCGGGCATTACAGTTCTAATAGGCCTCGGATGAGTGAATCCACCTCCTAATCCCTCCTTTCTTTCCAGCCATCAGTGGTGGAAGAATGCAGAGATGGAGGAATGGAGAGATAGGGGGATGGAGAGATAGAAGGATGGAGGATGATGTTCAGCTAGCCACCACTAAGCCTCTCCATGCCTTTTGTCCTGACAAAGTCCAGCTCAGCAGCAGCGGCAGAAAACTTCCGCCCATTCTAGCCCTCTGCATTAGTGTGCATGTGTGTGTGCATGTCTCTTTCTCTCTTTCTCTTTCTCTCTCTCTCTCTCTCTCTTTCTCCTTCATCTGGGGGATTGCTGTGGTCATCAGAGTCTTGCCTGCCCAGAGCGCATCGCTTCCCATCCCCATCGCCAAGCCCTATAATCCCCTCCCAAATCCCACCGTCAAATGAAGGCAGAAAAAGTCACCCCTCAGCTGCTTTCCCTGGCAAATCCTGCCCCCTTCACTCCTCTCCCCCACTCCCTCTGGCTGGTCGTGGACGAGACGGTAATGGAGAAACTCAGCATGAGTGACAGACACACTCCTTGCCCCTCCTCGTTTAGCCACTGACTCTGAAGGCTTCTCGGCCTTTGGGGACTCCAGACAGCATAGCTATCGCTTACCTCTGGGTTACTTCACTACGTAATTACACTTCACAGCTGCGTGAGCACCTTTCTGCCAGCACTGTCAATCAAAGCAGGTCTGATGCAATCACTGAGAGGACCAATCTCTTCCCAGGAAAGCCTGTGTCCTTGAGTTTGGATACAGTTTGTGGTCCTGCATGCTGGGTGCACTGGGATTTAAAACTGAAGTGGCGCTGGCCTGTTGTAGGGGTTTGGTCTGAAAAATGGCTTCCCTGTGGAAGCACCGATCATGAATTTTTATGGTCAAGTTTATTTATAGAGCGCCTTTTGAATTATGCATTGTCACAAAGCAGCTTTACAAAAAATCCAGGTCCAAGCCCCAGGTGACATATCGGCAGAATTCCAGAATGACCAGCTCAGATTTCTTTACAGCCAATTTTCTGGCTTCTTTTTAACCCAAAGCTCACACTGTGTGGGGTAAATGAACACCTGCAACACACAAGCACCTTTTAAGTACTTTTTTTAGCCAAAGTAATAAAGTAATATACATTAGCCATGTATATATCATTATTAACAGGCCATACTTTTGATTCTGAAAGAAGCAAAATTCTAGATTTAGTTTAAAACACTCCCAAAATTACCAAGAATGATCAACAATATGTAAAAAATAACTGCTTTGACAGCATGTCTACGTCAACAAACTATGTATCATGTTGCAGAGAAATCTACAGAATGCTAACCAGCTAGTCCTGGCATGTCTTGTCTTGTAATACCACTTTGTACCTCAAGAGACGACAGTGAGTTCCTACAGCATTGAGTGGAAGTAACACTGCTCAGACACCATATTCTAACCTCTTTTCACTCATGTTGAAGGTCCTGCTCCCAGTTAGATTATTTAAAGACAGGTAGACAATGAAGGAAAAAGTAATCACAATGTTTCTTCTAGACTTTACATTAACAATCAGTCGCTTAATTAAATAACATAAATCAAATATCAAGTATCATAATCTACCGTAAGAGTAACTGGCTATTTCCTTCAATGCACTATGCAGGACTACAGTGCAAGCATAGCTTTACTAGTGACATTGCCTCACTGGTTTCAGTAGTTCGTATCACAACTTTAACACGTTGTTGTAGTATGAAAGACTGTATGACTCTATTAGGAAAGAGAAAGTTCTGGAGGGATAATTTAAGCGAGAAAAAAAGACAGATGTAGTTAGATAGAATTGAAAAACAGAAATAACCCATGGTATTCGGAAGGTCCCATGTTGGCTGGCTAATCCAGCATTGGCTGGCTGCTCTTTTGCTGTAGCAGCGCTGATGGTAGCCGTAACGGCAATAAAATATTTGGCTTAACAGTTGTTCTTCTGAAGATGCTTTTTCTAGATTGGCAGTGTGCCCTTCAGCACATCAATTGAGGTCTTATACCTCTCCACTTTTGTCTTTGGTTGGAGAGATGAGTGACAATTCACTTTTTCTTTTGGGAAAATTGGGCATCCTGGGCATAGTTACAGTTGCTAGGCAATTAAGGACCATCTGGGTGAACCAATTTGCTACAGCACCATCCTGAAGCAGACCAGTGCTACAACTCTAGTCAGTGAACGCAAAGCTGTTTGTGGACGAAGCAGCTAAACAACGAGAGCATGTTATAATAAGTTTATTCTCAGGAAGACGCCAACATATTAATTTTAAGACATTCAGAGGGTCCAAAAGCTAAAAAGGTCCCATGTATTTCACACCTTGAGTGTGAAAATGTTGATACAGGAAATGGAAGGTTAAACGGAAAAGCTATAGGACATTAGATTGTAGGGTGGGGTGGTGCTTCAGGCATAGGTCCTTCAGTTATTCTATTTGGATTTTTTGTTTGTTTGTTTGTTTGTTGTTTAATTGTTATTTTTTGTTGTGACATAAACATCAATATGACATACCAAGTCATATTGTATATTATCTATAATTATAATATAATTTTATTGGCTCAACAGGTGCAATTTCCATATTTTTATTTAAATAAAAATTTGATTTTCATGCAACAATGCAAACATGCAAATTTACAGTGCCGTCTGTCTTGGCTATTCGGATTGAATACTTCTTTAGCAATTGATTTTACATCAATATGTAACGCAACCAAGAAAAATAATAACTACTTTTTATACAAAAAAATATTTCTTATCTTCTTTTTTCCCCTCCTTTTTTAAAAAAAATTAAACCAGGCAAAGAGAAAACTGACACAAAGCAAGCGTGGGTGTTTGAGAACAGTATAATTTGTAAATGATTATCAAACATAAACTGATCTTATCAATTATATGGCTTCTGAATAGAGTACATAACTGCATCCAGCATCTCACCTCCATTTTCACTTTCAGCTGCAATCACTTTCATGTACTCAAACACAAATAACTTTGCCTGCTTAACAAATACAAACACAAATAGCGGTGCCTCAGAATCCCTTCGGCCTGTGGTATAGATCATAACCGCATTGAGGACAGCATTAGCGTTGGCAGTACATGCTCTGTGACCTTTCTCAGTAAAGACACTTCTGTTACCTCGCTTAATCAGTAGAGGTGGTGTCTATCTGACCTGCTTCCTTCAGCAGAATCCAATATGAGGATGTTTAATTGAGAAGAGGCTAAGGTCTTATCCCCACCGCTCTTCCCTTTTCGCTCTCCATATAAAACACCCAGAACCTGCCTAACCAAACCTGACAACCAACTCCTGCATGCTGATTAGTTGAGTGCAGAACTGTCACCTGTCCAGCCCATTTCAATCAGCTTCTTGAAAGTACTATATATCACCATTAACCCTTTGAGTCAGAGTGCTCTAAGGATCTCTACTCACATTCTGCATTTCAGCTGACCTGCCCTCAGGTTTGTGTGCTTCATGCTATGTATTCAATGACATGCGTCAGTAATCTTCAGGCGAAAGTAGAGGTGAAAGTAGTCTCTGGAGAGGCTCGGCTGCGGCTGGAGAGAGACTTAGCTCGCGCACAATGGACTCGCTTTGCATTTTCGTAATAACAGAGTGTTGTGACTGTGAACTAATGTAACCCAGGGCTTCACGAGCTCGAACGCAAGACAATATTCCCTGTGCAATGTCGCTGAATATTGCATGCAATGAGCTCACATAAATGAGACCCGCCGAGAATGCGACGAGATTGATATTTCTGATATTTCTTCATGCCAAATGTTTGGTTCCACTCATGCAAATAATGACTGGTTTACTGCAGAGTTTAATCTGTCCCACAGTGATTCCTGGAAGCTCAGGGTATTCTTTTTTTGGAAGGGGAGGTGGGGTGGGATTTCACATCAGTAGATCAGGATAATACAGTGTGTCAATAAATGACATGAATGTTCTGGGTTCACGTCTGCGAGAAACTGTAGAACAAAAATCCGCAGCATGTCTAATCTTTGAATGTGCAACACACTGTGTATTCTGTACACACGAACATTTCGAGCTGTATTAAAGCCTCAGTCAGAATTTTCATGCTTTTCTTGTTAGAACAACAACAATTCAGGTTTTCAAATAACATCACTACACCCAAATTAAACAAGAATGCTTACAGTGCCCTCTCTGTTCTAGCAGTTTCTGTTTAAGTTTTAAACCTACTTCTTCTTTCTTTATTAAACATTCATTCAGTATAAAACAATCTCATTTAATCTAACTAAAACCAAGCAGACAAGAAATGACTGAACCCTTTTTCTTTCCATGTAAAAGGCGAATTTAAATTTGAGATGTTAAATTTGCAAATGAATTATTAATAATATTGTCTTTAATAGATTGTTAAGTTCAAAGTATCAACCAGTTAAATATGAGGTATAAGCACTGGATCAGATACAGCAGTGCTGCTGGAGTTTTTTTAAACACCTCAGTGTCACTGCTGGACTGAGAACGGTCCACCAACCAAAACTATTCAGCCAACAGCGTCCTGTGGGCAGCACCCTGTGGGCAACATCCTGTGGGCAGCATCCTGTGATCACTGAAGAAGGACTATAGAACATGACCAGCGCAGAAACAGGTGAGCTATAATCTCTGATGGACCAACAGAGTGGACAGTGAGTGGACACAGTTTTTAAAAACAGCACTGTGGTGTCTGATCCACTCACACCAGTGCAAAACATACTAACACACCACCACTAGGTCAGTGTCACTGCAGTGCTCAGAATGATCCACCACCCAAATAATACCTGCTCTGTGGTGGTCCTGTGGGGGTTCCTGGCCATTAAAGAACAGCATAAAAGAGGATAAAGTACACAGTGAGTCTGATGCACTACAGTCTGTAATTGTAGAACTACAAAGTGTTCCTAAATGCTAAGCAGAGCTGATAAAATGGACAGTATGGTGTATATACAAAGAAAGTATTGTGTCAGTGTAAAAGTAATAGGTTCTAGTTATGTGAATGTATATGAGTAGAGGAAATGATGTGGGAAACACAGCCATAGGTTAAAACCTCTACGTTCTTACTAGAAATATTAATAAAGCATTTACTGTGTCCTCAGTTAGACGCCCCAGACAGAGAATAAAAGCATTTGTAAATCCATTACAGTTAATCACGTATAACATGTATAATGTTTTTGACTTGAAAACAAAATCATGTCGGTCCTCATAAAATTAGGAAAAGTCCATGTTAACGTTATGACGGTAACACTGTGATCATATGATCATTACCTGATTGGTCAAAATATATAGTATAGCATGATAAACTGGATTAAAGACAAATACATTTGGGTTTCAACTAAATAACGGTGTTATTTGGTGGATGTATACTGTTAATGTGAAAGCTTTCATAACAGGATACAGAAGAACTGCCCCAGTGAGTGAATTAATTCAACACTTCACCTGCAGGTCACAAAACCAGAAATGATATAACAGTATATGTAAAAAAAAAAAAAAAAAAGGTTGCATACATACGTCATGTACTTAGTTACAAAAAAAAAGTCCAATCACTGACTCATGTAGAGCTGGAGTTTCCCATTACCAAGTTATGTAAGTGACTGTAAACACAGTGAATGAATTATTGCCAAAATCTGATGTGTTACAGTTACATCATTGTCTGTGTGTAAACATACTCCATGTAGTCTGTTTCTTATTTGTCTATGTGTTTCACCACACAAGCCAACTAGAAGGGTGTAATTTGGGTGATGATCTGACATCCTCAAACTTCATGCTAATGTGAGAATGAGTGGTCATTTAGTGGCGGCCAGAAACCAGAGTGCCCTGTACAAAGTGTTTCTTTGCTTTAAGCTAATAAAAAAGACTTAATGTGGAAACTAGTTTGATTCAACAAAAAAATATATACTTTGATTGAAATAATCATTCATTTAAACTACTTTTAGGTGAAGTCAGTGTGAGAGAGAGGACAGGACAGGACATGGCAGGACAGTGTTTATATGAGTGTGTCTTTATGTGCATATATTTTAATTGTCTACAAGAGGCTTACTATTTAATAACCACACCAGCCAGACACACACGCCAGCACAGCAGTGCCAGAAAATATTAACAAGATGCCACCAAGCTGCTGAATTGGGCAATGTGCTAAGAAGTCCTATTAGCACACAAAGCAGGATGCTAGTGGCCAGGAGAAACGCAAAAGCAAAACCATTCTCTAGGTCCAAAAAGCCAGCAGGGCATATAACAACTTAACACAACAATTAAAATGCCTCTGCTGCATTAACTGAATGATTATGGCCAATGTTATAAAACTATTTACTTAACACAGCTCATCGTTTCTGTTCTCAGTGCATTTATCCTTATGACCATGAATATGAATATCCACATTTGTGTCTCAGTTATGGTAAATGTACAGGGAAACCATAAAACACTCTTAGTTTTAATGTAATGGGCTTTTATTTCAAGTCATTTTGGAACTGTTCTATTGGTCCATGTTTCATGGAATGTTAATAAAATGTATGATATAAAATAGTCTGTCTCTCTCTCTACTATATTTGGCTCGTCTGATGCGTCGGTTTGTCTTTGGAACTGTAACGGCAGCGCACCCGCAGCACTCTCGCCGAGTAGAAGCCGGCTCACCTAATAAATTATCACCCAATTTAACATGAAATTACATGAAGGTGAACCCTCAGCCTTTTAATCACTCAAACGTGAACCCAACATGGCTGCACTTTATAAGGGCCACAAGTGCCTGTCCTCTCCCCACGTTTTAAATAGCACATCTCCAATTACGTAGAACTAACCCTCGAAGCTCATTCACAGCACTCCTGTAGAGGACAGTGCGACTCTCTATCAGGCTCTTAGTTGATTATTAGTCTTCGGATGATGCGACAGATGGGTGTTATTCCCTAATTGAATTTATGTAACTGTCTAATCAAAATGAAATCATTCACCGATATGTCTCATGCTTGACCTTCATGACAAGTCTGTTATAGTTCTAACCAAGTGGCATGGTTAAATATCTGGAGTGTTACACCTGTGCCAGAATCTCATTGTGAATTAAGCTATGCATGATTGCTTTTCCTTTATTAATCTGTTGAGGCTATATTTAATTCCAAAGGTACTGGTACTGAACAGTTTCACTCTGTCTTCTAATATAACCAGAATAAACATGAATCTTGTGTAGTCTGTGGTACTTAATAGATGAATAATATTTACTGATAATAACATCATATGAATATGAAGGAGGAAAGAGTACATGTTGTAAAATGATAACATGCTTGTTTTTGAATTCTGAAAGTTTTTTTTATTTACATTCACTAATTTGACTGTCAAGTTTTGGTTGGACACTAAAAGACAAAAGGGTTAAATACTTGTCCATTCATGATTTTTGTTTCTCTGTGGTATTCACTATCTGCTACTTAAATACTGCTAAACAAGCTCTTACTTTGGTTAGAACTTGAATTTGTAAGGCTGGGTCCACTGTTTTGAGACGTATGAGGACGAGTGTTCCACGACTGAGCCAATGCTTTTTAAGCCAATGCTTTGTTGTTAGAAATTAGTTAGAAAAACTAGATTCAAATGTCTGTGTATAATTTATAAAGGACAATAGTGTCCACAAGAGTCACAGCTAAAATACTACCATTATTTAAAAAAAAATGCCAGCAAAATGCATTATCATGCATTATAATGCCCCAAACTCTACCAACTTTTCACCAAATGGTGTGGTTCCTAACAATTAATGAAGTATTTAAAATTGATGACCTTGTAAGCAATTATCTAAATAGAAACACAACATTTACAAACAAGTTTAAAAATGTGTTATAAATGTATTTCTATGTTAATAAGTCTTCTGTAAATATTGTTAAATGCGGTTCTAAATGTGAATTAATTGTAATATTTCAGTTGAAAGCATACGTGAAATGTCTTGGCATGCTATTCAAGAAATATTTACAGTGACCAAACATGATAGTCAGTGTGATTAAATGGTATACAAGTATATCCATGCGTTTATAAGTGTTTGCATATCTGTTAAACAGAACCCAGACGACAATTTTTACAGTGATTGCTGATGCCTATAGCACAAACAACAAATATTTAGAAGCAAGTCAAGAGAGCTGAAGATTAAACACTACCTAAAGAATGTAATATTCAGCTTTTAACAGTGTTACTCAAAAATAGGTTCATATAACTTGTTTAAGTCTAAAGTCAGCCATTTGATCAGAGATTTCAGTAGCAACTTAAATATTTACATATTACTTGATAGCATGCTAATAATAAAATATGTTTAAAAGATCTTTGTCACTAAATCTGCAAGACAATAACTAAACTGGAATGTATTCATTTTTAAAAACAACACAATTGCTTATAAATAATATTTCATAGTTATAAATGTTAAAACATGCACATTAGCTTCCAGACATTTTCAACAAATGGCAATGAAATACTGTAAAATCTATAAAAAATGTAAACTGTATTTTAAGGTACTGTAAAACTACAGAATCCAAGTGTCCTTAACTTATCGAATATGATTGTTTACTAGCACATTGTGTTGTTGTGTTCAGATCACTAGCACCTGTTCCTATTCCTTGATTATCGCATTACTTAAAGAAATTTCAAGCATGCTTTAACTAAAATGTATTCAAATGTAACTTATTTCTTTGCAGAAAACCTTTTGACAGATAATATATGTGCATTTATGACATAAGCAAGCTTTGAAATATGTGTTATTATGTTAGGATTAACTGCTTACTAAAAGGTAATGCATTGTTAGCAGACTTTATGTATTGAGAATGATGCAAATGTCAAACACACTATGTTTTCTGGTTCCAGTTCTTTCTAGTGGGTATAACTAAAACTAATCATTTCCTAATATGTCCTACCTAATATTGGTACACACCTAATATGTTATGCTGACCACACAGGTCTATTTATTTATTAATTAATTTGGTTGACTAGACCATGGAATATCTTCACATATGCTTTTCAGTCCGTGAGCTGAGAGTTCGCTCAGTTTGAATGAAGAAAATAACTTCAAATCAAGCCGCTAGTTCTTTTTAAAAGATGAAGCAGAAACAGTTGTGTGGCTTTGATGTTAAAATCACTAAGCTCTGAGCGGCCCTGATAAAACTGACACCCTAAATACCTGATTTCATGCATCCAGAGCTGGCTAGATTCTTGAAGAAGATATACTGTGAGAAATGACACACAATTACTCTCTTGTTGCCACTCTCTCATATCTGTGAGCTCCTGAAGCAATCATCTGCCATTTTCATGCCTAAAAAAATATATATCAGCAAACAAGATGGTGTCCTTGGCAGCAACCTGAAATCACAGATTCATTTCAGATATGAATAATCGGTGGTTCAGTCATATTTCGCTTCATCAAAACCTGTCATTATTTTCTCCTCAACAATAAGGAAGCCGGCGGTGAAGTCGCAGAAGGGTTTCGTGTTTTAGATAATCACACGGTGTGCTGTTTCCATCAGCATTTACAACAGCTAATGTGTGATGAGACTAACGGAAGAGGTAGCTTTGAAAAACAGTCCTAATTGGATATTAAATTGCCGGCACTTACAGCGGAGTTAAAATTGCACTGAAATGGTATTGGCGGTATATAAATTCACTGTGGAAAATCAAGGGTAGAAGTCACATGAGCAGGCCTGCGAGGGCCCCGTCTGATGGATCGGTGCGCCACGAATCCAAGTGATTTTACTAGCATTTCAGTCTCCGCCATAGGAGTTCATTACCTTGGTTTACGTAGCTAATGCTTTGAACAGCGTTATCGATTGCGCGCCGCAGAAAAGACAAAATGGGCAAAGTCCATTTGTCACCTCACAGTGTTTCAAGCCACAGCCATCTATTTATTGATCTGAGAAGAACAATAAGGAGAGAGGGGGAGTATTGGCTGGAGTAGTTTGTCCACTGGAGGATGGAAATGCTAGGGTTCTTATGATGACTTGACAGTTTAATTGACTAATTATTTTGCAGAAGTTGCTCTCCAGGCCTAGCAGTGGAAGCTCTTGCAGCACCCAGTCGAAGTTTAATAGGTCAAGATGAAGAAAAGATTAAATAATTTGGCGGTGGGACCGCTGTGACTGCTGACGGAGCCATCATAATTCATCCACTGTCTGCTATAACTAATTATGTGGCTCGCTCATGAGATTTATGGATGGATTTATGGCGCTACTTAAGTTATTGATTAAGACTCAGAAACAATAATGGAAGTATCAAATGCCGCGTGGAACTCATAACAAATGTTTTGCTTTAACAGGTCACCCGAGCCTCTGATCAATAACTATGTGCAACACGCTGCGATGGCAATAACTAGTCTGCTATTAAAGGCAATGGTGCACGGGCTCGGTGTGATTGAGCTGGGATTAGGGTTCCTCCCTCCGCACGCGACCCGCATTGCTTCACACTTCTTTTCATGATCCACTCAGGGAACGATTTAAAGAGCAGCACATGCCAATCAACCCGTTCCCCATCCAGCGGTAGGAGAGCCTCAGGCGCCCTAGGCGGAAGAAGGGTGCGTCAGGGTCACACGCTACATGTTCTCATTCCCCCGATCCCTCTATTCTCTCATCCTGGAACCCCATCCCTCTACATTTCTCATTACATGGTGGCCTCATTCGTGCCAAAGCTTTCAGCGCCTTCCACGCTCTTCAGACTCCCTCCTCCAAGCCATAGTCAGGTCAATGCTGAGGTCTTGCAATAGCAATGCCTCTCTAGCAGCTTTCATCTTCCATGTATGGTGCAATTGTACAGAAGTGGGTTTGCCCTAGGGCAGGACTTCGCTTCATACAACGATGGAGTCTCTGCTCCATACTGTACTGAATAGTGATGTTGAACCCTGAGAGCAGATTAGTCCCATATTCTACACAAACACGGCCTGAGCGGTGGATTGAGGCTAGCTCAAACATCTGGCTTAATGGAAGGAGACTGACATTTAGATACACCAAACAATTTGTAAGTGCACACATATAAAGGCCACTTGAAATGGTATCAAAAGAACTAAAAAAATAAATAAATAAATGAAACAATATCAAACCATTTAAAGTCATTCAATCAAAAATAAAAAAGTGGTAAAAGGTGCTAAAGGTCAATTCCAGAGTTATAGAGAATGAAGAGTCAACTCCAGTGCTTTGTACATGTTGACGTTCAAACATGGTGTGAGATATTCTTAATTCTAGGGGTGAAAATCTGTCATACAAACATCAATAGTCTGGCCATAAATATATATATATATATATATAATTTTATTATTATGTTATTTTTTATTGACAAAAGCTATAAAAAAACAACATTCTCAATACTGAAACTTAATGTGTTTATATTTAATTATTTGTTTGTTTATGTAATGTTAATTTACACAATTTAAGTTCATGTAAGCAGCATTAGCTCTTTAAACTTTAAGCTTTGGGCTGCATCCAGAAAACCCTGATAGTTACTGTGTTTTTTTACTGATTCTCCTCCTGCCCTCCAGGACTTGCAAACTTATTTCGTGCTGCCATCTTACCGGCTGTCTGGATACTGAAAGAGAGGCTAGAAGAAGCTGAAAATACCTGCTGAAGCTGGTACAGATTTCATTGAGATTTCACTGCATGCACATGCCGAGGGAGGGTGGACAAACATGAAGCAATCCAGCTATACATTATATTCAATGTTTAAATTGGGTTTACATAATGCTCTGCGCTGGAAAAAACTCCACACAAACAAGAATTGGTGGGCTCTGTGTAGGCGAACGTTGTGATAATAATATATATTAATAATCAATATCAAATTTAATGACATGGATAGAAATCAGCTGTCCTATTTCCACAACTTCTCACTGCTCATTCTGTCTACTTCTTCTGTGATTCCTACACCTTTTTCCCAAGTAGGAGAGGAGCAGTAGGGAGGTACAGGGAGAACAGGAGCCGTAGCAAATTTCTCTGGACACAGTTATCATATGTGCTTGAATTAACAGCAGTAATTGGTAGTGAGTTTGTGATCAACAGCAAAGGGCCCAAAAAAGGGCCCAAAAAAGTTGTGCTGTGGATGAGGGCATTGAAAAAAGTAACTTAACCCCATCTAGGAGGCATCTGCTATGTATAAACTTCAGAACAGACTAAAAGCAGAATCTGTGATATACAAAAATCTAAACTCCCAAAGACACAATAATGTGCAATATAACTTTGTTCATACATTCCATATGTTTGTGATTGTTATTTAGGCATGTGTCCCATTATTTTGATGTGTTTGCATTTAATAAGCCATGAGTTGGACGGCTTTTTGCAGTGACGGTATTCTTGTAATGTAATACGGTCGGCTTGGTTATTTTTGCGACTTAAATGAGCCATATCTATATTTGTAATTCATAGATATGGCTTATTTAATATTCAGAAGTAAGTTTAGAAGAGGTTTTTGGGTGTAAGTGTGATAAGCTTTTGTTCTATTCTAAGGTTTAAATTTGCTTTAGATATTAGAGTTACTGGAATTTGGATCAGCCAATATTAAAATTTTAAAAGTGGCACATATTTTACTTTTTTATTTGTGGTTTTGTTTTTAATACAATTTCAATATTGATGGTACATTTGAGAGGCCACTTTGGATGTGCCAGTAAAAATAAAGTGGGTGGGCCTAAACCCACTGGGCCCTTTCATACCACCAGCGGTAGTGCAAAGAAAGTAGAACCCTCCCAAAAAATGCTGATTGTAAATCGATGGGACTGAAGATAAGCATGCGTCAAGTCTTCCACCAAATTAACATACTGAATATGTAACTATGAACCAGACAGCCTATTCTCCAGCAGTAAACGTGCTGTTATACTTTTTGCATCTTCTAGCCCTGCGGCACATGAAAGTAGAGGAATTTTCATCCTGACAAAGACTTCTCCTCTAGTATCTGTACCAGAGAGCATTGCTCCGAAAAGGAAAGCCACAGACAGATCTTTATGAAACTCCTGAGGATTAATTTGACACCAGGCAGAGGTGGTGATGGTGGTGGTGGAGGGGGGGGGGGGGGGGGGGAGAGAGAGAGAGAGAGAGAGAGAGAGAGCAAGAGAGAGAGAGAGAGAGAGAGAGAGAGAGAGAGAAAATGTTTTCTTTGTCAGAATAATTGCTCTCAGCCATTTTGGGTTGCTGGTGCTGCAGCAGATTATAGGATTTGCACCCATGTAGATTTGCTGCCGAGGCGCTTTGGTGGATCTTTTCATTTCTGGCCCTGCCAAGGCTGCATCTCCTCACATACACGGCCACATAAATACCCCGGCTCCTCCACAACATGGGCCTTTATTCCACTAGACAGGCAGCCGACTGAGAGAAGAGCACATTAGCTAAACGCATGTCAACAGGAACAATTCAAGTGTCGGCTCTCAAAGCACGGAATTAAAGACAACTAAATATAAACAGCTAGCTGCCCGCAGACTTAGATAGGGGGACACATTTTGGCGAAATTAAGTGCGCAGAATCCTAGCCTACCTGATAAACGTGGGTTTAAACAGACAATAAGAATTACGTATTGATGCAACTGATGAAAGACGGCAAAAGCTGGGCTTTGAACTCGGCGGGTTTCAAGTGAAATTCAAATTCTCTTTGTGTACAATGTCAACAAACATTAATTATAGACGAGAGTCTAATCAGTCGGCATCAAATAGAAATAATTACAAAATGTTCTGTTGATCAACTTTACATTTGATAATGGGCGAGAAAAAAAAGGAACGCCCCGAATTCGAGCAAGAGATTATAACCAGATCAGAACATTTGCATTTGTTGTCCGTTGTTTATGAGCACAGTTCAAAGAGTGCATTTCCATTTCAAAAGAGTACAAAAGTGTATAATTTCTTGTCCAAACACAAAACAACAGAAAGAAGCGTTCTCCAGCAGACTATTAAGAAAGGCACGAGAGAAGAAAAACCAGGGAACAGACTTTGTGGGGAGCTTAGAATTCGCTCCACTATACTTGATCTGCTATATGTATTTATATATGCAGAAGATCAAAGGCCCCGCCAAGGTTTCACTGCATTTTACATGCCGATAAACAAACGAAAGGTACAAACATCATTAACCACGCAAGTCAAGGCTGTCTGCTGGAAAACAAGTGCACAGCATGACCCAAACTAAGCTCGTCTGTTCAACCGCAACCACTGTTAAAGAACACGGTCCTCTTTCAACTTACAGGCTGCTCCAGACAGAGCTCAAGTGCAGCTGCGCTTCAGGGGATACAAGACCCTTTCCAGTATCTTCATCAGGCCTATAGCAGGCTTCTCAAAATGCTGATTCGGCTCCACTTTCTGTGGGTGGTCATTTATCTGTACAGCCAGCTCCATCGCCTGCTCCGTTCAAAGTGTCAAACCTGCAGCCCATTCGCCAGCATGCACACTCCCATCCGAAAGCAATCAGGCAAACACATCGGTGGACAGCATCTGATGAAATGCATATGCTCACAAGTCCTTAACATCGAATATCTCCCAACGTTGCTCTCTTCCAGATGACTGGGTAAAATTCACTGCAATCTAGAAAACTCCTCGGTGTGAGACCATGCCGCAAACGAACAGACGAGCACCTCATTCAAAAGGGGCAAAAAAACAGATCTGCATACAGATTTTACAGATTTGTATCTATCCGTTAACTGTGCTGACAGTGGGATATTAAAATTAATACGATGTGATGTGAGATTTAATTCATATTAAATATGACAAAGTCACCGCAGGCTATTAGCATCCCAGTGTATTGTTAAGCATGAGTACGCCGATTTTTCACACCACTAGGATGGAGAGAAACTGGAAGACATCAACAGCACAAAGACAATCAGAGAGCTCCAATGCATAAATACACAATTTCTTCATTCCAGAAAGACGTGCCAGATAGCCAAGACCTGCCCTACTGAAGCACCACAGCATCTCTTCCACTCTGACTCTGAGCATGGGGGCCCCCCAGGGATGTGTACTCAGCCCCCTCCTGTATTCCCTGTACACTAATGAATGTGTAGCCAAACACTCCTCCAACCTCATCTTCAAATTCGCTGATGACACTACCATCCTAGGCCTCATCACAGATGGAGATGAAACAGCCTATAGAGACGAGGTCAGCGCTCTGTCAGAGTGGAGCCACGACAACAATCTCCGTCTAAACATCAGCAAAATGAAGGAGATGATTGTGGACTACAGGAAGCAGCAGAAGGGTGGTCACTCTCCCCTTTACATCAACGGGGCTGAAGTGGAGAGAGTCAGCAGTGTTAAGTTCCTCGGCGTTCACCTCTCTGATGACCTCAACTGGTCCCTCCACACTAACACGATTGTGAGATGTGCCCGTCAGCGTCTCTTCTTCCTGCGCAGGCTCAGGAAGTTTGGACTGCCTCCTGATATCCTCACCAGCTTCTATAGATGCACTATAGAGAGCATCCTAACGGGCTGCATCACTGTCTGGTACGGCAGCTGCACTGCCTGCGACCGCAAGGCCCTAAAAGGAGTGGTGAGGACAGCAGAATACATCATAGGCAACAAACTACCAGCCTTACAGGACATCTACCAGTCCCGCTGCCTGAGGAAAATCCAGAAGATCAGGTCAGACAGCGGTCACCCAGCACACGGCCTGTTCACCATACTGCCATCAGGCAGGAGATTCCGCAGCATCCAGGCCAAAACAACCCGCCTACTGAACAGCTTCTACCCTCAGGCTGTCAGGCTCCTGAACAAACTGTGAGGCTGAAAGACCCCAATACTGTTCACTCGACCACTGCACATTGTTACACTTTATATTATTTATTCTGATATCGCTCCTATGGACAATATCACTAAGTCACTTTAATGAATATATCTACTTAGAACCTGCCTATGCAACATTTTTCACAGATGACCCTCCTGTATATCCTATGTATATATCTTGTGTATTGTATAGTCCTTTATATAGTTCAGTATAACTATATGTATATTTTTAGCTTATTTTTACTTTAATATTGTCTATTTATTGTGTGTTTGCACTGTTTTACATTATAATGCTGCCCTGCTGTAGAGTTTATCTGAGTCTCACCCCAAGCATTTCAATGCATGTTATGTCCTGACATGATGTGCAAATGACAAATAAACTTGAAACTTGAAACTTGAAACAGTGTTCTGTTGGAGCTACCTGAGTATCTAAACTATCTAAACTATGTATTAACTACATTTTACATGCATATTATACATTTTTTTCAATTGGCCCGCCATTAACACCACCCTCTTTCAAGGAATATATTGACTTTATTTTTATTTACAATGTATTATTTGTGAGAGAGGATATGTAAACACATACAAACAAACATGAAAGATGAAGGAAAGAAATAGGACAACAAAGCAAACAAGGAAAGAATAAAAACAAAAACAAACAAACAAACAAACAAAACCATCATAACCAACATAAAAAGAACATAGATAACAAAGATAGTGTTAAAGGTATTTTGAATTAATCAAGCTGCGTGTGTGTGTGTGTGTGTTTAGTAGTGGATGTCTGTAGTTCAAGCTCAAGAGTTTTATTGTCATATACACAGCAGAACAGAGAGTTACACTGCACAATGAAATTCTTACTTTGTTGTTTCTCCATTCACCAATAGATAAAGATAACAAAATATATATATAAATATATACAAAATATACAAAGTATAACAATATAATTTGAAGTAAATAAAAGTATTTTTTATATAGTCAAAAAATGCCTGTGTTTACAGTGGAGTTGGTTTGGCGGTATGGTTACTAATAAAGGAGGTTAATAATCGGTGTCCAGATTGAATCATATTATTTTGTTTATGAAACACTATAATCTGTCAACAGTGAGTACACTGTAAACAAACAGTACTCAGAGTTTTATTGAACTGTGATTTTATGTAAATTTTACAAAAATACATTTTGGCCTATATTGACAGCACTAAGTTACAATAATCAACTTTATCCCCTTGTCTGAATATTACACATTACAGTGTCAGCGTGAAGAAAGGAGATGATGCAGGAAACACAACCACATTTACTGAAGAGCTCAGTGCTAGCTCCGCTGATGTTGGGCACCAATCAGACCCAAGGCCCGAATAGAATGACATAAGCAACAAAGAAACTCACTGTAACATCCACAAGTACAAGTACTTACATGAATAAAGTTGTCTGTCCAAGGCTTCGAATGTCCATAATCGCAGAAGCCAGAGCCTATAAGAAGTATGAAAGCAGACGTTATGAAATAAAAGACAGCAGTTTTCAAATAAAAAAAAATCATGAAAACATTTGAAAGAGCTAGAAATTAAAATAAAAAGCTCAATTTCTGTTTAATTAAGGCATCTTTTAAAAGTTAACAGGTAGTATTTAAGTATTTACTAAAAATAAGATAGTGATGTATATTTATATTTATTATTGTAGCAGTGGAAATTTAATCCTTTAAAAAAAGCATTCTTATAAAGCTTCTATATTAGATTTTATATAATCACATATGGCAAACTAATAAAAGCAGCAAACTCACTCAAATATACTGCTTTATACTGATATGGGTTGTGCATAGTAAGCTAGCATGCTATTAGACATGCTGCATAGTCACATGCCATTTTAATTGGATGCTTTATTACATGCTCTTGAACACAACAGCAGGTACAAACACTGACCCAACTACCCAGAGTTCAGCACAGAACAACACAAATAACACATATACACCTATTTAAATTAACAGCTACATCTATTTGCAGATCAAAGTCTCTCTCATATCGCAAGCGTGTTGCTCCTATGAGGCCACTGCCCAATATCATATTGACCACAGTATGTTGAGAAATGTTCACAGTGTAGGCTACAGTATTATAATTTACATCAGATTAGACAAACTAAGTCTAGTCTGGTTAATTCTATTTATTGAGTTACATGTACTTAAAAGGGGACCTAGTATCCTAATGTTCATAATTTTATTTTTAAGGTCTACTAGAATAGATTATGCTTAAACATTTCCAACAAACTATATTTTGTTTATACTGTACATCTGTATTAACCCTCTGTCTGAAACACTCTGTTAGAGCTCCTGTGTTTTAAGCCCCACCTCCTGATGAGCACAGTGTGCCCTGATGTTCTTACAATGTGGCTATTCCACCAATGGCGCCTGTCCTGCTGTATCAGTTTAAGCCGGTCAGGTAGAGCAAGTTGATTCATTGTCATAAGCTAGACTGGAGCAGGACGTTTCAGAGTGGTCAGTTTTTACTGTTATAGCACTCTGTGTGCCAAGTTGGTAGGTGGGCAGTAAGGGCTGTGTTATGAGACTGCTTCTTTCTGTAACAGACAAAAGTGCATGAATTCCAGTGAGGCACTCAGGGAGCTAAGAAAAGTGGTTTCTGCTGTAGAGATGTTCTCCCATTGGTGTGTACTTAGTTTTTTTTATATCTTTTCAGAACATTTACATGCACAAAAAGCAACAAAACACACTAAAAGAAAGGGAAAATTGAGAAAGCGTAATAGGTGCCCTTTAGAAAATGATGGATTTGCACTTTCCTGAGACTTTTACTTCTACTGAGCTATATTTAAACAGAAAGTAATCCACAATTTATTCAGTTATTTCTTGTCATTAACATTAACATTTAGTTTCTAAATTTTTTTCTGTTTTATTTTATTATGTTGGTTTAGTTTCTGCTCTGCACCTGGTCACAGAGCTTTAGCATTTTATTTTGGATGAAGAGTTTATTAAAAAAATATAACAGAGCCCAACAAATGTCAGTCCCTATTCTAACAGATGCTGGATGTAAAAAGAAGTTCAACTGCAGTTCTATAATGTACTCCAATATTTTTTTGACTCACCACTATTGTACTTCTAACTTTTCTTTGGAATTAAAACACATTATTTCACAGAAGTAAATTAGCATTCGCCTGGCTTAACATGGCTTTCAACTACTGTACTCACTTGGTCGTGACTGTTTTCCGTAAAACCTCCTAGAAAAGAAAATCATGTGAAGAACTGTTGAGCTTAGTTTGGGTGACAGGTCTTGGAATAAAAAAAAACTGTGCTTAGAATCAACATGATTCAAATTGGTTTCATATGAATAAAATGTCACATCAACACAATTCCTGCCAAAAAAGTAAACTGAAAGACAGCAACTGTACTCATTATTCATGTGCTACAGACTGACACATCTGAAACTCAAAGCACCTTTTCTCCAGTAGAACAAAAAGAGTGTGCATTACAGATTCCTCAGAAGTCCTTACAGATGAGGTCATCCCAGTTCAAGCACTAGTTCTGTCAACCAGGATCTAAGGTCCACTCTCACAGAGAGTCTGGCCCGGCTTGGCCTAGTCTGAGAGCAGCCTGGTCCATCTGGCCTTGTTTGTGGTCTGCTCGGATCCCCACAGGTCCAGAGAGGTCTGCTGAGGTTGGGTATATATCCAGGCCAGGCATGAGGCTAAATGCAGAGGTTAACCACATTGACATTTTGCTACAATTTCATGGGGCATTTGGCAGCGAGGAAGCAGTGGGAATCCAGCTCCAATTCTTATCTGTGAGATGCAGCAGACAAAGCCCTTCTGACACACACACACACACACACACACACACAAACTTTGCTCTGGCTTTACCAGGACTCTTCACGCCCTCCTTTTTTAAGGTTCAGTGAAAGCGGCTGCAAGGCTGTCATACATATAATCACTGTCGTAACATAGGGACAGGACAATGTTAAGGGCAGCTGCTGTTATCAAAGGGTGAAAAAGAATTGAAAAAACATTAAAAAGTCATTAAAACACACTATTCTCATTACAGAAGCAGTATCATTACACTGTGCAAAGATAATCTCATTTCCAGTTAAAACGGTCATTAAGTAAAAATGTACAATTTCTAAATATATTTATAAAGAGATTATATTGGGAGACATGGGAAATCAAGAAAATCAAGTTCCACTTCAGATCTGAAAATAACCACAGGTGTTTCTGTCCATCCTTGCATTGTGAGAAGAAAACTTGATTATACTGAGAAAAGCAGAAGATGCAACTAACTAAAAACTGAAAGCAGGTCTCCGGAAGAGCACGGAATCAAAGTATGTCAAACAGGTGCACACATTAAATACTGAAAACATTTACATTATATACAATTGTATATACATTACAATTACAATTATATACAATCATTTTATCTTAAAAATATGTCTGTTGGGTTTTTTTTTTCTTTTTTTTGTGTGATTTTTGCAGGGGTCTTAACACTTAACACACCCCAATTCCAAAAAGTTGAGACAGCATGTGAAACGTCAAGCAGCGGTTTGTAAATTCTGTTCTGCATTGTATTAAGCTTCATTGTTTTTTTCTGTTAATTAACACATTGGCGTAGGAACCGGAGGGGATAGAGGGGACGTGTCCCACCCAATATCAGAAACAGGTAGATTTGTCCCACCCAAAAATAAAACCACAGCAATACAGAAACAAACAAAACATTAAAATAAAATAAAACATAAAAACTTCTATTTTAAAAGCGTGTTTTGGCAGCCTTCACAATTCAAGCCCTGTGTTTGTTGTTAGCAGCGGGCTCTGGTTGTTAGGTGGTCTGGGTCTTTCACTTTGTTAAGGCTTGATGAGTGACGAGAGTAATGAATAGCAACGTTGACCATATATACTGAAATACATCAACTTTTGTATAATGTGTTGTTATGGTAACAGACTAGGATAAAAAGTAAAATATAATTCATAAAATAAATAAATGAATGAATAAATAAAAGGACACCAGCGTTGGAAGTGCTTTCAGTACTGCAGTATGTAATGTTCCAGAGGGTGCTGTTTGGGACACAGGCTTACTGTCTAACATTGTTAGTTTATAATATTAACAAAACAAAGAAAATACACACAAGCAGGGGCAATTATAAAATTCCAGATGTAATGGCAGTCACAAGTACATTTATCCCTTTTCAGTGTTATTTGTTTATGATTTATATTTGTCTTTGAATACTTAAGGGATGTCTGAGTAGCAATATGTCTAATTTGTTAGTTAATTTGTCTAACTTATTTATTTAGTTTAATTTATTCATACACATTTTTATGCCTAGACAATCCCATACATCTTTTTCATTATTCTGAACTAGCATTACAAAAAGAAAAAATAAATGGAACATTTAAAAAAACTCACTACGGGAGCCCACCATGTCCAAAAGTTGTACTTGTATCTGTCCCTGTTCTAACATACTCAGCTCACCTCAGTAAGGGCTTGTTAATAAGTTCATCAGTAGTCAATGAAGTTAGGATCATTTTGCAGGTCCTGGTATTGTAGGCCTGTTCTTTCCTGCTTTTCTCAGAACGTTTATTTGTGTTGAAAACACACACCAGCCAGATGTTAAGCGAGGCTTGTGGGGAAGCTCTGTGGTGGGTTGTGGCACAGACGAGAGAGTGAGGGGTGTGTGTGAAGCGACTCCCTGCAATTTGTTTGCTCTCGCATCCAGAAGATTTATGGCTGCCTTTTCCCCACAGAAGACACCGCTTCCGCCCCCCCGGATCTCCACGGCCGGTCCACAAACGCCTAAAAACAGGTTGCTCCAACAGAAACAGGTGACTCAGGGTCGGACCTGCAAGAGGGCTAAAGGACTGGGGCTGGGATGGGGTGAAAAAGAAGAAGAAGAAAGAGAGCAGTTCATGTTTAGCTGGAGTCCAGGCATCTGCTTCCCATATCAATACACTTACAGTGAGAGCAAAGGGGAACGACGGCAATCGGCCCTCAGCTTTAGACTCCAGCCATATACATGAAATCAGATCCCTGCATTGACAGCTCAGCTCTGCTATTGATTAGAGGAGGCTAAGAGGACGTCACTGAGGGTGGCTTGAAAGGGCATTATAAAGCTTGACGTATAAAACTAACACAGTGGAAGAAGTAACAAAGCATTACCAGTTCACAGTCTGGTCCATCTCACTGCTAGGACAGTTAAAAAGCAGGAATTAACAGCCATTCATGGGTATCAAACAATGCAGCGGAAACACATAGCTCAGGCTCAAACAGAGCACAATACATGGAACAGTACAACACAATAGAACGAACAATCTTCCTTTCCACATTTAAATCATATAAACTGTACTTACTGTGCAGCTCCCGTTATGTATTTAAACAATATGTGGTTGACAATGACTGCTGAAAATGTATGACTGATTTGGCTACTGAAGAACAAAACCATCATAGATGTCACATGACAAAAATAACACAGAACATTATTTGTGAATATAAATAACAACCAGTCCATTTCAAATTTTCTAAAAGCTTTCAATAAATGAACATGTTTTCTTTGTTGGTTTGAAATTTTGACTTGTATAACTAAAGAGTATGTCTTGTAGTTTGCACTACAGTAGATATTTAAAGGAGGGTATGTAAGGATTTGGTGGGATCTATGAGCAGAAATGAAAAATTGTGGACAAAAATATTTTGTTAGTGTAAAATGACCTGTTAACCAATAATTAGCTTACAATGAGTCCAACTGAGGCTGCTATCCAGAACCACCATGTCGTGTTCCACAGACAGATTCAGGATTTTGTTTCTCAGGCCATCAGACTGTTTAACTCATTCTAGCAAATAAATAATAACATAATACTCTGGACGCCTATATCAGTTATTAGACAGTTATGCTCTGAACCCCTATATCAGTCATCAGTTATCAGACTGTATCATATTACATATTTATTTCACAGATGTATCTGTATAACTGTATGTTATATATACTATACTGTTAACTATATATAAAGATGACTATACTGTTAATAATACACTATGCCTATTATGTTATACATCATGTCTATACATTGTATAGACAGTCTATACATGTAAATTAGTACTGCACAACTGTCATCACTCACATTTATCCATCCATCCATCTATCTATCTATCTATCTATCTATCTATCTATCTATCTATCTATCTATCTGTCAAAAACATTGAAACTAGCATCAAATATACTAGGCTAAAGTCAGCTTCCTATTTATCAGCTTCTACCTTCATTTGTTCAGCAATTATCATTCTAATGCCTCAGACGTCAGCATGTAACTGCATGAGCAAGAAGCTTGACGACCACCATGGATTCTCAGAAAGGGGTTCAGTGGGTTCAGAAACGAGACTAATCAAAGCAGACTAATTCGCTGCTTTCCTATCTGCATGTCTTAGTATATACAACTCAGCAGCAGCGTTTTTACCAATCAGACAGGATACGACGTTCTTGATCACATTATGTAGTGAAAAGTATGTTCGCTGAGTGGCAAAAGCCTGGCTTCTGAGAGTCAATGAATAGAGTCTCCACCACTGAGGTGATTCTGAGGGTATGATTGGTTGCTGTACGGAAGGAAGAATATACTGTCATTAGAAAACCTCTGATCTTCAAACAAAGATATAAAGGATTGTACTTTCAGTGTATGGGATGTTGAACTGTTTGTATTGGTTTATTAGTATAGATCATTTGAACAGTGTAAAGTGCAGTGGGGGTTTATGAATGGTGTAATAGAAAAAGGAGTAAATATGGAGTTGCAATGATAGGACAGTGATGATTTGCAGGTGCATGGTGAAAAGCAACCTACATGTGAAGGTGGAGGAAAAACTTCTGCTGAAGCAGACTGCTCCTCAGATGGTTCATCCAGAGGGGAATTTCTGACTTCATTCTACTCAGTGTTTCACACCAGCTCTCTGGGGTTCAGGCTCGGTGCCATATTCGACACCTGCCTGAGCATCCACCCTCCCCGCAACACTCTCACCTCCAACCCCACTCGGACTGAACCCCTACTGTGCGAGGAGGAGGAGGCACGTTCAGCACCTGCAGAGTTCTACAATGTTCTTGCTCTTCTGCTTCCCTCAGGTTCTTTCCTCCCTCCTAAACTTTTCCCTCCTTCCCTTTCTTTTTCTCACTTACTCTTTCTCTCTCACACGCACATACACACACCCCTACAGTGTCAAACAGATGGAGCTTTTCAGAGGGCCTCTCTTCCTCAAGCGGAGAGAAGCTTTTGGCAGGTTTTTCTGCGAAACGAGGGCGAGAGCCAACATCACTAAAGCTCCACTTGCCCTGACCTGAACTTCATAAATTTCACTATTGTCTTTATTGCCATCAAAGTCATTACACTTCCCATTACAGCGCTGGCCAGCCATGTCATAGGCAACATTAAAGTGATCTACAGGATCAGAAAATAGATTGAAGAGAAGGAAGTTGAGCAAGGATATTTCTTCCCCTTCCTTTTTCCGTCCTTTCAGCAGCTCTGAAATGTGTTTGCCATACCAGGAGACCAAAGCGGAATGTTCTTTCTAAACCGAGCCCTCATTTTTCTCGGCTTTCTGACCAAGGAGCCTGACACAGATACATTACGAGAAAGAGAAAAGCTGAAAAAGTGTCTCAATTGTGATCATTAATAAAGAAAGCTGGAACTGAAACCCACTTTAAAATCTCCTACCATCTACTTTTGCATGTGTTGAGTGGATACATAAAGAGAAGCACACCGACTTACTGTAAACAAGATGAAGGAACAGCCTTCTGTTTATTTTCTTCTAGATTTGATATGTACAGAGAAAGCTGTGTACAGATTCATACAGTATGTATAAAGACTATGAAATAAAGTAAAACACAATTGCACTGTGCTTACATATATCTGGGTTATCTGGGACACCACTTCACCTTTAAAGAATACATACATTGTAAAAGTCATAAAAATACAAAATCATGTGCACATCCCTCTTTGTTTTTCTTTTGAGGAATCAAGCAAATGGTTTGTGATGGAAGTTATGTGGTATAACAACAAAAATAAGTAGAATAATCGCATATGATAAAATGTGTGCATTCCACGACATGATAACTTGGAAAGTACAAAACGTCGTCCCTCAGGCACTTAAACATCTCCAGCATCTCTAACAATTATCTAATGCATCAAATACAAAATCGGAAATATGAAAACAGCTAATGCCAAAAACAAACAACGACTGCTCAGGTTTCTTTCACAAAGAGGCAACACTTGTCGTACCATGGGACCAAACGTCAGTTTCTGGGAAGTACCAGTTACTCCAACCACAGGAAGATGTCGGTCTTTGCTGTGTACGCCTGACGAAGTTACTGTATTTTGTTCCCCACAGAGAAGAGAAGGAGAGGAAAAGGAAAAGAGAATGAATGAAAGAGGAGGCCAGAAAGCCTTTTGTTCTAGCTCTGTTCGAGACTCTACAGCAGTGCCTGGCTTGGCCTTTCCTTTAGTGTGACATCACTGCGGCTCGTTCAGCTTTTACTCTGCCGTCCACAGCCAAGTGCTTTATCCCACTGCCAAAGTTCAGTTCATCCACGTGAGAGAGTCATGTTACAGGCACCGGTGACACACACACACACACACACTTACACTTTTGCATAGACAAAAACACACAGAATTGTTTTTATACAATGTCAGGACCCATATTGTTGCTGTCCAATTGAAAAACAAGTATCTCGAAAACTTTATAGGGGAGACCAAAAACTACTTCACTTTTAATGTAAGTCAATGGAACCAGAATTTTTTCCAAGCTATAATGAAGCATTTCTATTGGTCGATTAATTTCACTATAAACGGCAGCTGCTGCGTTGAAATTATGTAGAAAAAAAAATCAACAAAAATGGAGATACACGTTTTTCAAAGGAGAGCGACGATATGTAATAGCATGTGTGCCATATTTATTACAGTCACGCTACTGTTCAAAAGTTTGAAGTCACTTTTTTCAATACTATAATAAAAGGTTTCCGCAGATAAATGTATAAAATGATACCACATTAAAACTAGAATGATATGAACGCCCACAGGAATACAAAAGTCTATTTTTTTTTATTTAAAATCAATCGTTTTGGGGACATTTTTAACTATTTTAACTTTTAGCTATGTATCCGCGAACATGAAATATCAAAAGAAGTATTTCTTTCTAGAGGCAAGTCAAAAAATTAAGGAAGCTAAATTTGTGTGGCTTGTATTGATGCTGTTATTAGTTTAGTTTCAATAGGGTTTCAGTATGGCCCAAAATCCAGCAAAAGTGTTGCCCACGTTTATTTATTAGTGGTAAAGCCCTGGTCTATAAGTTTGATATAACAATGATGTTAGCTAATCTGTTGAAAGCTGTGGAAAATAAATAAAGACATCTTACATGTGTCCAAAAAATTACAAAGACATAGATGACATCTGTCAAGGAAAAATTTGAGAATGCAATTTCAGGTAAAAAGTGGTAAATATATCACAAGGCAAATAACTGATCAAACATTTGTCATAAATAAATATGTATGTCTTATATATCACTGATCTTGTGTTCCTAACAGTTGTACAGTGCTTCAGTTATTACTATATAAAACAGAAATTAATATGAAAAATGATTCCAAACTTTCGAAAGTAAAAATAAAAACCTTATATGTGTATTATTCTTGCTTTTTCTAACTGAAATATAGTGTATATTAAAAAAAAAAAGCCAAAGCTGGTTTTTGTTGTGTTGTGCTGTATGTTATTATTTTTCAGATTTTTGCCCTGAAAATGTTTGAAAACAAACAGAAAAACACACAAACAGAAAGCAACAGAAACACCACGTGATGTGCAAAATGAGTTTTGGACAATAATCACGATGGTATGTGGATCTGAAGCTGAGAGCAGGTTGTAAAGACCAGAGCGGGGTCAGGTTTAACATGAGCACTAATGTTCTACTGCATATAGATTGTGAGCAACTCCTTATTAACCTGCATGATAACACATTCAGTATGGACGAGCCTCGGCATCTGACTTGAGTCTACATAATCAAAGACTGGCCGAGTCTCAGACACGCACACGCAGATGACATCCGAATCAATTTTTCATCACAATGCATTAATTAACAGTCCGGCTCTGACCCCGGTCGTAGGAGTGATTTCCCAGGACAGGTGCGTGCATGTGGATCTGGCAGAGGATTTTAAGCTTCAGCAGTGCGTACAGGGGCATATGGAGAGACATATGGTTACTTTTAAGGACTATTCACAAATAAAAAAATATATTAAAAAAAACAGCAGAACAAAAGATGGACTGTAATTTTTTAATTAGCATAAAGTTTGTGCAGAACTTTGATTTATTGATCTGATGTACTGAATGCATTGATGTAGGAATGTAGGAATTTTAAAAAGGTGAGTGAGGTGACTTGGGCCAAATCCCATATGGCTCCCTATTGAACAAACATTGGTTCTGTTATTCTCAGTGTAGTGCACTCTGTAGGGAGTTGGGGGTCATCTAACATTCAGCTTGGGATTTTCTACAAAGACTGCTGGGCGACAGATGCAACCAGACACATACACGAACGTCAATTATACATCTAAAGCCTATGGGCTCTCTCTCGTCTTCTCTCTCTCACTCGCACACACCGACACACACAATGACCTCTCCTTTGCAATACTCAGAATTATATTTGAAACGCACTCATATCCTCTCCTTTCCTGAACACTGCACTCGACATTCCAAATTGATGCTCGATTTGAAATAGGATATGTAGGACACAGCACTATAAGAATACCAATGCAGCACAGCCGTACGTTGGCTGTCATGTGATTGTCAAGGATAGCTGAGAGCGACTCGGCTTTAGGATACAACACTCAATCACATTCATACGAGCACTCGCGCTCACGCCAACATACTAAAACAGGAATGTCCAGCGCTGGTCCAGGAGAATATCAGGTTTAGTAGACGACCTTGTGCAGAGGAACCATCAAACTGTGCTGGGCAACAGCCCTCTAGGACCAGAAGTGAAGAATCCCTTACTAAAGGTTGCTGGCAGACCACAATCACATATTAAAAAACGCAAGTACCAATGCATTGTACAAGTTTAAAAACATACTCAATAACCCAAACCCCATTTTTCTCCAAGGTTTAACAGTTCATAGTTCTGAATAGAAAACTCCAGCAGTTCTAAATCAATCTGTACCAGCCACATCTACAGCCTCCAGCCAAATTACCACAGACAATCGTGATGAAGGGAGTACCCGGGCTTAGAAAATAACAAAACGCTTACTTGACCACACATTTTGTAGAACACATGAATTCTTCAGTCAAACATATTTAAGAATTGCTTAAGTTGAATAAAACTTTATAAAACCAGCTGTAATAAAAAGTTCTCTCTCGTCTCTCTCCTTCTAGCACCTGTACTAAGAGCGTAATGGCTGTAATCTCAAATACACCCTACACAGCAACTTATTTCAGAAGCAAGCGCCCATTGGCTTCTATTATAAATAAGCTTCATGCGAACTGATTACTGATTTTCAGTTCTTTTCTAAGTATATGGAAATGGGTTGAAATGATTGGCTACGGTAATCGACAGCATGGCGCGGTAGACGTGGCAGACAGAGATTAGGTTGGAAAGTGCCAGAGTTTGCCTTTAATTGCATCTCCCTCCAGTACCACTGTGCACTGCTGGTGTGGCCCATTTACGCCCTTCACTCGATCCAATCTCTCTCTCTCTCTCTCTCTCTCTCTCTCTCTCTCTCTCCCTCTCTCTCTCTCTCTCTCTCTCTCCCTGTCTCTCTCCTCCCATCTCAGGAGTGGAATGGCCGGCTTTTCTCAGGGCTCTGCAAACGGTTGAGGCGGGCGAGCTGCGATGGGGAGGGTGGGACGTCCTGCCTGTAGGGACCTTTGGGGGGTATGGGGGCCGTGGCTGGGGGGTCAGGCGCCGGAGCCAGTTTAGCCTGAGCTTCCTGTTCTTTTCGCCTCTGCTCTTGCCGCAGCAGCTCCTGGGTTTCCAGCAGCACGCGGGCGTTCAGGCCAGACGCAGGGGTGCTGAGATAACCGTTGGTGCCCCTCCCGCCCTGATAGCTGGAGTAGCGTGGGTTCTCCTTAGCAGACAGGAACACATCACCAGGCGGATAGACCTTATCCCAGGAGTCCTGGGACACAGTGCTGGGGTTTTTACGTGGTTGCCTATGAGAGAGAATGAGCATGTATTCAGGTCATATACAGTGTTTTATTTATTTAAATTAGTATATGACATTTATGACAGTTATTTTACAAGGTGTATATATATATATATATGTCCAAAGAAAAACAACTTTAACTTTTAGTGTAAGTAAATGTAAACAGGTTCAAATCATTAATTATGAAACTTTCACAGGATATAAACAGCAGCAGTTGTGTTCAAATGATATAGAAAACTGTGGCATCAACTGAAAGCTGAGAATCAGCAGGTTTATAACAGCATATCTGCTTCTTTCAGTGCGATATAAGTAAAAAAAAAAAAGAATAAATTGATCTCCAGGCTCGTCTTCTTTTTATTAAAGACATGGGATGGATGTAAGAGCTATGCATGTGTGTGTTCTTCTTTGGACTGTTATGACATGCAGATGTGGTATGAAGTAGAGCCCTCTGTTTCACATGACATTCATTACTCCTAATCAGCCTGCAGTCCTGTTATCCAGCACCACACACACACTCAACTTAAGTGTAGGCCTGAGTGGATTCATATGGCACTGTCCTCAGTGTGTATGTGTTTGGAGTGGAAAAACAGACAAAAGATAGAGAACACCAAAGATTTCTCCACGCAGAGTGGTGCACTATGAAGATTTATGCTCTGACAGCACCACCATCAGCTATTGTTCAAGCATACACTGCTTTTACAGCCTTTCTTGCCTGACCTTATACATCAAGCCCCATGTCTGCAAGTCTTAACATGCAGCTTACTCTTTGCAAACATTAGAGATCACTGGTGCTTTGCAATGCTGAAAAAAAGTAATTATTAGTCATTTAAGTGGATTGGGTATCGACTATCTATCAGCAAAGTCCACTCCCATTCATCTTTTTCTATTATTTATTATTACAAGGTGCCATGAATGACTATTATCTATAGCCGATGGCAATGAGGCATGCTTTCATAGGTTAAAGCTGCACTATGTTGTTTTTTTTTTGTTACAACTGGAAGAAATGCCATTACGAACTGAGGAAAAACATGATAAAATATGATATGCGTGAACTTCTGCGATTCCCCTGGAAAGCTTGAAATAATCATTCAAAAGTCAGAGGTGTTGGGTTTTGCAGAGGTTTTTTGAGATATCACAATGTATTAATGTAACATATAGGCTCAAAAACAAGCTCCGGTCTGTAAAATCAACATTCAACCTCAAAATCAACCTCAGCCTTAATACTTGGACACGCTTGCAATCATCAGACTGATCCATCTGCTCTGTATTCAAACTAGCTTCTACAGGTTTCAATACTGTATTTATATTGGCACAGCAAAATAAGAAGGGTTCAGTACACAGAACTGATACACTGCAAACATCAAATGCTGTTGTTCCTTCTTTAATTAAAAATTCCATATTTACAAAAAAAGGATGGTATATCAGGTCAATTCCAAAATCCTAAACTGTTATGTTTCAGTAATATTTACATTTAACAACAAAACAACATGAAAATGGTGGACTATGTTCAGAAATCCATCATTCCAGGTTGTAAAACGTGATGTCGGCACTTTTTATTGTCTTCCCAAAGAACCGAAACAGTCAACAGGCTTGACTGACGCTCACCTTTAAACAAGGCTAGAGTTGGTTTCCTATTCCTTAAATGCTTGGTGTACTGCGGCACTATTTAAGGTGAAATAGAAAACTTGAAAATAAGCTGATAATTAGAGAGCCAACTACAGCGAGCACATCTTTCACAGAATCCCTGCCAACATTAATTCAAAGTTTTCCGTTTATCAACGATTTTATCAACAAGTGTTGTACTTCAGGTCTATTTTCTGCTGTTTACTGCGAGTGACATGACACAAAAACTATGTAGGTAATACACTACCACAGCATTTTAACTGGTTAAACCGACAGCAGCACTGTTCATTGCTTCCTGCTTCAAAATTAGCATAAAAGCTCAGTTTAAGACAAAGAGAAAGCAAAATGCAACTGTGCAGAAACATAGCATAAAGGTCAAGAAATAAGCTCTCAGTATCTGTATGCCATGACCCAGAATGCACTATAACAGCATTTAAAAGTGAGTTAGACAAGTCATCAGGATAACTTAACAAAAACAAAATCTATCAGCATATTATGTCCCACTACGCACATCCAAACTACTGGATCTGAACACACCATATCAGAATGTTCTCTGAAAATATGACTGCACATATTCTGAAAATATCATGAATGATACCGTAGATGTACACTTATACACAAGGGCATTACGGTATCAGATGATATTTCAGTTTGCATTCAAATCAAATCTATTCTTTTTAAGCACTTGTACTCTATGAAGAACGACTCAGAAACCTGATCTGGCTTGTTTGGATTGTTTCTCTCAAAATTAAAGCAAATGGAATTGCTGCATTGTAAACCTAAACCAAACTGAAACCATATGTCCAACATATTTTGTGTATTCTGTATTTTCTGTATATAAAGCCCCAAAAAGGAATATCAGTAATAACAGCAAAGCAATAAAAATGACCAGAATTACTAAAAAGCAATATTGCTATGTGACACAAGTACTGATATACAAAACCCTACAGTAACCTCCAAAATCACTAGTCACAAGACCTCATTCCCCCAAGAGGCATCTCAAAAACTAGAAATACCACACACACACACACACACACACACACACACACACACACACACATGCTATTAAAGAACAATGTGTAATATACTAGTCTTGTTTTGTTTGTTCTGTTCTGCCTCTGTTGTATTACACTGTCATCTTTTTTCCTTTCTGTACTTTATTTTTTATTTTTATATTTGCCCCTTTAATCGTTTTCCTGATTTTTTTTTGTTTTTCCGTCCTCCCACTTATGACTGTGTGTACATAAGTATCTATAATTTTCTATCTATTATTTATTTATTTTTTTACAAAAATAACTAATGATGTCGTAATAGTCCTCTGATAAGGGGGGGTGGTTGGGGGAAAAAAACAGTACTGATATACCGCTATAGGTCATAAATAAATCAAGCACTACCAGCGTCTTAAGACAATCTTCAGATTGCTCTCTCTTTGTTTTGCATTGGTTCACATATAATGATGTATCTGTAGAGTATGATGATGGTATGAGGTCATGACAAAACTGTTGCATTCAGAGCCAATACGCCAAAACTGAAAAAAAGAAAGTCTCATTTAACTGTTTGACCAAAACATCTGGTACAGATCAAGGTATTACAAAAGGTCTTTCAGTGAAATATACTGTGTAAATATTAATGAGTGTATAATACACGATTTGTATCATATATGAAACCTTAAGCAAGGTACTCTACTAGTTAACAAAGCATAAGAAGGGAGTACTTTGTGTGTTTGTCTGCTGCTATGTTCACTTCCCTCTATCTTTCTTTCCCATTCTCTCGCTCTCAATCTAATCCTACTCCAAACATCATGTCCTTCATTACCACAGCACTAATTCTACACGGCAGAGCCATTTGCTCGTTATCTCTGTCACTCTACCAGCCACATTAAGCTGCGCTGCTATTGGGCAGAATCCAGTCCATCAGCACGCCTAATGAGCAAACCACACTCTCAAAAAGCCAAAGGTCACTTCTCACCAGCCTGACCTGGCTCAGCGGGTGCTGCAGGATTATGAAAGGAATGCGTATCAAATGGCCGGGGCTTGCGAGATGCTTTCTTGTGGGCTAGATCTTGACACCGGCCCCAGAGGATAAGCAGATGACACTTAGATTGAAGTATATCCAATAGTGACGGTGCCACAGGCAATAGCTTCAGGCGGAGAGGGAAAGTGGACGTGGATCGCTTGCATTGATTCATGTCATTATGTCTGTGTTCCATGGCGTATTGGGTGTCAACATCTATATTGACTCCTGGAGTCCCCACACACTACCCTGGGACAGGGGCAGGAGGAAAAATAGATTTGTTTATGGAGAACACCCCCAAACACACACACTGAGGTTTGTGACAATGTTTATCCATATACATACATCTGTATATGACTGTATATTTGACACACAACTGCTATAAGTGTGTGGACCCCAACAAATCAATATGTTTTTGTTCAGTGTTTTATTTTCAGTCCCCTCTTTACTCCTCTAACAGTCACTTCTGTTTCAAGAATGCTTTAAGGTACACTTCCGTTCAGTCACAGAAGCATTAGTGAGATCATTTACAGCTCCAAACTCATCAAACCACTTCTTTATAAACCTTGATTTGTGAGCGGGCGCACGTCACTCTATAACAGCCAAGGGTCATCGCAAAACCATTGCCACAATGTATAGAAATCTCTCTAAATTACATTGCATCAGTCTTAATCATAGAAAACAGGGTCAACCCATTATCCTTCCTTCGCCAAACTCTACAGCTGGCATAATACACTTAGGCAGATAACGTTCTCCTGAGCATCTATCAGACCAAGATTCTTCAACGTATTTCCACTGCTCTAGAGTACATGTGTTTTATACAGTTCTGCAGGCAACTGGAATTACACATGGTTTGTTTGTGTATGCGAAGCCAAGGAAACCTGATTTATGTAGCTCTTGACAAACTGCTTGTGCTGTTGTTGGCCTCCAGGGTGGTTTGGTCTGACTGTCAGGACCAAATATAGGAGAACTTTACATGTTTTTTTTTCTTCAGTGGTCCTCTTCTACTTGAGCTTGGGTGTACCTTTTTAAAGCTGAGCTAGATGTATCCAGTTCACAATAACAGCACTTACAGTCAACAATATAAGGACCGACAGGACTCAGGTCTTTAGTTTTGATTTGTCAGTTGAGACTGCATAGCTGCATGGCTGCATGCTGGATTGTATGCATAGGCTACCAATTGGTGCGCCTAATATAGCTAAATTATCTAACTAGAAGGCTGTAGGCCATATAGTTTAAGAGTTTCCGAGCATACCCCTAATCCTATCTTTACCAACCTGAGTAACCAAAAAAAATTATTTTACTTTTTCAGCTTTGAGCTTTTACTCAAAGCTGGTTACATATGGTTTGACATAGTGTGGTCTTCCTACATAGTCAGAACATTTGAGATCTGACAATACACAAAGATATATACACAAACCCACAGAGTCGCCTCCAATGCTCCAGCAATAGGCTTGTCTCAGCTAGAGATAGGACATGTTTTGTTACTGTACATATCCTGCACTGTACCACAGGCTAGAGAAAACACATCTCCTCCATGTAGGGAAGACCACACACATGCACAAATGCCACCCAGCCCATGCACACGCACACACATACACAACAAAAACACGAGGTACACAGTCTTGCAGCAATTACCTAAAGAGCATAATCTGATACTCTGAAAAACAAATGAAGCAGCTCTAAGCTCGACAGTCTATTTTCTTCCATTTTACCAAACAGCTTTCCACCATAAGTGATTCTGGCAAGCTTTCAGCTAGGAAAACATTGTGATGGGAAACAGTATTAATGCAAGAAAAAACACAAATAAATTCACTCAAATGGCACCTCTGATTAGGACTGTTTCTTTGTAGTCTTAAGAAACATGTTAATTCCTTCATGGACAGCTACGACAGTGTCTACTTCTGTCTTTCAATATTCTCAAAGCTGTTTCACACCTACGAATATATATTGTCAGAGGTCAAAATGTGACAATTGTTGTTTTGTTTTTGTTGCAAACAGCCATTCTGACCATTTTGAGACCAATAGAAGTGCTCCAAAATAGCTTGGAGAAAATTCTGGTTACATTGACTTACACTGAAAGTAAAGTAGGTTTTTGGTCTCTCCTGTAAAGTTGCAATTTTGAAGATACTTGTTTTTCATTGGACAGCAGCGATATACCTCACACTTCAGTTAGACTTATTTTAGAAAACCAATAATAGGCCTTTATCAATCTGTGACACTATCACAGTGCATCCAGCAAGCAGCTTGTTTCATATAGTAACAGAAAGCTCCATATGCTGATTCATTTCACTTTGACCAACCTGGACGTGTGCCCACACTAACCACTCTGATGCAGACGAGCTAAAGGAGACAAAGACTGAATGGATTAAAATGGTGCAAGATACTTTCCCACAAGCATGTCTCACAAGAAGAACGAAAGGGAAAATACTCACAACATAAGAATTAGCATTGATTTAAAGTAGATCAACTAGAGCAAAGAAGAGAATAACATGTCACTGGTGATAGGACAGTGACAGGATGAGTGTTAAGTTGGTTAGTGTTACAGGAGATGTGTTTGAAAAAAAAATCAAAAATCAAAAACCTGCTGGCTGGCTGCTCTGCATTGGCTAGAAAAAAATTAAGCAGATATAAACCCTGAAATCAAACAGAGCCTCCAGCCACAGAGGCATTTCACTCACACTGAGCGTTACTGACATTTATGACATATGCGCAAAAAAGGAAGGAGGAAAGAGCGAGCGAGGGAGGGATGAGAGAAGAAGAAACAGATGGAGATACAGGGACTAAACCGCCCCGAAAAACTGAGCACGGCCCAGAAGAGCGCAGCTGCCAAGATAAACTTCCTGTGAAAGCAAAGTTCTCCAGGTGCTCTTTATTGAGTTATGTGAGCAGGTGAGTGAATGAGTGATCGAGTGAATGAATGAGTGAACGAGTGAATGAAAAGTGGAATGAATTAAACAGTTAGTGAGTAAGCGAGTAAATGAGTAAACGAAAGATTATTAGAGTACTAGTGAATGTGAGTGGGTGAGTTAGAGAGTGAGTTAGTGAGAGATAGAGATTGAAGGGGTATGTAAATGAAAAAGGAAGTGAATTAAAGAGTAAATGAGCCAGTAAATGAGTGAATGAGTGAGAAAGTATGAGAGTGAGTGGGTAAGTGAAAAAGAGTGGGTGAGTGGATCATTAATGAGCGAGTGATAAGCGAGTAAAAGAGTGAGTGAGTGATCGAGTGAATGTCAGTGGGTGAGAGCAAAAGTATGCAAGTGAATGAAAGCGTGTGAGTGAGTGAGGGAGCGCGAAAGTGAGAGTGAGCTAGTAAAAAAAAGTGCATGGGTGAGTGAGAGAGTGAAAAATGACTGTGTGTATGAGTGAGTGGAAGTGTAAGAAAGCAAGCGAGTGAAAGTGAAAATGAGTGAATGAGTGTGAATAAGTGAGTAAAAAGTAAACAAATATATGTAAGTATGTGAGCAGGCGAATGAGTGTGTGAGTGAACGAGATGAATATGTGAATGAAGAGTTAATTAAAGAGCGTGAATGAATAAGTACATGAGTGAAAGAGTGAGAGTGTAAATAAACGAGTGAGTGAAAGAGTAAATGAGTGTGAATAAGTCAGTAAAAAAAGTAAATAAATATAAAAGTATGTGATCAGGCGAATGAGTGTGGATGGGTGATGGGTGTGTGAGTGAGCAAGTGAGTGGATGAGTTAGTGAGGGAGCGAGTCTAAACATCTATTAAAGGGATAGAAATACAGGACAGAGTTGAAATAGCTGGTGAAATGTCTGTTCATCTCCTGATGATTCTTCTGCTGAGCTGTATTAAAGTTCTAATCAGATCCCCCTGATTCGCACATCCAGATGATTCGGAACACTTAATGAACTCAGAATAAGAGAAGGCTATCAACAAAGGGAGTGAAACCGTTTCCCAGGTATTGAAAACACTTAAATTAGCTGTCAATAAACATGCTCTGTGCTGGTTGTTGGCAGTGTTGAGCAGCGGCATTGTTACAAGTATGGAAGCTATTAGTTGAACTACATTTCCCAGTAAGCACGTGTGGCAGCACCACTATTTTTTTTTTAAATCAATAGCTTCCAATGTCAGTAATTCCTTTATTGTTCAAATAGCATGATTGTGCCAACAGATGCTACATTGATTCATTTCACAGCTTATGTATAAATGATTACAGAACAATGCACGAGAGGGAATGCTACCTGGTGAAATCCAGGTGCTGTTGAGCTGTAAATGATCAACACACCAGGGCCAGTTTATGAAGATGTATTATAATAATATTTACCCATAGTCTGACTTCTTTATTATTAATAACAGCATTTATGTATATATAACATACTTAAATAATACAATGATGTTTATTTGCTTGGATATTGGAAGAAATAAAATTATTATTTATTTATTTATAAATAAATAAATGAAGTGAATTCATTGTGTAGGAAGTCAAAGTCAAGTTAGAAAATCAATCATTTGACCACAATGCCCACCCAAACATCTGCATAAGACTGTGACTTAAATCCAGTCAGCTGCTTTTGCCATGCAGCTTGTAGGATAACTGTCTCTCTGAATGACAGCATGTAACTGAATCTCTATCCTCCTGTAGACTTACTGGTAGCTCAAATGAACTGAATTAATAACTGTAAAATGTTTCATGAATATACTGTATGTATTTAACCAGTGTGTGCACAAAATAAAAATAGAGTAGTCAGAATAAGGAACAGTAAAAAACACTAGTGAATGGTGCTTCAGTGATGTATGAATATACATATTGTTTCTGTCCAATGAAAAACAAGCATCTCCAAAATTGCAACTTTACAAGAGAGACCAAAAACATATTTTACTTTTAATGTAAGTCAATGGAACCAAGCTATTTTGGAGCATTACTATTGTTCCATTCATCATGAAACTTTCTTACAGCAGGAACAGCAGCTGTTGCACTCAGATGTTTTAGAAAACTTAAAATGAACAAAAATGGAGATACATCTGAGAAGACATATACTACAATAGCTATTATATACAGAACATTACAGTATTAGATGAGTGAGTTTTGATGATTTTAAGGTGTCCACTGTGGTATAGCGCCATAGTTCTACAGTGTAGCTGCCATGTGCAGTGTGTATATCATGCATACACTGAGAGTGCATACTGTTGCTGTCCAATGGAAAACACATGTCCCCATTTTTCTATATCATTTGAACATGACAGCTGCTCTTTATAGCCTGTGAAATGTTCATGATGAATGGGCCAATAGAAATGCTTCAAAATCACTTGTAATAAAAAGCTCTTTACATTAACGTACATTAACAGTAAAGAAGGTTTCAGTCATCTATTTATGAAATACATGGTTTTCTTGGGACAGCGGCGATATGTGAACTCTTACCTTGGTAGGGAGTTGTACTGTCTCTGTGACTGTGTGAAAGCGTCTCTGTCATCTTGTCTCTGTCGCTGCACCTGGACTTCCACAGACACAGAATGCCTTCCAGTCGGACTGTAGGCCCCAGCGTTGGCCTGCAGAAAACCCACCCAAACACACAGTTGTGTCCATTAATAACAAATAACAAATATCGGCATTACAAACACAGAATTTCAACATGAGGATTTCATTTAGCCCCATTAATACACCACACCATCCAAATCACTCAGCCCAAACACACAGCAGAGCTCGACCCCATCCACATTCTTCACCCCTGACCTTAACCACGCGTGTGACTTGTAGTGATGGAGCGCTCGTTTCTGAGTGGGGCCGATTACCTTCCCTTGCAGTTCAACGCCTCTAATGAGCAACATTGTTATTGCGTGACAACACAATTAGGTGTGAGAGCGACTGGCTTGCGTCCGTTGTGCCAGAGAGCTAATGCTAATGCTGTACACATGTTTGACGGGAATTATTAAAGAGGACATGTCAGAGCAAGTCTTTACTGTCCTCTGAAAAAGGGCTTTGTCTTTAGTGTGCAGCTGTAAAAACAGCAAAATGAAAGCCCTCGCCAGAGTCAGTTCCATTAAAAACAGGGAAAGCGAGGCAATTACATGTGTGTCTAATGAAGAGAGCACAGAGACTACTCTAGATACACCACGTCTGGCAGCAGCCTGTATCACACCAAGGCAAGGGGAGATGATTCCACTGTGTGCTTTTCGCTGTGTTAAAGCAAACGGTGAGGAAATAATTAGTCACAGAAATTATATTTTTAAATGAGATTTGTAGAGGGAAAGAACCCCCAATTCAGCAGCCTCAGGACAGAAATGAGGTGAACGTACAAGAATGTGAATTATCTTAATTTCTCTTTCTCTTTGCGCGTGCGTGCTTGTTTTTGTACATTTTCAGGACCAACAAGATTAGGGATGGGTTTATGGTTATGGTTGCAAATGTCTTTATAGAACACAAATTATACATATATACATATATATAACAAAATATTGCTACATATATAGGGCGGTGGAAAAAGTCATAGGTTACCCTTAATTTATTTAACTTAACAGAAAAGCCATAACGACATAAAAACAGCACTTCAATAACTATAACAAAGAATGCAAGAGTTGGTAGACCACCAAAACTGTCCCCAACAGGTACACGGAATTTAACCTAGATTAGATGATAATTTCACCGGTTCTTGTACTTGTACTTATGACTGTGTGACAATAAAGGCCCTGATTGATTGAATAAAGGCCCTGATTGAAAGACACATGGAGATGTGAGAGTCAGTATGGCTGTGGATTAGATACATAGAGAAGTGTGGGTAAGTATGACTGGGGATTAGGGACAAGTGCGGGTCAATATACTGGGGATTAGACACAGAGAAGAGTATGGGTCAGTATACTGTGGATTAGACACAAAGAGGAGTGTGGGTGGGTATGACTGTGGACTAGACACATAAAGACGTGTGGGTCAGTATACTGTGGCTCAGACACAAAGAGGAGTGCGGGTCAGTATGGCTATGGATTAGACACAGAGGAATGTGGGTCTGTATGGCTGTGGATTAGACACATAGAGGAGTGTGGGTCAGTATGGCTGTGGATTAGACACATAGAGGATTGAGGGTCAGTATGGCTGTGGATTAGACACATAGAGGATTGAGGGTCAGTATGACTGTGGATTAGACACATAGAGGAGTGAGGGTCAATATGGCTGTGGATTAGACACATAGAGGAGTGAGGGTCAGTATGGCTGTGGATTAGAGACATAGAGGAGTGTTGGTCAGTATGGCTGTGGATTAGACACATAGAGGAGTGTTGGTCAGTATAGCAGTGGATTAGACACATAGAGGAGTGTTGGTCAGTATGGCTGTGGATTAGACACATAGAGTGTTGGTCCGTATAGCTGTGGATTAGACACATAGAGGAGTGTTGGTCAGTATGGATGTGGGTTAGACACATAGAGGAGTGTTGGTCAGTATGGCTGTGGATTAGACACATAGAGGAGTGTTGGTCAGTATGGCTGTGGATTAGACACATAGAGGAGTGTTGGTCAGTATAGCTGTGGATTAGACACATAGAGGAGTGTTGGTCAGTATGGCTGTGGATTAGACACATAGAGGAGTGTTGGTCAGTATGGCTGTGGATTAGACACATAGAGGAGTGTTGGTCAGTATGGCTGTGGATTAGACACATAGAGGAGTGTTGGTCAGTATGGCTGTGGATTAGACACATAGAGGAGTGTTGGTCAGTATGGCTGTGGATTAGACACATAGAGGAGTGTTGGTCAGTATGGCTGTGGATTAGACACATAGAGGAGTGTTGGTCAGTATGGCTGTGGATTAGACACATAGAGGAGTGTTGGTCAGTATGGCTGTGGGTTAGACACATAGAGGAGTGTTGGTCAGTATGGCTGTGGATTAGACACATAGAGGAGTGTTGGTCAGTATGGCTGTGGGTTAGACACATAGAGGAGTGTTGGTCAGTATGGCTGTGGATTAGACACATAGAGGAGTGTTGGTCAGTATGGCTGTGGGTTAGACACATAGAGGAGTGTGGGTCAGTATGGCTGTGCGAGGGTCTGTTCTGAGTTGCGTACGTGAAATGTTGTCTTCTGAAGCAGAAGTACAGTAGATGGACATGTTTTTAGGAAAACTGTATGCTAGATCACAAATCACCTTTCCCAATCAGACCAAATTGAAACAGTGCTGATATCTCAAATCTGCAGGACCAGTTAGCAAACAAAACCCAGCAAAAAATAATAAAAAATACATATAATCAGATAACAACAATGGTGTGCACTGCTTCACAAAGACAGAAGTCACTAATAAAGAAGCTGCTGGTGTGTGAATTGATCACTTTAGGGTCCAGACCATAACTGGATGTGTTAGGGATTGATTGGATAAAGACAAGGTGAAAACACAACCAACTTCCAAGACTGAACTTTGGAGAAGTGGAAAAATATTCCCACTGATTTATTTGAAAAAAAAACTAAAGGAAAGTCTACAGAAAAGAAAGAAGCAGCAATAAAGGCAAATGGTGGGCACAGTAAACACTAAAAAATTGAATATATTTAGTTCTTGAGGGCTCTGTGTCATTTTCTTTTAAGTACATGCTGTCGTCTTTCTTCCCAGTGCAGAGAAATAAATGAAACTTGATAACCATTTTGACTGGAAATGATTAATTATTAAATTATAAATATAAACTATTTAATAATATATATATATATATATATATATATATATATATATATATATATATATATATATATATATATATATATAATATATATATATATATATTAACTGTGTGTGTGTGTGTGTGAGTGTGTTTGAGGGTGTGTGTGTTTGAGTGTGTGTGTTATACCAGCAACCAGATGATGTTATGCCACATGGATGTTTCCTGATACATGGCTGTGGAGAGCAATCAGTTAGGAGTACCTAACTGCATTAGCCAAGACAGAATCTGATTATTCATTCTCCATCTGAAATAAAATGCTTCATAAAAAACATGAAATTTCCCCTAATCACATTCAAACACGCCAAAGCCAAAGAAAGCCAAAGAAAAATGATGTCAAGCCTGACAACCCCACCTCCCCCCGCAAAACCACTCCACCACTTTTTCCCCATCTAAATTCTTTGCTATCTGTGAAGATAAAGAAAACACCACAATACAACTAGTCCCATATGTTCAAACACGAGTGCTCTTTTGTCAGAGAAAGCTGTAATTGTGAAAAATTGTTTGCAGCGATTCAAAATAGGAATGCGCAGATGAGACGGAGAAAAAGAGAGGGGTGCTGGTGCGCTAGCCGGCTAGCAGACTTCCAAATGGTGCGTAATAGTTATGATTACCATGTGGGGTGACCCGTAGCCTTTTATATCAAAGCTGGGTCAGCTAGCCGGGTGGAGGAGGATCAGGGCCTGCGCATAAGCTAACTCCCTCAACTCCTCATAACACTGTCTGCCGCTCCAGACACACAATCACTTCCAGAGATTACTTCCATCTCTCTCTATCCACACACACACATTCACATATGGAATGAATTTCTCCACTAATGTGCCTGACTACACCAGAGAAGGAGAATAAAAACAACAAAGAGACACTGGGAGAAGAAGTGAAGAGCAGAAAACACTTGTAATGGTTGGTATTGGAAGTGATGTTTAGCATGGAAGCCTGTTCTATGATTCAGATCAGATCTTTTAATAAATCCCCCTGGACTGAAGAAAGGGTCATAGATAAATAAGTATAATAAAAAAAGAAAGGCAAAGAAAAGTTGGGAGAGCAAGAACATGAATGTGAAAGAGAGTGAGGAGAGAGAGAGAGAGAGAGAGAGAGAGAGAGAGAGAGAGAGAGAGAGAAAGAGAGAGAGAGAGAGAGAGAAAGAAAGAGAGAGAGAGAGAGAGAGAGAGAGAGAGAGAGAGAGAGAGAGAGATGTATAGAGTAAGAGCAAAGCCTATGGGAGATCTGAACACTTGACATGTTTCTTCAAGGCCCCATTTCACCAATTTATTAAATGTAGGATCACTCCACTTGCTATAATGTCCATGCGGCTATTCAGAGCCAGGCAATGCCATCATCCATCTTCAAGCATGTAGCAATCTGTCATCAGCCTGACTAGACATATAACTTAATTTAAACAAGTTAGTCGGAGTTCACAGATAATGTTATTAACAGATGAATTAACAGATTAACAGATTAGATTAATATAGGAAGAATAAGAAACAATTTGCCATTCGGAGCATTAGGCAGTGTTACTGCTCTCCAAAACAATCCAGTAGGGAAAGGTGTCAAAAGTACTCAGATTCAAAAACAATTACTCAGGTAGAAGTATAGATACTAGGGTTTAAACATACTTCTGTAGAAGATGAAGTATCAACTCCATCTCCAGCTTCTACTCCAGTAAAAATACTGCTTTCAAAAAAACTTAAAGTATTAAAGTAAAAGTAATGTAAGGAAAAAAATGCCATTAAGAAGAAAAGCTTAGGTCGCACCACAGGGGTCTATAGTGCACTAGCCCACCTCTCCAAAAACCCAATTTTTCTAAAAGCCATAATGACTATAATGTTATATTAAAACGTTAATGTTGATAAATTTGGGACGCGCTAGGCTTCCTGTTTCAGCCGCACATATCCCCATTGAAAATTAATTATTTATTGTATTTTAGTACAATGTAAATATATTAAGGACCATATCTGTGTAATACTGGGCATTAACATGTGATGAAGATATGATGACTAGTTGTCTATAAGTATTGTAATGGTGCAAAAAGGCACAAAGGCATGTTATCAATAATCTTTACTGAAATGTACATGTACATGAATGAAAACAAACTGAAATGAAATAGGAGTAACGAGGCTATGTTTAAAATGTAAGGAGTAGAAAGTACAGATAATGGAGTGTAAATGTAAGGAGAAGTAAAAAGTCAGCTAAAAAATAATTAGTAAAGTATAAATAACCAAAATTTCTACTTAAGTAAGGTAACGAAGTATTTGTACTTTGTTACTTGACACCTCTGCCTGAAGGTCTATACCAACTGGGCTGAAATTCTTACAGTATGGTAAATGCCACATTGATTTAACAGGAAACTGCAGTTTGTCTTAAACTCAGCCTGTTCTAGCCTGACCAAATGAGTTCATTATGTCAAATCTATAGACTTGTTTTACAAAATGCTGTAAAGCATCCAGCTCAATCGGCTTACTCTGCTAATGGAGCTTACATACAGATTTATTGACAACACGACACAGAATTTCACTACAGGTTAAAATTCAAATATAGATCTAGATATGAGGCACTAAAAAGCAGGTTGTATCATGAATGAGAAGCATATTCATGCTGTTATTTCAAGTAGAGTGGACCTACTGACCTACGTTTACTGCTCATCCAAAAGCATCAACTGAGAAACTCATTCAGCTTATTCAGAACTCTACTGCCAGACTTTTAACTCAAACTAGTTGGAAAGCACTTCACCAGTGACACTGCATTCTATCTTTGATTCCTCCTAAGATTCCTCCTAAGAGCTCTAAATATTTTTGCACCCACTTACATCACATTCCTAACGTGGCTCCCCAAAAATCTGCCTTTTTCCACTACACCACCAAACCGTGGAGCACTGTCTCGAAAAGTACTAGAGAAGCAGATTCAGTGGGTGTTTCTAAAGGAGGACACTGTTCTTTACTCAAACTCATAACTTACATAGCTTTTATTATTTGTTGTTTTAATATTTGAAGTATTCTTTTTATCCCCTCTTTTAATTATGAGTCTCTTTGTTTTCTAAAAGGCTTTATTTTTTTCATTTACATGATCTTCCCGATCCCCTAGGATGAGTGGTCTGTCCTTCTCTATTATTGTTCATTTGATCTTGTGCTTTGAATTTTTTTAATTATCAGTACAGCCTCTGTTCTGTTATTGCTTTTTATTTTTTTTAATTTTGTTTATCCTACATTTATTTACTTTCTTTGCCTTTTTTCTTGCCTTGATCCACATTTGATGTACATTTTAGAAACTCTGCATCCAGATGGATTTCTGTATTTCAATCTTGAATGGGATTTTTCAAGCCTCCTACTACTGCATCTCATTGTACACTAAAATGTTCCAAAGCTAGTATGTTTTGTCCTTGGTACTCTGACTAACAAGGTCAATATGGAGCCAAAGTGGTAATTCTGTTACTTTGCAATATATTAATTATTTAATATAAGACTTCCTTTCAAGTAACATCATTTCATGGTGCAGGATTGGTAGCTTACTATTAGCAAGGATGCTGCATTGCTCATATCTCCACTCTAACAACCTCAGAATTCAGAGGATCCAGTAATATACATATAAAAATGTATGTAAAGCAAAAATGTATTGGGTTTAAAACCTTTCATAACAAAATTCCATTCATTTTTGCTATAGAGAAATCCAGTTCCAGAGTTTCTAGTGTAGGCATGACTGATGCACAACTTCAGAGGTCTGTGACTGTCTGTCCTTGATTCTTTTTGAAAGCAACAGGCATCAAAGACAATAACATTATTCAGTCTTTATCTGAAGCTCACACTTTGCAGGCTAAATGAAGGCGCAGGCATGCTCGCATTATTCATGACAAAATCACAACAAACTAAATTAAAACTGTTCAACTGCAGACGACATGTTAGGATGGAATATCAGACGATTCTGTTTGTGCACCCCAGAACAGATAACAGCGCTGGGTTTACACCTCTAGTCTGTATTCTACATACAAGCCTGATTCACAGTATTTCTCAGCGCACTAAAAGCCCTCACACCTTCAACACTCTGGAAAACACACACACTTTTTCTATTACATTCCTGCCATTAAGAGCATTTTGTCCTTGGAGTCTAAAGCATCTCCGAGACTGTTTGATGAAGGTCCCACAAATGGCTAAGTGGAGAGGTGAGGGGTTGAATATTCTAGCGTGCATTACTTACTGCTGGATAAGTGCTTAAAGACAGATACACAGCTTCCTATTCTCTAAAGATAATCTTATCTACCGCAAGTGCAGAAATGCATAGAATACAGCGCAGAAGCAAGTCGTGACTATTTCCACGGAGGGGATAATAGCTATCTTGACTCATGGAAGTCTTATCTTCCAATTCCTGCTTTATTATCCTGTTCCACGTTCCTCTCTGTCTGAATGCTGCTATAGTTCCATGAGCCTGCTGCATGTTTGGCTCTACTGATTTACAGTTAAGCAGATAACCTTTTGCGTGTGCAGGCCATGCAGAGTATGCAGATTTAAAGAGGCCATATCCTGCATTTTTTACCGCTTGAGATCCCCAAAAACAGTCATCTCTAACCACTGAAAGAAAAAAAAAAGAATAATAAAGAAAAAAAATATATATATACACTGTAATGAATTGCTGTAAATTTACTGTGGCTATACAACAGTATCTAACTTTTTTAATAATAATAATAATAATAATAATAATAATAATAATAATGTAAAATACTGTCAAATAATCCCACAGCGGATGTAAATTAACAGTAATGCAATTCGTTGCCCGATAACAGCAAATAACTGTAATTTATCAGCATAATACAGTATTTTCTGTTTTCTGCACCATCATCCCTTTAAAGTCCAGTCACTATCCATCAAAACTGTACTGGTGATTACAGACTGTTTCTATATAATAATAACCCAGTTTTATTAAACTGTCCAAGCTGCATCTACTCATTTTAGTGACAAAATATATGCAGTGGGCGGGGCCAGGATATTTGGCTCAGCTGAGTTAAGATTCTTTCAGCTCATTCAGTCAGTGCAGGAGGTGCCAGGCAGCTTGTATTGTGTTCATTTGTAAAATAAATAAAGAATCTAAATTAGTTCTTAGATGAAGAGACGTTTAGATTGCAGCTGCGGCGGTCCTCGTGAAAGGTAGCCGTTAACGTCGCATCTCCTAATGTTTTTAATTTTACTGTCACATACTATAATTCAATTTACAGTACAATACTGTTAAAATAAATTACAGTAGATGCACTGTAAAATAACATATATATATATATATATATATATATATCACCCTCAACTTTAATGGCTGAGGCCAGGTGGCAAGGCTTTAGAAGGAACTTTGTGCTAAACATCTGGATCCTTCCCTCTCCTGCTTTGTAAACATGGACTGGAGGTACAAAAAAAGGTTTTGTGGAGAGATTCCACAGAAGAACCACCCTTGGTTCCCTAATGAACATTGGAATAAACAGTTTTGGAGGATCCATTTTATCATCTAAAGAAACTAGCAATGCATCTACACCAATTTAAACATTTTTCCAAGGACCATAAATCTAAACTAAGAAGCATTTCTAACCCTCCCCTTTTAAGAGTGGAATCTGCCGCTGTGATTGACACGAGGAACGAAAAACAAGACAGTTTTAATTGTCTGCGCTCTGGAACAGTCTGCGGCATTGGCAGCATGGTAATTCACCCTTGCTAAATTTACAGTTATTGATCGCTTCAGCTAAAGAAGTCTGTTAGTGACTCTTCAGAGTTTGAGGGAAAAGCCTTGGATGAAAAAAAATCCATACTCTGACCCAGAAATTTTGGACATGCCTTTGCTTTCTAGGGCCTTGTCTTTGAGGAGCTAGATAAGTCTGGAATGAATGCGATTAAAGTTGAGCTGGCTTTGAAGTTTTTTGCAGTCTACTTCACTCTATGACTGCATTTCTAAAGGCAATAGATCATTACTGGAGATGATTTCCCCCTCCCCAGCACACAGAAGCTAAAAGTTTCAAAGGACGACTTTCAGCTAGTATAGCATGAGAGATGTTTAAGACCTGAGGTGACATGAAACCGTCATTAGAAGTCTCCCATTCTTTAGGGTTACTTTTACTGTTAGAGCTATGCCTTCAGTTTGAGCCACAAATGTCTCTCTCTCTCTCTCTCTCTCTCTCTCTCTCTCTCTCTCTCTCTCTCTCTCTCTCTCTCTGTCTCTCTCTCTCTCTATATATATATATATATAATGGTTACTTTCTAATTAAGCTGAAAGCCTTTAGTTCTGCTCCTGTAGTTTGGCTGTGTCTATCTAAATACCACAGAGAAAAAAATCGAACAGAGGAAACATTATATCAACCATTTAAATGCAAGCATGATAATTATATTAAATAAAATAAACTAAAGAAAATGACATTTTTTATTTTTTATTTGACAGACACCATTAGGCCCTGAGAGTTTCTCACTGGTATCAATAGTCCTGGGGATCATATTCTTGGCTATTACATTTTTTAGGAAGGCACTGCACAACCATCTGTCTCTCCTTGTCCATTTAATGGCCAATTCTGGGGACAGTTTCGCCTCAGTGTGCTGTGAGCACGCTATAGTGTAATGCTATGGTGGATCACTCTGAAATTCTGAAATGTATGCACACTGCAATGGAGCTATTACAAAATAGCTTTGAATCTTTTCGTCGTTCTGCTGGCAATTTCCTTTCAAACAGAGTTATGAATATCCCCGGAGGTGCTTGTTACCTTGTTATGACAGTTTTATGACACTATCCTGTCATGCTTTTGACAGCACAATCAAGTGAGGCATTACAGCCAGGCCTGTCTCACCTTTCTCTATGGCTGTGTTTTAACACCAGCCTCCAGCTACGACAGACTGCTGTTGGTTTCTATACAGCTACAAGACCCCAGATGGAGTGAATAAGTGTGCATGTGTGAATATGTGAATAGACTGGGGATCTTTTTTTATTTTATTTATTTATTTTTTTTGGTGGAGAAAAAACCTCATCATTCTACAACATGAAACTGCAGCTTAGTAAAACACACACAGACCCTTCACACACAAATACACAATCTTCTTACAGATTATGTAATGTGAGCTTTTAGTGTCTGTGATAACTGTTTACGGCCAGCATCAATATTTCACAAGCCCGTGGGCTACAGAGCCATTCACATTTCACTAACTGCAACAACGTCTTTTTCGATATTCTATATATGTTGCTCATATCCCGACAGGCTGATCCCAACAGTTCAGAGCTCTTGTAATTCGCCAGCCAGTTATGTAAACGCCAGCATAGATGTGGTGCACATTACAGTCTGAAAGCAGTTCTGCTTGACATCTCAGAAGCTAAAATCCTCCCTCCCATCACTCTAAAGTCAAAAGTGGTGCTTTTTAGGAAAAGTCTTATCACCTGAAACCAAACCAAAGCAGTTCAGAAAGAAATCAGGGGGTTACAGAAACTTATTACGTAGTCTATGCAGTTACTATACTGGCTACTGGTTGTTATTAACAGGCTCTCTTTTACTGGACTTACTTCTAAGTTATTACGATCAATGCTGTTCTAGAAGCACCAGCAATGCTAACTTTGAAACTGTGATGTAATTTATCATGAGAGAAAAGAGACATACATCTGTGAACAACAGCCAGTAAACACCTTCACAGCCAAATCCTCTGCTTCTGTACAGTTTGTATAAAAAAAAGCACAATCGAGCACAGATGTGCTCCTTCCTGTAGCTATGCACCACCATTAGCAACACACAGAGCCTTTGATCCCATCCATACATACAGCAAACAAAAAAGACCAAAGAGACTGTGGCAACACACAAGCTCACTTCACTGGTAGCTGCTTCTAAAGTACAAAAGATCCTGCTAATGGGGCCAACTGGTGTCAGACACCACTGCCCCCCACCCACCACAACCCCACAAGTCACTTTTCTACTTTAAATGGTCCATAACAATTTTCACAGCTTTTCTACTATGAAGGTTACACATATCAGTCTATTCAATGAGCCACAATACAGGACACAATACAGAAGACAGGGGCATTTACACATATCATCCATTTACATACTGGGTTAACAACACAATGTTAACGGAATACACTTTGTCAAATTCAGCAGCTCTCTCCTCACAGTCTCTCAGCTGAGGCATAAACAATGCTCTTCTAGCCAATCATGGTGGCATTTGTGCTTGGGCACAAGACAGGGGAAAGGGAGGGGCTACAAAAAGAAATCCATGGATTGTCAAAAAGGAAAGATGGTTGAAAAATAGTTAAAGAGAAGAGGATGAAAAGAAGGTCAAGAAAGAAGTTCTTAGATAGGGCAACGAGGCATGTTAACATCAGTGAGGCTCTTCAGCGTTTGAGATAGCTCCAAGAGTTTTCAGTCAGTTTTCTATTCACTAGCTTCTTGTAGGAATTTTCCTGTTCCACATTAAAGGGTGCTGTACATTTGCCTCAGGTGCCTAAATGTAACTACTGCACTATTTACAGCGGAACGGCAAAACCTAAACAAAAAGCTGGCAAAGAAGCTGATTCATCTTCATGGAGAGTTAAAAGGCTTAATAAGGGATAAGGAGGTTGCTCTGTTTCTATTGGACAGGACCAGTAGGTCAGTACTGCTTTGTCCCTATTGATAAAGTTTGTAATGGCAGCTTGTCAGCATCACATCAACAACTGCAGTGACAGTGTGCTAACCTACAACCCAGCTAATATTAGCCACATTACCTGCTCTGTTGTTGTTCACTCCAGTGTTATATCATAATACTTGCCTATAAACTGAGCAAAGGGTTTTTGGAATGGTCCGTCACAAGGGTGATACCCTCAGGAGTATGTCTTTAATACCTTTAGATAGGGAACATAATTGTACTACATTTCAATGCAACTATATACTTAAGTTGCACTGACTCACGAACTATAACACTTTACTTGATGTTTCTGTTTTTAAGAACATTAGGTTTCGTTTTTACTGAGAAAAGCTCAAGGTTGTTGTTGCACCTTTGAGAGCACATTTAGTCTGCTTCTTCTCTAATGAACAAAACTGTACCCACTTTTGTATCATAGGGGGCAAATAAGATATAGATGTCTTTAAAGAAGAGCATTCTGTTTTCCAGCATACAGTTCATTAAGAGTTATTTATGAAATAGATATACAGGCATATCTTGGAATATATACTATAAAACAGAGCAAAGACAGAAAGCAAAGCTCTGAGACGAAATTCCCAGAGATATTTTCACTGTTTCAATTATATGCCAGTGACGTGATGGGATGATTTAATTTTGGGCTTCTCCACGTGTTCCAGTTTAAACAAATAGGAAGAAAAGGCTTTTGTGAGAAAAGAAAGCGATTAGGTGTGCAGTGGTCTCAGTGCTGCCCTCTTACACAAACTAAAGACAAAGGAGGCCTCTTTCAAAGGGACTGTCCCTCTTGAAATATCTAGGAATTCATGTCTAGGGAGAGAAAATAAAGGCCAAATATGTACCCAAGTGAGGAGGGTCAGTGAATTGACCCCCGATTTAGGAAATGGTTCTATTCCTCAAGGTAATTAGGTTGTCATCCTTTAAAATCTCCCCTGTGCCTTGAGAACAGGAAGCGGCAGGACAGACCGCCATGTCTGATTCGAGCCATTACAGCGCAAAGATACACAGCTATGTGACCTTTGAGCCCCCGGTGAGTCTGTTCCCAACCCCCTGAGTGGTGTATATTGTTTTATCTTGCAGATAACGTTAAAATAATGTCTAACCTCCAACCTCTGAATACAAATGAAGCGGGAGGGAGCAAGGACATAGTGTTAAAACATACACTGCTGAGAGTAGGGCTGATGAGTAAATGGGGTTTTTGGAGATGTGTAAATAAACTTAGCAACAGTTGTGCAGCATGAGACCAGGCCTGGGTCGTGATCCCCTTTGTATGGTGTTATTGTTGTAACTTTTTTTTGCTACACAGAGAGTGTAAAAAGGGCCTGAGATTTAAACGTAATGGGTACATCTAGCACTCACCTACATAATTACCTGAATGTACAAAGCAGTGTCAGAAAGCAATTGACAAGTCAAGTCCAAGCTATATAACACTCCAGCACCCAAAACTTCAATCAGACTGTGAATGTAGAGAAGATAAATGTGTGTCTGACTACCTAAAAAACACACATCAACAAAACAGACCACCACAGCCCTGGGATTTTAGCCTAAACTGAACAGACTAGAGCTTGTAGAGCTCATAGTTACTGAATGCTCATCTTAGAGCATTTAAACCAAATGGGTGGAGGTTATGGTAAAGCAGAAAAAGAGGACGGATGTAGATTTGAGGTTTGAGTGCACATGGATGATGAATTTATTGAGGAAGAAAAAACACAAAACCAAAAACGGTAGGTGAAAAGAAATAAATGGCCTGTAAACTGGCCTGACTTTTACGCAGTACAGCTAAGTATGTGTTCCGGGTCGCAAGACCATGGAGCTACCACGTTTAACCAGCTCTTCTCCAAACCCCTCGGCTCCCTCTCAGCCTGAAGTGAGTACTATTAAACTAGTTCCCCCAGTACTCAGTCTCAGTCAACACCTTCGCATCATCACAGGAGCCCAATATCAATTCATATCATTGCCTTAAATGTATATTTTAGATTTCCATTTTATACTCTGAGCATGACTCTGGAAGGCATTAGCCAGGCATTTCACCATTTGCAGTTCTCGACTAAGTTAGACGGCACTACATTTTGAGGATTCTTTTATTCTGGGATAATGTTGTATGTAATTAAAAGATATTTGTTTTGGTGTGCTTTCTGAGAATCTGAGGTGCTATGAAACAGAAGCACAGAAGCACATGTACCATTATTATTTAAATGGCAGATAAAAGCAGCTTCATTATGGCGAGTGGACAGCAGACATTAGCTAAGCCAAGTTTGCTCTAGGAATGGATTTTACACTGTCAAACAACAGCCCACTACTTACAGACCTCAGATGATTGTTTAAGATTGCTGTGCCACCGTGATAGGCCAGGTTCATATTGCACATTTGACACACTGTCTTTGTCTTGTCAAAGTTTAATTTAAAGTGTTTTTAAACAGCTAATCTCTTTATTTACCTTTACTTTACCCTTTTAATTTTACCATCCCTTTAATACAGCCAACATAAAGAGAAGTGTGACGTTCACTGCTGTGTGTGAGTGTGTAAGCGCTAAGATGGTCTGTATATCCACACTTCAACAGTGCAATTAAAAATATAAATATATAAAGAATGTGCTGACAACACGTGTTGGAGGTCATAATTCTGCCACGATTATTGCCCCTTATAAGATTCACTAGTTGAAAGGCACATAAAAACATAGCTGCGGAACAGGCAGGTCACCTCGAGCCACACAATTCCCGCTGACGATAACCACTTCCCACGCTGATTAAACCCACTCCCTGACAAAGAACTACACAATTACCACTTACACAAAATTACTGAGCAACATTCAACAACAATCAACAACATGTTAACAGTTTTTAGGAGGGCAGGCTAATACCATGAGCATCCATGCATGTTCAAGTTTCACCAGTAGGAGGTCACTATGGTACTTCAAAGTTGTCGTTATAGATAGTCTGCATTTAGCTAAAGTATTACTACCACTACTACTATTACTATTACTACTACTACTACTACTACTACTACTACTACTACTACAACTACTGCTCCTACTACTACTACTACAACAACTACAGCAACAACTACTACTGCTCCAACTACTGTTCCTACTACTACTACTACTACTACAACAACTACTGCTCCTACTACTATTACTACTTCTACTACAACTACAGCAACAACTACTACTGCTCCAACTACTGTTCCTACTACTACTACAACTCTCACTCCTACTACAACAACCACTACAACTACCATTCCTATTACTACAACAACTACTACTGCTCCTACTACTACTATTAATACTACAACAACTACTGCAACAACTACTGTTCCTACTACTACAACAATTACTACTGCTCCTAATACTACCACTGTTCCTATTACTACAACAACTACTACTGCTCCTATTACTACAACAACTACCATTCCTACTACTACAACAACTACTACTGTTCCTACTACTACAACAACTACCACTCCTACTACTACAACAACAACTACTACGACTTCCACTACTACTATTACTATTACTACTACTACTGCTCCTACTACTACTACAACAACTGCTCCTACTACTTCTACTACAACTACTGCTCCTACAACTACTACTACAACTACTGCTCCTACTACTACAACAATTACTACTGCTCCTAATACTACCACTGTTCTTATTACTACAACAACTACTACTGCTCCTACTACTACAACAACTACCATTCCTACAACTACAACAACTACTACTGCTCCTACTCCTACGACAACTACCATTCCTACTACTACAACTACTACTGCTCCTACTACTACAACAACTAACACTCCTGCTACTACAACAACTACTACTGCTCCTACTACTACAACAACTAACACTCCTGCTACTACAACAACTACTACTGCTCCTACTACTACAACAACTAACACTCCTACTACTACAACAACTACTACGACTTCCACTACTACTACAACCACCATCCCTACTACTACAACAACTACTACTACTACTCCTACTACTACAACTACTACTGCTCCTACTACTACTACTATTGCTCCTACTACAACAACTACTACTGCCTTACTACAACAACTAGTACTATTGCTACTGGATCATAACTACTACTCATACCGCTATTACTAATACAACTACTACTGCTCCTAAAACTACCACTACTATTCCTACTACTACAAGTACTACTGCTCCTACCACTACTACAAATACTACTGCTACTAATTCTACTACCCATACTAATACTAATACTACTCCTATTACTACTACAACCACTAGTACTACTTCTACTACTTCTAAAATTACCAATGCTACTACTATTACCTCTACTACTACTACTACTAAAACAACAATAATAATAAAAATAATAATAAATAATAATAACAATAATAATAATAATATCAAACCCCCAAAATGAAATAACTACTTGACAAACAAATATCCGAGTCCAGCCCTAACAAAACACCAGTGAACCTGCATTGCTAACATATAGGTTACTGTTCGAAGAATACATTACACCGACATAACTCTATAAAAATGTTCATTAAAGCTTTTTCTTATTCTTGAGCTTAGCTCACTAAGCTTTCTGACCCTGAAATGGTTTTGTGTGTGGGACAAGAGATGTCTGCACTGTGATTGGTTAAGAAATACGAATGGAAGTGTAAAACAAGATTAGGACCACCCAGTTTACACAGAAAGGCAAGAAATATGGTAAAGTACAGCAGAAATGTATTACACTTTGGGTAGATATTCATAAGATGTACTTTGTACATGTATATTGTGGCCCCAAGGAACAAGATAATCTTAATTAGAGATTTTGGTTAACTGGGTCTTAAAGGTCTAGCAATGATGCAACCAACAAAACTCATGAAATGTGGTTTTATTCAGTCTCCAGTTGATGGTAGCTTACTTTGGATCAGATTCGGAGATTCTGCTTGCTTCAGGTTGGGTTAGGATTTAAAATGTGGTGCAATAGGGTGGGCTGGGTTCAGAGACAATGGGATCAGGCTATATCCAGGTCTGGATCATAATATTCCTTGGACCAAAGTCAGCGACCGGGTTCACAGTTAGGATGCTAGATGTTTCACAGCTTTGGAAGGAGCATGGCTAGAGTAGTAGTGGGCGCTGCCGAGGTTAGGAAAGGCTAGGCTGTTTCAGTCTGCATGGATCAGTGAACCAGGTGATCGGCTAGAAGCGTATTGCGCACTCACCCATGGCTGCTGCTGAAAGCTGTAGGCACGGCGGCGGTCGTCAGGCTCCTCCTCCTGCTTGGCCTGCTGGAACTCCTGCCTCAGCCGCTGTATCCGGTCGTGGTTGCTAGGCGCCAGTCTGTTGCTATGGAAAAGGAGAGGGTGAAAGAAGGGGGGAAAAAAGGAAAGATGGTCATACATCCTTGTTTACGTGCATACTAATGTCAACGGCTGCTCGGACTTCAGCCTGAAAGGAAGGAGGGCTAGACAGAGCGATCAATAGAGGAGAGTAGACTGCAGAGACAATGGAGCTAAACTCTTTGTCTCCAGTGTATTTCAACAATACTAATCAGACTCACTGACCACATGAATATTACATGCTTATACATTATACAGAATCATGTTGATGGAAAAAAGCTTTGTAACATACACAGCACATATACTGCAGCGGCTAATCGTCCTCGCAGAGGGGAAGAGGCCAGTCAACATGTGCCAGAAGTTAATTATACTATTCCACCTGGCTGACTCATACAGGTAAGCTGCAGTTAGCTGCCCAGTCCCTTCCTGCCTGTGTGTCAGCCTGATCTTTCAGAGCTCTGCTAACAATCATATTTACACGCGTTTATCTTCCTTTCTCAGAATCCTAGCGACACAAAATAAACACAACGGCTTTAACACAATAACATGCATAACAACACAATTCTGGTTCCAACATATGGCTCTGAATGCACCAAGCGATCATTTCCTTTATGCCTAAATCGATAGCACAAGCTTTATTCATGGCAGCATTCCCCAAATCTCCGTCTATTACGCTAAACTACATGTATGGACACAGTCCATTTCTTTCTTCGTGCATGGCCTGCATTCCCCGGCTCCCTGGAGCCATGAAGTAGTCTGAATGTCTCGCTAAAGGAGTCCCCAGTGCACTATGTCCAATGATACATGTGGCCCTTAGGACTGCCTTCAGCAGTCAGAGGGCCATCTCCCCGCCGCCTTCAGTGCCTCAGCATAGCACCACAGAAAGAAGGCTCATTTGCATCCCTTTCGTTAAGCGCTGCGAGCGCGCCTGTCAATACGAATCAATGCACTTCTCTCTGTTAATCAACCACGCTTTTTTATCAGCACCCACACGCACACCAGCCGTCACTGCCAATCCCCTCATTATGATACGACACCCAGTCAGATAATACTGCTGATTTATACAGACAGAGAGAGAGAGAGAGAGAGAGAGAGAGAGAGAGAGAGAGAGAGAGAGAGAGAGAAAGACAGAGAGAAAGACAGAGAAAGAGAGAAAGAGAGAGAGAGAGAGAGAGAAAGGGAGAAATAGAGAGAGAAAGAGAAAGGGAGAGAGAGAGAGGGAGAGAGAGGGAGAGAGAGGGAGAAAGAGAGACACAATGAGAGAGGGAGAAAGAGAAACAGAGAGAGAGAGAGAGAGGAGAGAGAGAGAGAGAGGGGAGAGACAGAGAGAGAGAAAGAGAGAGAAAGAGAAAGGAGAGAGAAAAAGAGAAAGGAGAGAGGGAGAGATAAAGAGTGAAAGAAAAACTAAAAAGAGGGACAGAAACAGAAATAGACAGTGGAAGAAAAGATAGAGAGACATAGACAGAATGAATGAATGTGAGAGATAAAAAGGGGGGGACAGTGCGAAAGATAGACGGAGAGATAAATAGAAAGAGAGAGATAAAGAGTGAGTGAGAGAGAGACAAATATACGGAGAGAAAGAAAAACACCAAAAAGAGAGGAACGGAGAAAGAAATAGACAGTGGAGGAAAGGGAGGCAGACAGAGGGAGACAGGAAAAGATAGAGAGAAGAAAAGGGAGAGAGACATAGACAGAATGAATGAATGTGAGAGATAAAAGGGGGGAAGACAGTGGGGAAGATAGAGAGAGAAATAGAAAGAGAGAGAAGGGAGAGAGAAAAAATAAAAAAATATAAAAGAGAAAGAAAGAAACGGTAGCAAATATTTACACATGAGTGAGAAGGAAGAGTTAGAGCAAAAAAAAAAACCCAAAACAAGTAAGAAGAAAGAAAGAAAGAAAGGAAACTGGAAAAGAAAAGAAAAAAGTGAAATGTGTAAGAGAGGGCTAATTGAGGGGAGGGATGACTGACAGGCAGGCAGATAGAGGAGTGCACACTGAAGGATAGAGGACGTGGTCTGGTACATGGGCACGTACAGGTGGCAGAGCGGCAGTCACTGCTGATAGCATATTTAAGCCTCCAAGCCTTCTTGCCTAAATGTACCCATAATTGTAGATTGCAGCGAGAAGCAGCCCGCTGATGATAATGGGCGCTCAGACACGTTGCCAATCAGCCTTCATTAAAACGGAGCTAAATCACTCCCCATAACGAACAAATGGACCTGAATGAGAGTGGCTGAGACATGGTGGAACATCCCTGTTCTGTTGTTCTATGCAGCCATTAAAATCAATTGTATTATCCATACTCCATTTAATTTCCCATTCCTATATGCATATGTAGCGCTGGAAAAGCTCAAAGGCCGCCGTGTTCATTTGCCAGGCGGTGGAACTGAGGCTTCACAAATTAAACGGATCATTGGCTTGTACGGTTTGTGCCTTTGTCGGTGATCCGCTGTCCCAGTCCGCTGCTGCACGAATGCCCGCCTGATTTCCTGAATTTTTCCAAGCACTACTACAAACCTACACTGGATCCCACAATCTTACTAACTAATTACAGAGACTTCAACATGGCTACAGTACAAAACAGCCACTCACTCAATATTCACTCCTGAACCATGCCAGACTAATTTATTGATTATAGCTTCAGTAAAACACTTGGACGTTCTGTAGACCTGTCAGGATTCTTTGCTTTCTTCTTCCTAGGGGTTGTGGAGAATCGTTGACCTTACAGCTCAGCAAAGGCGCTTAAAGCTAGACGTTAAGTTAGTCGGTGATCACGTGATTATGAAGCTAACAACATGGTCACCATAGAGGAGCCTGGTGTCTTCGGTTTCCAAAGCGATCGAGGGAAAGGGCTCGTTGTAAAGGGCATGTTATTAAATACAGACTTGTGGAGTTTGGCTTCGTTCTATCACTTCTCTGCTGATCTACAGTGCTTTAAAGATCAGATACTGAAGGCTGTTATCGCTGCTTTCCTGGAGATAAAGTTGCTGGAAAGGGGGCATAACCCTCTACGAACCTATAAGATTTGAAGTTGGTTTCTGTTTGTGATTTTTACTGTTATAGTGCTATAAATTTCTGTGGCTCTCCAGACCTCCACTGTAAGTGAGTGAGTGAGTGAGCATCTCAGAAAGGCTGCCTAGGTTGTGCCCAACTTAGGCAATTCTGGGGTCTGTATCTCCGGCTAACAATGTAATCACTAGGACAGTGCGAGTCACGCTCTACAGACCTGTAGGATTTGGCTTTGTCACAGATTGTATAAGTTACTGACAGCAAAGCATCTCTTTCTCTGGTGTTTTCATTAATCAGATTAGTCAATGTTTACCTGACTTCCATCATATAACTGTCAAACCTGAAACCTGAAGACATGCAATCCTACTGCAACCACGTAATACTTCAAAATGACTGCCATCAAGTAATTTTACTCTTTCTTCAAGATTTTATTTATATTGATAGTTTTAAATAGTTGCAATAACAACAGTTCCATCAAAACGCATCCCAGAAGCCACAGCTTTATCCCACCTTCTGTAACAACACTTGGTTTCTAGGCGAAACCGTAGACAAGCTGTTGAGTATGCCAAGTGTCAACTTATCATGTCCACTCACTCAGGACATGCATCATTTAAATCCTCTGACATTTACTGGCATTTTAAACAGTAATAGTAAAAAAAAGTGGTTTCTTCCCCACAACAGACATCAAGCATCCTATCAGCTAAACACCAAATCACCATGCAGTTCCGGCCAAGACGTTGGAGGGGGAAAATGGTACTCTGTTGGCTGGATGTTTTTGCTGTGAAATTGGGTTGAGTGCCCACAGATTAGTTTGAGGGGATCGCTGGCGTCTTAGCAGATCCCTCGCTTGCGGCCATTTGCCGACCAGCCTCAGCTGCGCCTGCTCTAAAAGGCAACTGAGTCCTGCGAAAAATAAACAACAAACCGCTTGGTCATTACCACGCATTTGTGACGGGGGAAATTAATTTGGTCATTAGCTCCCGTAAAACGTGTGATTACACATTATCATCGGGTGGCAACGTGCCTGCCGTCCACACTCGTAGTGAGGTTTCAAAAAAAAGATTAAGAGGGTTGAGCAGCACGGAGAAAACAAATGAGAAACAAGGCCAGGGAATCAACGAGAGAAGCAAGAGTGTAACTATCAATCTGTTCATTTATGATTGAGAAGGTCATACAGGGGGACAGTGCTAGACTACATGCTAATAATGTAAGTGTTAGCTACCTAGCTAGCTAACATCGCCTTAGCAAACTCTTTTGCTACATACTAAAAGTAGCAACTGGTCCATTAGTTCATATTCTGGTGCACTTAATGATGGTGTTTATTGACCTGCATCTGGAATAGTAATAAGTAGCTATAGTGAAACGGTTTCTGTATAGCGTTTGATTTTAATGTTAGTAATAATCTGTGTTTTTAACTACTTTCTTAGGGAAGCACGCACAAAAAGCTGGTGAATGTTGCTAGACGGCATCATGTGCTAATTGGTATATTTCTAACCCCATCGCAAATGTCAGAAGGTGTCAGCCCTTTACATCTGGTTGCTTCTCCCCTGCTTACTGTGCTCACATATACCATATTTTGATATAGCCAAAATCACAAAAAAGTTGGTCGTATTTACGTCACGTTTGTGATTTTTTTTGGTTTCGTTTTTATTTTTTTTAAATAAGATTAAATAAATGCGTGAATATGGGAGTGCACAGCTTGAACTGATTTTCTATACTGAAATGACAAACATTGACGATTGTATGATCAGCATTTATTTCTCATCAAAAAAGGTTTATTTTGTTGTAAATATTGTTTTACCCACAATCCTTTAGCTGCATAATTAACCACCCGCTCTCCTTTTAGAAAGACTAAAAGTGCTGCTTGCCAGCTTTTTACATGTTTTTGACTTTTTATGTTATATTTAAATTTATGGCATTTAGCAGGTGCTCTTATACAAATTGATTTCCATAAGTGCTTTGTGTTTGGTCAGAGTATGAGTATCTCCAGCTAGTACAAACAGGTTGAAGTCCAAACTACTCTTGTGCTCAAACACTGCCACAAACAAGTGCCAGCGCTGAAACCTAGAAAGAAGACAACCAAATACAGACAGGTGACTGTCAATACACTATGTTTACATTTTTATTAAAATAGCATTTTCATGTTTCTTAAAATAGTAACACTGAATACAGTCAATGCATAGATACAGGACTGCCAACTGTCTTTTATTTAAAGTTTTATGTCCAAACAGTCACTAGGCAGAATTTGTTAGGTGCTGTTTTGAAAACTTCCAGACACAAGTTCAAACTCTTATTTGTCTTATTTATTTATTTTTTTTATTAGCTTTAAACTGCAGGGACAAAATCACGTCTTAACAAAAACTGTGGGCATGCACCCCCCCATCTCACCATGTACACCCCTGGAGAGAAGGATAATCCAAAAGCTAACAGGTTTCAGCCTTTGTTCACATCCACCCAGGTTTTACAGCATGAGGCCTTACGCTGTCAGAGGTTAGCGTCAGTGACGTGACAGCAGGGTCGGCAGCATCAAAGAGCGAGCCATTTGATTGGATTAGAGCTGAAAGTTCTCCACAAGAGGCTGGGCTACATCCACATCTCATCGCTCTGCTAGCTTGTCTCAGTCCATGTTTTATGGATCCCCCCTCTACATCCATTAGCACATAGACATGGAGGAGTCAGCAAGGTGCCATTAGCTTAATCCTCCTGCCTCCAAACAGCAGCCCTCTCAACCCCCCGACTCCAAAACAAACTGGGGGAGATGCGGTCGTAAATGCTTCTATATGACCCTGGAAAGGTCAAACTGACCATAAGGCAGTGAGTCACAGAGTCTGCTGACCACCTGAGCTCAGAGAGAAAGACAGTGGTCAGGACCATAAACCAGTCATAGCCCATACAAACACTGGGCCCTTCAGCTGACATTCATTTGTTTGAAATGGAGAGTGGGTTTTTTCCCCCCTCAGTGGATATGACCTGGATAGTGGATAGTATATGAGGTAACAGGACACATGGTGCAGAACAGATAATCAACTAATTAAAAGTTGAAATTGATGTTGAGGAGTTGGAAATTGAACCAAATTGGATCAAGGGCGTATATTCATGGGTGGGGTAAAGGATTAAAGAGCAAAAGACTCAAAAGACAGTTCAAAGGACTTGCTACTATCTGATCAACTAGAGGGAACTCATTTCCACCACCATCGCCCCCCACCCCCCACCATTCCACCACCCCACCATTCCAACCCACCACAGGCTTCAGTTCAAAGTCAATCTGCTTCTTCGAGGAAGATTTGCCATAAAATCCCCAGTTTTGTTGGATATGAAAAATTAGCTCAGACGGTTTGGAGGAACAAAACAATGCCAGAAGGCAGAAGTAGCGTCGGCAGCCCCCTCGAATAAATAAAAAAAAAATCTCTCTCTCTCATATATAGACAGTATATATATATATATATATATATATATATATATATATATATATATATATATATATATATATATAGACAGGGGTTGGACAATGAAACTGAAACACCTGTCATTTTAGTGTGGGAGGTTTCCAAAAAACATAAAACACGGCTGCCCAAATCACGGCAGAATTAAATGTGCACCTCAACTCTCCTGTTTCCACCAGAACTGTCTGTCAGGAGCTCCACAGGGTCAATATACACGGCCGGGCTGCTATAGCCAAATCTTTGGTCACTCGTGCCAATGCCAAACGTCGGTTTCAATGGTGCAAGGAGCGGAATTCTTGGGCTGTGGACAATGTGAACCATGTATTGTTCTCTGATGAGTCCACCTTTACTGTTTTCCCCACATCCGGGAGAGTTACGGTGAGGAGAAGTCCCAAAGAAGCGTACCACCCAGACTGTTGCATGCCCAGAGTGAAGCATGGGGGTGGATCAGTGATGGTTTGGGCTGCCATATCATGGCATTCCCTTGGCCCAATACTTGTGCTAGATGGGCGCGTCACTGCCAAGGACTTCTGTAGGACCATGTGCATCCGATGATTCAAACATTGTATCCTGAAGGCGGTGCCGTGTATTAGGATGAGGATGACAATGCACCAATACACACAGCAAGACTGGTGAAAGATTGGTTTGATGAACATGAAAGTGAAGTTAAACATCTCCCATGGCCTGCACAATCACCAGATCTACATATTATTGAGCCACTATGGGCTGTTTTGGAGGAGCGAGTCAGGAAACGTTTTCCGTAGTAACCTGGCCACTATCCTGCAAGGCTTAAAATCCCTCTGACCACTGTGCAGGATTTGTATATGTCATTCCCAAGACGAATTGATGCTGTATTGGCCGCAAAAGGAGGCCCTACACCATACTAATAAATTATTGTGGTCTAAAACCAGGTGTTTTAGTTTCATTGTCCAACCCCTGTATATATACATATATACATATACATATACATATATATGTAGACACACACACACGCTATCTTTCTTATGATTATGAATCCAAACAAATATATACTATGAGAATTGTAACTATAATTCACGCTGTCAGAGATTAATCTATTTACTGTTCAGTTGTAAGTGCATCTAATTTAAGCAGCACATTATTAATGCACAAATTACACAAAACACTTATCTGTACAGACACTCCTGCCAACAGAAGCCTTCTTTCCAATACGTTATGCACATCACTAAATCCAATTGTGTTTCTACTTGTTAGAAACATCAAATTGATTGTAATGAGCAAAATTTAACATCAACCATATCTTATGAAAGCAGGCATGTACTTAATTAAAAACAGCAAGTTGCATAGTAAAATACATGAGATGTGCTAAACAACAGCCTCATTTTGGTCAGTAAACAGGGCATAGTCAAATAAGGACTACAGCTAAGCTATGGAACAAGGCAGAGAGCAAATATGTGGGCCTGAGTGGTTACCGATGCCGCACCTGCCTCACACATAAAGAAGACAAGTCATTCCACCTGGATGGCTGTGAATACCTCGACAACACAACATGCGATCAGTCTTCCAGATCGCGCTGCATCAGGTGTCTCGGGGTTATAAATACCTCGGGGCCTGCATCGCTGTCAGCCAGTGGCCCGGCTAAACAAGAGCTCACAAAGGCTGGCAGCAATTTGCATCAACAGAGAGTTGGCAATTAGAACAAATGCACTCGCCTCCACCCCCACCCCCCCAATTCTGAACAGGAGGACAAATACGAGCGAAGACTGACTAAAGGCAGGTCTGCCTTGGCTACTTGTTTATGCATGGGATAAAAGGTCAGGCAGCGTGGAAACTGAAGCCGGGATAGAGGACAAAAGGTGGTACACGCTTTGAAAGACAGGCGGGGCTTTTCCGGCTAGGAAACTTCCCGGGGTTTTATTTCCCTCCCCTGTCATTTAAAAGCGAATCGGGCACTACAGCGCGGCCGACAGTAAGGCAATTAAAGACGGAGGGCGATAAAATATCCATATGCCACAGCGTTTAACGAGCCAACAGGTTCATTCTCTCAACACAATGAGAGTCACTCAATATCTGTCTTCTGCTCACTGACTGAAAGGTCAGTTTACAATTGCTTGTATTCTTTCACTTTTTCCATTCGTTCCCTCTCCCTCTCTTTTTCCTCACTCTGTCCCTTTCCCGCCTCTCTCACTCTTTCCATTTTTCCTCTCCTGCTCCATCCCGTCTTGCTGAATAACCCCTCTTGCCTGTTTACTTTATGGGCCCCTGAAAGCAATTTCTCCAACGACAGAATGTTATTGTGGCAGATTAAACGCTGCGAAATCTTGTGTGACACTCGGGCAGCGCTAGCTTTTCTCACCTGCTCTCACACATACTGCAGGAAAGCAGATGTGGCAGGCCGCTGATAACGTCTTACTGAGAAAGACCCTCCTCATCAGGGGAAACAATGGAGGCACGAACTTGCTGACTAGCAGAGGCGAAGAGAAACTCTGTTATTACAAGCTCAACACACAGATGCGGCTGATATATGATTTTCAGAGGACTGAACTGTGGAAACAGAACATGCTGGGAAGGAAACAATGCTATATTGCACTTTCATGGACTAGCCAACTTCCAAACACATCCATCTCTATTTCTACTTTACCCGCATACGTAGGTTAGTCTGTACGTTAGTGCGTCTGTGTATCTCCCAGACGATTTACACTGAAAGCATTCTGTAGCATCTTGTTTTTTGTTTATCTGACATTACAGATATGCAATTATTGATTTGTTCCACTACTTAGTTGTTGAGTGAACGTAGAGAATGGACTTTCTATGCAGATGCAGAAATGAGGACATTAGGATATGTCCAAATAGTCTAAGCAGCAGTAGATCTTCAATAAAAGCATCAGCTATGTGCAACTGTTCCCATGTGGAAGTTTTTAGGAGGGACATAAGATTTTTAATCACTGTGCACGCCAAACATCAGCGACACACTGGATGTCTCCACTACAGGTTTGATACTAGAGTTTTAATACTGAAATCATAATTCAAAAGAAGGCAACTTAAAAATTGCATAAGCTGCTTTATTAATTAAAAATCCTTCACCATCTTGTGGAGTCCTGCTATTCACAATGTGTATAAATGCCCACCAACTGCCCATTTTATTAGACCTCCTATATACTTATTGTCCAATTAATTAGGCCAATTCATATAGGAGCACTTTGTAGTTCTATAATTATAGATTCTAGTCCTTCTGCTTCTCTCTCTCTTTTAATAGACAGGACCCCCACATGACCACCATTGAGCAGGTATTGTTTGGGTGGTGGATCATTTGCAACGCTGCAGTGACACTGACATATACACATATACAGTGTGTGTGTGTGTGTGTGTGTGTGTGTGTGTGTGTGTGTGTGTGTGTGTGTGTGTGTGTGTGTGTGTGTGTGTGTGTGTGTGTGTGTGTGTGTGTAGTTTGTCCACACAACAATTTCATGTGTTTTTTGGCTCTAAGTCCGTAAAAGATATTGGTGTTTAGTGTAGGGGCAAAATGGATTGTCCGCGCAACAATTTTAGATTCAATTTTAGGTTCAAAGCCCCTAAAAGTTACTAGTGTTTAATGTAGTGGTAAACTGGTTTGTCCGCACAACAATGTCATGTGTTTTTTTAGTTTGAAGCCCTTAAAAGTTATTAGTGTCTAGTGTAGTGGTAAAATGGTTTTGTCCACACAACAATTTCATGTGGTTTTGGTTCGAAGCCCTTAAAGTTACTAGGGTGTTACTAGTTGACAGCAGTCAGGTTTCTATCCAAACATTTCACAATTCTCATGCACACTTGTGAATGTTTGGCAGGAAAGTGCTTTTCCATCCACCAATTACGTGAAGAAAATTCAGATGATGTAGGGTAGTAAGGTTAGGGGTTGCACCGAAACAAGCAAGATGGAGAAGTAGCCGATTTAAGTCTGTTTTCTGGCCATGCAGCTCAGACACCGGGCAGGATGGGCGGTGGCCCACCTAAAGAAGTCCGCTAGCACCTGCTCAAACATTCTAATGGCAAAGCACAGAGACAATACGACATTGGTGGCTTCACTTCTCACAGTTTAGTTTCCAACTCACGGCTGTCATTTCCCTTTATCTGAACCACCATCAGATTGAAATTCTACTGACTGCTCTGCTGTCTCATCATGTCCTCCAAATCTTCATAGGGAAGACGAAAAGAAGGCTTGCTTGTGCCTTCAGCTATATTGCATCAACTCAAAAGCTTAAGTCATATTAATGCTATACCCCTCCGGACTTTCATTTTCCATCAAAGGCTGTCATATCTGTGGGCTGGCTGGAAGAGTCGGATCCGAGGAGAGACGAAGCCGATAGATTAAATCAGCATTACTGCTGGTCATTTTCACAGCTCCAGATAAACCAAGTTAAAGATAAAGTTTCCTCTTTTCTTCCTTCATCTTCGCAGGGAAATCAGCACGCATTGACCAATCCTCTCGAGTTCGGGCTCAATCAGACTTGACAGGGTCCGTTTGACCACACTCACACTTTCAGCCTTTTTTTCCCCCCACACTTTTCAAACGGATCTGTTTTTATTTTTTTTATATCTTTCATGTCGCTCTTCGTTTTATCCCAGCTCATCTTTCTTTTACTCAATTCTCTCTCCATCTCAGTCCAGATTCCTCCCTTTATCTTTCTCCACTCATTTTTTCTTATTCTTTTCTCTCATTCTCACATCGAATGAGTGACAGCTGCAGTTCAGACAAAAGCAGGCTGATAATACTACTGGCTTACTGCACCCTGACTTCATCCACTCATCGCACTGACGCTGTGCCCCCCAGCCCCCACGCCAAGTGCCCCCTGCTCCCTGGGGGGTGGCGCTCCCTAATAAGCTGCCCTACTGCGGACGAGAGACATGCTTTTTGTTCCTCCCTTTGTGTTCCCTCTTCTCCCTGCATGGCCTCCAGCACCCTATTCACAGGGCCATGAGGCGTGACAAAGGAGAGGACGGCCCGATTAGCCAGGCCACGGACGACTGGCAAAGCAAGGAGCTCTGCCAGTGCATGCTCACCCCCATTATTACAGAGCAGCGGATGCCAACTGCCCATATTTGAGGTGTAAAATCCTGAATCATTTGAAATAAGCATTCAGGGTTGTTATTTTTAACCATTGTAAAACAAAACGTAAAACAACAAAAAGTATCAACAACAAAAAGTGTTTTTTTGGATTCCACAGAAGAACCACTGTTGGTTCCCTAAAGAACCATGTTTCCACGTAACATGTTTCCATGTGAAACACCAAATAAAGGATAAATGATATATACCAATTTAGAGACTGTCCTAAAACATATTATGTGGAGGGTCTTCAAACCTTTAAACTTAGAACCAAAAACCAAATAAAACTCCTGCACCGAAAAACCATTTTACCACTACACTAAACACTAAGAACTTTTAAGAACTTAGAACCAAAAACCACCTGTAATAATTGTGTGGACAAACCATTTTATCACTAAACTAAACACTAGTAACTTTTAAGGGCTTCAAACCAAAAAACACATGTAATAATTGTGTGGACAAACCATTTTACCACTACACTAAAGACTAGTAACTTTTAAGGACTTAGAACCAAAAAACGCAAGAAATTCTTGTATGGACAAACCATTTTACCACTAAACTAAACACTAAGAACTTTTAAGAACTTAGAACCAAAAACCACCTGTAATAATTGTGTGGACAAACCATTTTACCACTACACTAAAGACTAGTAACTTTTAAGGGCTTCAAACCAAAAAACACATGTAATAATTGTGTGGACAAACCATTTCACCACTACACTAAACACTAGTAACTTTTAAGGGTTTCGAACCAAAAACCACATGAAATTGATGGGTGGACAAACCAGTTTACCACTACACTAAACACCAGTAACTTTTAAGGGCTTCGAACCAAAAACTACATGTAATAATTGGGTGAACAAACCATGTTACCACTACACTAAACACTTTTAAGGGCTAAGGATGACTCATCACTCTAATCTCTGGACACTTGTTCTCTTTTTTACACAGAGGCTCATACTTACTTAACCTATTACAACTGTTCATTACACAGCTAATACTTAACGCATCTTGCTAACAATCTACTTAGATTTTTTTTTTTAGATAAACTGACCAGTAAGAATACAGCATATTTTTGTTAAACAAACATTCCTCCGTGTTAAAGTATTAAAAAAGAACAATTGATTAAAAACCAAAAATCAAAATCAAAGTCCAAAGCCAAATCAAACTTGTGTTGTTAATTTCACGCTTTCAGCCAACAATGTACCTCCCAACTCACACAGACACTCACACACGTACATACACTCCTCCTCCTTAGAAGTAGAGAGCTCTTGTGGAGAAGAAAGAGGGGAGATGATAATGAAGGCAGAGGAAGCTGAAGCCCCTCTAAGCCGGAATACACGCAGGAGTGAATGCGAGAGCACACAGTGAATGGGTTCCGAATGCGAAAGCACACCTCTAGCCCACCACCGCTACCCAGGAGACCAGAAAACTAACCAGCCTGCATCTTTCACACGCCGCCCTGACTCATCCAGCCAAACCCCCGCCCTCACTGTCTCTCACTCAGCACTTCGGCCCGTTTCTCAAACTTCCAGCTCTCTGCCCTCTTCACTAAAGAGCGAGACTAAACCCTGCAGCTGTTTCTTCTCTGCTATGTCACTCTTTCATACGGACACTCTTGGCAGAGACAGGAACAGTTACAGCAGGCTTTTGTGTCTTACCAGTCATCTCTCACAGCTAAACTTAACACGGTGCTGAAAAGCCATCAGATGAACAAAAAGGCCAGAGAGGCTTGATTAACCCAAGACAAGTCAAGTTAAGTCCAGTACAGAAACGGGCTTAATGCTTGATACACTCTAGGCCTCTGCTGGTACCAGAATCACAGAGTAAGTAAAAGTAGACACGACCACATGCTATGCCTTACAATCATCTCATGCTCCATTTTACTGGCTCATAGCAGAAATGCTGTGATGACCGAACGAGATCAATGGCAACACGCAGCTGTGTAAATGCTCTCATGCTGAAGGCATGGTTTCTGCTGTGTATGGAATGATAGTGTGATGCACCACATTGTCTTGCAAACTGAACACATATGGATGTTGAAATTGGGTGTTTTCATTAAACTGTGTCTTGTGTTGTACATGATCAGCTATGTAGACCTGGGCAATAAGCCCAAATGTAAAATCACGATAGCTCTCTCTCTCTCTCTCATATATATATATATATATATATATATATATATATATATATATATATATATATATATATATATATATATATATATATATATATAATAACATTTAAATAGTATAGCAGACAATATTAATAATGCGTTTATGTTATGACAGTAGATGGATGACCGCAAACCTTGCCTAGTGTGGTCAAGGGAAGAATTTTTTTTTCTAATAGTTTTTCTAATTACAATACATGATGTCACTTTATTTTTTGATATCATAAAATAAATTGCAACCAAGTAAGTTTGCATCCTGAAAATACTACTAATAAACTAGTACTGCATTTAAAATTTAACACACTGTGCTGCACACTTAACCCATTTATGCCCTCGTCTAGTATATATGTCTAGTTAATGGTGACTCTTCAGCCAACAGCAAAAAACAGGAAGCTAGAACTCTTCCCTTGACCACACAACACAAGTCCACTGATATCATCAGTTTGCGGTCATCCATCCACTGTCATAACATAAATACATTATTAATATTGTCTGCTATACTATTTAAAGCTATGTAATTAGACACTTACAATTTAATTGCACAGTTACTTAAATGATTACTTACATTTAGATTCCATTGTTGCTGTTTTCTTACAGGTTTATTTTTCTTACAGGTTCCAAATATGTTTGTTTTGATGTGATAAATGACAAAAAACAAGATAAAAAGATGCTTTGTGCAACTGATCTGGTAATTTGTAAGACAAACTAGCGCCACATTTTCAAAAAGTATCATCAAAACTATGAATCCAATTAAGCTGGGCTAACTGGGCTCTCTTTTTAATCAAACAGGCAGTATGGAAGCTCTCATGATGACGATGTGCTCAGAAAAGGTTATTTTGATGTGATTTATCATGACCTTGATAAATACAGGTATAAAATCCAGACCCATGCACAACAATGTGGTACTGTTCTGATATCATTTCTCAGCTAATTGAGCCAAAAGTGTAAAAAAAAAAATGCTTTTGTTATTGTCATCGATTTCTTAACGGTGACTGATCCATCTCGTGGTAATAGTTAGTGTCTTATGTTTTGCAGAAGAAAAAAAAACATCATAGGAGTTTGTTACCACGGTAACTCAGTTAACCAACACCAGGTACGGTCGTACTGCATTCTGATGAAAACAGGGTCGTAGAAGTGCTATTTCAGTTTCTCTTTTTTAAACAGTATAAAGAGAGAAAAAAACAAGATGATGCATCTCTACCAGCACGTACACAGTTCCCTAACAAAGTGCTAAATAAAGCCACTGCTTACAATTAGCAGAACGACTCCCATTAAAAACCTGCGTGTACCGACAAACCGAAGACAGTCTAGAACAGAACGCTAAGGCTGAAACCTCCTAGCATGGCCGCATGTCCTTCTGCAGCTGTTCCAGTAAAGAGCCGTAATGCAGAGCGCAGCCTAGACCTGAATCAATTATTAAACCTCTGCTCTCCATCTCCTCCAGCTCTCCTGCACTAATGTTGTGTATTTACTGTCTGGGAGATTAAGGCCCTGATCTCTTGCACAAACAGAACTTGGCTGCTGTCCATACTGTTGTCATGTGAAGTACGCTAGAGCCGAACTGACACATACTGACGAACCGCAACAAGCGCACGCTTACAGCAATGTTTAAAACCCTGACACTGTTAATCTTTAGGCAAACTCCAGAAGTAACGGTTCTAGGCAGGGCCTCGTTATTTTGTGGAATCAAATTAAGCCCACTACTGCTCTCTTATATTTTAATCCAAGATAATTTTGTCAGACTTCAGCGTCAGCAAAGCGCGAGTTGGACTGATTTGTAGGAATCCGTGGTAAAATGAAAAGTAATGGGTTTTAAGACGCAAGAGAAAAAATATGCCTGAAGAGAAAACCACACAGAGTTAAACCTGACGAATAACCCAGGACACAGAAAACCCTCTCAGGCCAACTTCAATAAATTCTTAACTCCTAATTTAGTGCTGGGAGGTGAGCGCGGGATTGGCCGGCTGACTGACAGTGGCAGACTCCACAAAGAGAGAGGGCAAGACTGAAGTGAAGCTGGTTTAATCCAGCCTCATTGATCAGGAGTCACTTGTGCTCTAAGAGAGAGAGAAAGAGAGAGAAAGAGAGAGAGAGAGAGAGAGAGAGAGAGAGAGAGAGAGAGAGAGAGAGAGAGAGAGACGTCGAAACATATTCAGGCCAACCTCACAGGGCTAAAATCCTCAGACCCTTAGTCAGCTGCCCACACAAGGATGACCAGAGGTGACCACTGCAGGGCTGGACGCAATCCACTACAAAGAAACACTGAAATAATGAAATAGTGTCCCGCGTCCTCCAGCCATGCAACAGTACAATGGCAATGTTTGAAATGTGCACGACGGGTGGAATCAGCAAAAGTAAAAGAAAATCCTTGATCCTTGAAAATCCTTGAAGTGACACCACTTGAAGCAGCCATGCTGAATTTCTTGCATACTCTTTCCCATTTTCGCAGATAAAAGTAAAGGGTGGGAGATACAGAAAAAATATAATATTGCAATACTTAAAGAATATTAAGATACATAATATGTCACAATATCTGATCTGATTAGCTAGAATTAAGAACGTACCAGCGCAACACATGCATGAGTGCAACACACACTAACACCACCACCACGTTAGTGTCACTGCAGTGCTGAGAATAATCCACCACCCACCTAATACCTGCTCTATGGTGGTCCTGTGAGGGCCCGAACCACTGAGCAACAGAGTGAAAGGTGCTAACAAAGTGTGTAGAGAAACAGATGGGCTACAGTCTGTAACTGTAGGACTACAAAGTGCTCCTATATGGTAAGTGGAGCTGAAAGTTCACAATGAAGATAAATAGAAGGAGGTGTACTTAATGAAGTGGCTGGTGGGTGTGTACAGTCATTTACCAAGCCTTAGACGACAGTGTCATGCAGTGTCAGAAGTAAACCCATGCAAAGAAACTCAATGTCTTGGCTTATGTACTCATTTGTTGTAATGCTGAATTTACTTGTTGCTGTGTAAACAGTAAGAGTATGTAACTGATGATGGCCAAGGTGATAGCATTACTGGAATAACAGTGACATGTCAGCCCATGTACAAGGTGACGGTGTTATAAACTATGCTATCTTATCTTTTGAACATGTGTGAATGTTTCTCAGTACATCAAATTGTGTTTTGTTGTACACCTGGACCAGGAAAATCAATGTCTGGTTTATTCCAGAGCTACTGTCTGGTAAAAGTTAAGGAAATTGAATTGTACTTTCCATTGCGGCTCTTATAAAAGAAATCCAGTTTCCCCCTGTCTGTCTTCCCTCATAATGCAATGTATTGGGTAAAAACCAACAAATCAGATTTTTACTTACAAATAATTCTTTGATGCATGTAGGTGATGCTGGAATCTGTCTTCCAGTCTGCTGCTTACTGACACAGCAGTAATTCAGAGTCGTGAGGAGACCTGGTTTGGGAGTCTGGTTTGACCCGGGGTGAATGGCACTGATGAAGCCATACAGTAGGGCATTATCTTCGGTGGGCTTAGAATTTCAAGAGTGAAGTGATGGCTCCAAAATGTGTCCGTCAGTGAATGGTGCCAGTCTTTAGAGAGATGGACAGTGATGGATAAACGATAGACGAGTTCAGACAGACTGCGAGGAGCCGGTGGGTTTGTGTGTGAGAGCAGACAGCCAAGAGAGCATGCCTGAAGGGGCACGGGCAAAAGTGCCTGTGCCAAGCCCCTGCCAATTAACAGCCTGCTCAAACACACATACACATACAGCTCCAGAGAGCAGCACGCCTAATGGCTTTAGCAAGCACAGCACAGCCCGGCCCGACAGAAAACGAGAGATGAGGAACGAGTGCACATCTCCCACATCAGTCATAAGAGAGAGATACAGAGAAAGACAGAGAGGGAGAAGGGGACGAAGAGACAAAGAGAGACAGCAGAGTGAGAAAGCTAAGAAGAGGAAGGGAGAGACAGAGAAGTAAGATGGAGAGAATGAAAGAATGAAAAACAGAAAAAGACTGAGAAAAGAAATAAGAAAGAGACAGAGAAGGAGAGATATAGGCAGAACAAAGAGGTCATAGTGAGAAAAACAGAAAAAGATAGAGAGAGAAAAAGAGAGCGATTGAGAGAGCAGAGGGAGGACAGCAAAGAAGAGAGGTGAGAAAGACAGAGCGAGAGAATAAAAAACAGAAAAAGACAGAGAAAAGGAAAGAGAGAGAAAGAAAGAGATATAGGCAGAACAGAGAGGTCAGACAGAGAGAGAAACAGAAAAAGACAAAATGAGAGAGAGATACAGAGAAAAAAAAGAGGTGAAAAAAAGGGAGAGACCATAAAACAAAGAAAAAGACTGCGAAAGAGAAAGATGGGGGGGCAATAGAGAGGAAGGGTGAAACAGAGAGGGATAAGAGAGATTGAAAAAGAGAAAGTAACAATGTTGAGACTGTGGTACTGGATGTCTCTTTGTCCAGCACACACACACACACACACACACACAGACACACACACACACACACACACACACACACACACACACACACACACACACACACACACACACACACACTAGAGGATGGAGGCAGCAGCGGGAGTGTGTCTGGTTGTGGTGGTGAAGAGCAGGAGACATGGCTGCTTTAGTCGTTTCAGCCTCCAGCTGTTCCTCTGCAGCTCATCAAAATTCCACAGGCCGCACACTGAAGAGCCTCTAATACGCTGAACCACGGCTAACACAGCCGGAGCACTGCCCTCACTCTCATATGAAACTGATCCCAGCACAGCCGAAGGTGAACACAGCAAAATGAAAAAGCCAGAAACACTTGGGATATAAAAACAGCCCTCTAAAACAAAGAGGGCACTTGTTCTACCAAGAGGAGGAACCATACATGAGCAGAGGTGCGTGCCAGACCTGCTCTTTACTCACATACAGGTTTATTTTTACATAACGTCATTACCACAGATTATATATGTTCTATATGTATTATACATCACTGCTGTCCTCACGAAACCTAACAAAAATCTCCAGAATGATGTCCTTACAGGAGAGGGGAAAATCTCTCTTTATGCTTAAAGGGGCCTTTTATGCTCATTTCAGAGTTGAAGTTAGCCCAGAGTGGTCAGTTCATCCACTGTACAACCGCCAGAGCAGCATTATGCTGCAAATTCCACCCCTAACATTGCTGTGGCTATTTTTACTATGCTATTTTTGAGCCACAGTTGGTAGACATGATTCCCCCTCACACGCTAGACTGAAGCAGGATGCTTTAGAGTGGTGAGCTTGCTGGTAGGTGGGCTGTAAGGATTGCGTTATGAGATGATGTCACCTTGTAACGAAGAAAAGGGCTGGTATTCCAATGAGGTGTATCAGGCTCCTGCTAAAAAGTGGTTTACGTGGAAGAAAGTTTCTGCCTCTGGCATAATGGGTGCAATTTAATGGAAGTAACTCAAAAGAGAATTACTTACTTGTAACACTTTGTTATCCCACCTTTACCCTGTTCTTTAACGGTAAGGGCCCCCACAGGACCACCACAGAACAGGTATCATGTGGGCGGTAGATCATTCCCAGCACTGCAGTGTGATGATGGGGTGTGTGGTGCTCCTATATGGTAAGGGGGGTGATAAAATAGTGTGTGAGTAGGCAGTGAGTGTAGGTCCAAAGTATGTGTGCCTAATAAAGTGGCCAGTTAGTGTACATTTCTGCTGCTGTTGGAACAAATACTTCAAGTATCTTGAGTTTTGTTGTCTATGTTTACAGTGTTTACCGTATACATATACACATATTTAGAAACAACAACACTTTACAAAGTGAGGACCTTCCTGTTGATCATTACTGGTTAGCCATGGTCCCCGTTATACCTGTCTTTGTTCAAAAAACAAACACATACGCTCACGCATGCGCACACAGATGCTCATGCACACACACATACGCACAGGGGCACACTTCCTCGCTCTCATCTCAAGTGGCAATATTTCACCATCGCTGAAAACGTGAATGAGCTTTAGATGTAGATTTACGCCTGCCTGACACCAGTGGACCAGACGAGAGGTCATATTTCATCGCCTCCGACACACACAATAATCAGGCTCCGCTTAGCAATTATGCTGCACTTAATGCAAATAGATGGGCTCCGAGAATCAGCATCTGAATGGGGGGAAAAAGGGGGCCTTCTGCTCGCGCCAGCTCATTACACACACCGCTGACCTCACTTTACACACAAAGCACCTTCCACCATCTCCAGACCGGATAAGAGGAGACGCCGGGGCAGCGTGCCCAGCCAGAGAGGTGCAGCGGTGGGCAACCCCTGGGCCTTCACCAGCAGTCTGAAAGTCTGAAAACCTGAAAATCCCTGCGTCGCTTCACATCTGTTGCTTGATTTAGTTGGGATTGCTTGTAAATCTGTTGAAGACATTACGTGGCCTGGGTATTCTCGGGCACCACTGACAGGTTTACATTACGTGGCCTTTCACTAATATACTGAGCAGACGAGAGGGGAGTGATGAGTGGCTGTATTGTGGCTGTAAAATCTACAAAAACACACACAAATATATCTGACTGTATAGAAGCTCTTATATGTCATGATTTTGGAAAAATATATATTTTAATGACACAAAAATAGACAACATATTCTAGCATCCTGAATATTGCACGCTTTCTGTGATATTTCTGTGATAATTGTACCGTTTATATTAAGTTGTACAGGCTACATTAAGTAGTACAGCACCACAAAACATACAAGCAAAGATTTCCGAGCCACTTGACGTGGTTTGAGACGTGTCTGGTAATTTAGGCCTACATTTTGACTGAGGCTGATCCTGGTGCTACTTAAGCATTCATTACTTATTAGCTATAGTTGCCTTTATTAGCACCAGTGCAAGCATGTACTGGCTCATCGTCTGCATTTGGGGAAGGAGGGAAAACTCCAATTCCTAGTGTTCTGGCTTTAGAAAGCCCACTTGCATCTGCCCCCCTAGATACGGATGAACAACTAAATTAGCCTATTCACATCTTTCCATCTTTCTTCCTCTCCATCTCTGCAGCTCCACAGGCTGCATGCTCTCATTAGTCATGAAGTGGCGAGGGGGACAGGGGAGACTGGACCGCCATGGCCTCTTTAAAACAATAAGAGCACTGAGGGAGAGCTGGAGTAATAAAGTAGAGCAGGAGAGACGGTGGGCTACTCACAGTGCTGGAGGGACAGTGTGAGTGTGTGTGTGTGTGTGTGTGTGTGTGTGTAAGGACCAACAGAAAGAAATCCAAAGAAACTTCTGGTTTCTTAAAGTATGGTCTATTGACCTACATTGAAAGTAAAAGAGTAAAAAAAGACCAGAGAGAGAGAGAGAGAGAGAGAGAGAGAGAAAGAGAGAGAGAGAGAGAGAGAGAAAGAGAGAGAGAGAGAGAGAGAGAGAGAGGGAGAGAGAGAGAGAGAGAGTGAAAAAGAGAGAGAGTGAAAGAGAGAGAGAGAGAGGGAGAGAGAGAGAGGGAGAGAGAGAGTGAGAAAGAAAGAGAGAGAGAGAGAGAGAGAGAGAGAGAGAGAGAGAGAGTGAAAAAGAGAGAGAGAGAGTGAAAGAGAGAGAGAGTATTTCAGGGCTGGGGGTGTGTGTGAACGTGTGTATGTGTGTGCACATATGTGTCCCCTTCTGTTTTCCCCTCCATTATTGAATTAGGACTCGCAGTCCTCTTCTGGGAGCCCGCATAAAGGAAGAGGAGGGGTCGGAGGTCATAACCTTTGGTCATGGCCACGCAGCAGGATGAGCAGAAAGCCCTGGCCAGGGGCATCATTTCAATTACTTTATCAATGTTGGGTCAAAATCAATGGGGGGGGAGTGAGTGAGATGGCATATGCAGACAGATGGGAAAGCAAAAGAAGCCTAAAAGGCCTCATCTGACAGAACGGGCCAAAGAAAAAAAAAACATCAGCCCCGTTCAGTACCAATATTTATTGACCTATAATTTACCTTCCCAAGTCTGACCGCTGCTTCACCAAGCAGAAACGTCTGCCTCCATCATCATGAAATGACTGAATTATGAATGGAGGCTTATTAATGTCTATTCAGGTTCAGGCCGGATGCTCAGTGGTTAAGTGCCCCTGGACTAACAAGCAAAAGACAGAAAGAGGCGTGAGAGAGAGAGAGCGAGAGAGAGAGAGAGAGAGAGACAATGACAGACAGAAAAGAGCAAAAGAGAAGAAAGAGGAGAAACAGTAGAGAACGAGAGAGACAAAGAGAGATAGCAGAGAAGGAGAACCTAAGCAAAGAGTATAAGTAAGAGAGAACAAAACTGAATTGTAAGAAAGAGATGGAGGGAGGAGAAAGACTAGAGAGAAAGAGACAAAAAGAATTGATTCCAGGCTGCCAGTCCTTGTACATGTTAATATGCTTTCTCTAAATGACCTCTGCTTTCGAGTCATCATTATCCACTGGCTGCGGCCTTGCATGGCCTCTGTCACGCACACACATGATCTATAGCTGACCAGTCTCTCTGGCCTAATGAAGACATATTAGTGATGAAGCCCACAGCGCTGTTTAGAGCACAATGAAGCACGGAGAAGTAGTCACTGGGGTTAATGCCCAACAACATCCATCACCAGCACACATGCTGCAACCAACAGCCATCAATCAATCACACAGTGACAGGCAGAACCTGCAAGATCATCATTCTGATTAGGAACACCGCTAAGCATCGGTGTCATGATCATTATCAACATTAACTGACAAAGTGTGAGCATAAAAGGGCTTAGCAGGCTGTGTCCAAGCAACGCACACAGGGCTAGGATGTTATGACAGAAATTAAAATATTTTAGTGGGTATTTTGACATTAGGAGTGTCACCAATGGAGGGAAATTGAGGTTTAGGACCCTAAGTGGTCTTCTAAACCTTTATCATGAAGGTCAATTTTGCTTGTGGGTCATATCCTGAATCATATCCTGAATGTGAATTGTTATCTCCGTATTTCTGAAGACTACAACAAAGCCAGCAATGCAATCCAGCAGGTCCTGAACGGAAAGGGTATGTCATGCTCTACTGAGCTGCAACATTTCACCCAATCACAGAATGCTGGATTTGTGGAGTTGCTTGTTGCAAGGAATTCCCTTCAAGACGTCATTAGTAGACATCTATTCATTTTTCTTCACAGCAATGTCGACTTATGAAAGTCATGCAACCGCCACAGCACATACTACAGCTGCATCAAGGGACATCTTGAACTACGCTTGGTGATCAAATGTCTGCTGATGTGTAATATGTGTAAACTATTCTCTACCTCTTCATCTATGATCTGTCTTGGATCCCAAGGCATCTCCTGGTTGGATATTAGCAGTGACAATGATGAGACAGTAGCAACACTTTGCAAGAGGCATTGTGACGTCACTATCACACCTGCAATGCTGAGAATGGTCCACCGCTCAATGTCTATTCAACAGTGCCTCGAAAAGATACTGGCCAATAGAGAATGAGGTGGAGCAGAGGTCACCTGTCATGCTTTTGCTGACCTATAGGTCTCATTTAAATGAACTTACCTCCTTTAAATAATTAAGAACTTCAGAAAGCAGAAGTAAGATGAATCAGTAAGAGTTGATTGAGGTTACAGTAAAGTACATAGTCGGTGACCACTGACGTAGAAGTGGTCGTGAGATATAGTCTATTTTTGCACACTTGTATGGCGGACCTATATGGGAGAAACTCAAAGTGGACTGAGCGGAAGAACGCGGAGGTTCTAATAAAGCGGATGAAGCTGGAGATCACAATAAAAAAAAAAAAAACTGCAATGATTATTGTAATGCTAGGTATTTCAGCAGAGACATCGTGACTCTGCAGTATGAAAGCATTAGCAGAGCGCTTCTTTTAGTCTGATTGTTCCACTCCACCATCATTTCAATGCACCTAACCAATCTGCCAATAGGATAAAAGCAAAGTTCAGTGAAGCTAACTCTTCAACAAGCTTTCGGTCAATGAGAGACAAACGATGGCTCCTTGCCAGCTGCACTCTATCTCCACATGGATGACCACATGTACAGCTGCATTTAGGAAGTCCTGAGAGAACCTTGCTCTACCTGCGTTTGCCTTAGAGGTGGAGCTGCTTCAGCGAAAGCCTGAGGGATTAGAGGTGTGTGTAACTCTAGAGTTAACAGAGCTCAGGGAGAACACACAGATCAGAGCCTCTTTCCTCAGGCCTTTCAGCAGAAGACCTAATAAGGATGACAGGCTGGGCGAAAGCAGCTGCCCAACTGACCACCTCGGAGACAGCAACACTTTCACCAAAGACCACAGGCGCTCTCTATAAAGCAAAGACAGACTGAAAGGGAGAAATGGAGCAAGACTGCGAGAAAGAAATAGTGAGGGAGAAGCTATTATCTGAACCAAGATCGCAATGTAATCTCTACTAATCCCCCAACCAAACTCTGCCACCACTGAAAACACAGAGAGGGGGAGAGAGAGAGGGAGGGAGAGAGTGAATGAGCAGGAGAGAATGAATATACATGACTGTGCTCCTGCAGTATGATGAAAAAGAGCCTCTGAACTGTGCAATTGCTTTAATTAAGCCTCTACACGCCGGCTCAACTCCTGCAACTCCGCTGAACCCGTTCCCCAGCGATGATAAGGGTCCGAACTTTTTTTTTTCTCTCAAGGCTCAGATCCTGCCCACAGAGCTTTTCTTTCTGTCTGCAGCTCGCTCTCATGCACTTCATCTTTCAACTTCAATCACTCTCTCTAGCTCAGTCACTGTGTCTCTCTCCTGTTATTCTCTTTTAAACACACAAGCATAAACTACCTACAGTCCTGTGCAAGAGTCTGAGACCCTCCTTTATTTATTACATTGCAGGTTCATTCTTAGTTCAGTCTTAGAAGCTGGTTGCGCTGGCGAGATTTACAAATGTTCTTTTTTCTTGGCTTCCTTTTCTCACTTAGTGCTTCTTTGATTGCTACACATCCTTTCAGACTCATAGTGTTGTAGTTGTCTTAGCAGAGTGGATGATGAACAGAAACAGGGATTTTCTTTTCAGATCTGAAATGATTGGAGCTTGTTTTCTTTTTGCCTTTCTTTAAGATCAAAGCTTTAAATACTGTTTATCTAGGATCTAGTTATAGCCCTGGGATGGACTGGCGGCCTGTCCGGGGTGTGTTCTGCCTTCTGCCCAAAGAATGCTGAGATAAGCTTCAGCACCATCTGCAACTAACAAGCAGCTTAGAATGAATAAAGAAATGATGGTGACAGTTATGGTGGTCCATCAGCTCTTAAACGTTTGTTCGGTGGCCCATTTTCATTTTGCTGTTTACAAGTTTTAACCCCGTTTTTCACTTATGTTTCCCAGACTTTGTCCTATGCAGTCTTATATCTGAGCTCAGAAATATCTCAAGAACAATGAATAAGCTGTACCTAATGGCTGTGTGGGCTGAAGAAAAGAGAATTGTGATCTCTGACTGTTGCACAGCATCATATATTTAATAAGAAATCATTATTCTCCAAATGAAAACATTTTGTTCATCCAGTAAATTAGGCCTGCTCTGGTTCTTATAAAAGTCAGGACAGAATTATAGGAAAACCAACACACACACACAAACACACACACACACACACACCTCCCCTACACCACCGTACCTCCTCAGTCAGCGTCTTTTGAAGAGTCCCCATAGTACCTAATGTGTCTTTTATTGTCTGGATGAAATATTCATGTCTTCTAAACTGACCTGATTTGGCAGCCATGCCCAAGACCTCATTTACAGACAGCAGAGTGTGGAAGTGCTTATGATGGGACGTGTCAGATAGTTGGAGAGGGGGGTCCTGCCAGTATTTCACCTCTAAACTCTCACAGAACCCAAAGGCTGGGCAGGATTAGGACAGCTACACACACACACACATTGACATCCTCTATAAAGACCACACAACAACTGTGGACACTCTACCAGATGGCCACTGAGTAACCATATGAAACCCTTTAGTAAACACACTGGAGTTGTCTGGGCTGCTGGAGCAGGGGGTGGGGGTGGTGGTGGTGTTGTGTGGGAACAAAGGCATGTGTTAGAAGCCTTTAATTTCACCCCCGTGTTTGCACAGCACTGTAGATTTGTAGAACAATGGAGCGGCTTTATCGGTAACACTAAACCTGCTTAGATATCACATCCCAAAAGAGCCAGGTGATGCATACAACTGCCCTCCAGTCAGTGAGGAGCAGGGAATGTGAAGGTATTGTCACGGCAGTAACTCAGTAATTGGACACTGAAAGTAATATGATGGTTTAAAAGAGAGGTCAAAGGTCCAAAAGACATAGGGCTATTAACATGGTGCGAACCCCTACTTTTTTTAAAAATAGATAATAGCTTACTCAGAGCCATAAGAATGAATGTTATTCCCTTCATGATTTTGCCTTGACAATATAAATGTAGACAAGAATATCTGGATATCTCATGAAATAACTTTCTGTATAAAGAGAACTCGGCAGATATCACATGTTCTGACATTTACTGCATTTGTATTTTACACATGAGAAAATATAGGTACATATTTTTTAGTGAAGACATCATATATATTGACATATTACACATATATTGAATATTAAAAAAAACTTGTAAGAACATATTTGTTGTTGTTTAAAATGTTAGTGGTAAGGCATCATATATATTGACAAACTGTACATATACACATATATTTAAATTGTATATATGGCAAATTGGCCATTAGGTTAAACTGGACGTAATGTTGCATACACTACCAGCCAAACGTTTTAGTACACTACCAGCCAAACGTTTTAGTACACTACCAGCCAAAAGTTCTAGATCACTACCAGCCAAACGTTTTAGTACACTACCAGCCAAAAGTTCTAGATCACTACCAGCCAAACGTTTTAGATCACTACCAGCCAAACGTTTTAGATCACTACCAGCCAAAAGTTCTAGATCACTACCAGCCAAACGTTTTAGATCACTACCAGCCAAACGTTTTAGATCACTACCAGCCAAACGTTCTAGATCACTACCAGTCAAACGTTTTAGATCACTACCAGTCAAACGTTTTAGATCACTACCAGCCAAACGCTTTAGATCACTACCAGCCAAACGTTTTAGATACACTACCAGCCAAACGTTCTAGATCACTACCAGCCAAACGTTTTAGTACACTACCAGCCAAACGTTTTAAATCACTACCATCCAAACGTTTTAGATCACTACCAGCCAAACATTTTAAATCACTACCATCCAAACGTTTTAGATCACTACCAGTCAAACGTTTTAGATCACTACCAGCCAAACGTTTTAGTACACTACCAGCCAAACGTTTTGTACACTACCAGCCAAAAGTTTTAGATCACTACCAGTCAAACGTTTTAGATCACTACCAGTCAAACGTTTTAGATACACTACCAGCCAAACGTTTTAGATCACTACCAGCCAAACGTTTTATATCACTACCAGCCAAACGTTTTAGATCACTACCAGCCAAACGTTTTAGTACACTACCAGTTAAACGTTTTAGATCACTACCAGTCAAACGTTTTAGATCTCTACCAGCCAAACGTTTTAGATCACTACCAGCCAAACGTTTTAGTACACTACCAGTTAAACGTTTTAGATCACTACCAGTCAAACGTTTTAGATCACTACCAGCCAAACGTTTTAGTACACTACCAGTTAAACGTTTTAGATCACTACCAGTCAAACGTTTTAGATCTCTACCAGCCAAACGTTTTAGTACACTACCAGCCAAACATTTTAGAACACTACCAGCCAAACGTTTTAGTACACTACCAGACAAACGTTTTAGTACACTACCAGCCAAACGTTTTAGTACACTACCAGACAAACGTTTTAGTACACTACCAGTTAAACGTTTTAGTACACTACCAGTCAAACGTTTTAGTACACTACCAGTTAAATGTTTTAGTACACTACCAGTCAAACGTTTTAGTACACTACCAGTTAAACGTTTTAGATACACTACCAACCAAACGTTTTAGTACACTACCAGGCAAACGTTTTAGTACACTACCAGTTAAACGTTTTAGATCACTACCAGTCAAACGTTTAAGTACACTACCAGTCAAACGTTTTAGTACACTACCAGTTAAACGTTTTAGATCACTACCAGTCAAACGTTTTAGTACACTACCAGTCAAACGTTTTAGTACACTACCAGTCAAACGTTTTAGATCACTACCAGTCAAATGTTTAAGTACACTACCAGTCAAACGTTTTAGTACACTACCAGTTAAACGTTTTAGATCACTACCAGTCAAACGTTTAAGTACACTACCAGTCAAACGTTTTAGTACACTACCAGTTAAACGTTTTAGATACACTACCAGTCAAACGTTTTAGATCACTACCAGCCAAACATTTTAGTACACTACCAGTCAAACAATTTAGAACAGTTCTGGCTGGTAGTGTACTCACCAGTGACTGCTTTTATAATCAAATCAAAGACAACCTATAGCATAGCAACAGAAACATTGGCCCAAAGGTCCAGAATGTAAACGCTGTTAGACCACAGCCTCTGGAGAAAGCCACAAGAGGACACGTAACTACAGGCAACACAAGCAGTGTCACTGATTTCTTGCACCTGAGGCTGAATCGTTATTGCCTAAGCTGGCACAAAGCACATGTGAACATAAAAGATATTCGGCCTGTTGCAAAATTTGGTCAAGATTTTACTGCCATCGCCTCATACAGCGTGACATGCAATAAATTTATAGGGCCGCAGTTATCGCACAGTTTGCGGCGGGCTTTAAATGAAAGCGCGCATGAGATTGACGCTTTCTTCTGAGAAGGTCAGTAGCACACTGAAGCAGTCACATGAGTTATTAAAGCTAACGGCCAGAAGCAAATATGTCAGAGCGTTGACGTGCTGGCTGTGCAGTGCTTTTCTACGTGCGTGAGCTGAATTTGATCCACCCGCTGCATTATTAAGCACATCATGGAATTTTTCCCTCGCTCGTTCTTCCTCCACCTTCAGAACCTCCACGGTGACTGATGACACTTCCAAAGGTAATAGTTTCCGTTTCATGCTTTCAAGTCCGCAGTTTGGGAGGCCAGCCAAGCTCGGCTAAATCACCGCAGGCTTAAATTAAAGGCCATTATCAGTTTAAAGCGGACTGCCTGCCACTCAGCAAGATGGACTTCACGCGCTGGCTCAGGAGCAGTGCCAGCAACCCTGCTATGTCTCTGACAGTGTCCACTCGCTGGTCCAGGGTTGGCTAAAGCCAGCCGGCTTAGTGTGAGCGGACCTGGACTGAAAAGAATGATTAAGACTGCAAAACCTTATCTCCAAACACTCCAGGCTCTATCTGAGATTTAAATGTTTGCTGACCTTCATGTATTTTAGAACATCTGTACAGATTTGTGATGAATAAACAGGAAGATATCTGAAGTGTTTTTGCTTGGGCATATCGTTAAATAGATTTTTTTAGACCAGGAGTCACTTCTATGTCTTTCAGAAAGAAAGGTCTGTAGCTGTGTTTACAAGATAACATACTTCCATGTCTTATAAATATCTGCATTTGCTGGGCTTACTCAGCATGGGTGTACGTGGGAGCTACTACAGCATTTACAGAGGAGAAAATAAAAATCAATTTAAATCCTCAGCTTCAATTCAATTCTGGTCTGATGAACAATAAAAGTGAGTCATTGTACACAATTGTGTCTAACTGAGCTAGAGTACGCGAAAGCCTGCGTGTATATTATTCTCATGAGGCAGAGTATGGATCTGAAGCACTTTCGGCTCACGTTTGAGCTTATTGGTATGTTTTCCCTGGTCACTGAACTATTGGAAGCCGGTAATGTCATTTCCGGCAAGTGCGAATTCCTTTTCAGTAACATATGTCCATATTTGCGCTGGGCCATTATGATACGTCCCCCTCTGTGTGCTTAGGGAACCATAAAGAAGCTTATGCAGCTTAATGCACTGCGGCGTGAATATGGGCGATATTTCTAGCGAGATAGCACACTTCTGATAATGACATTCGTAGACTTTATCGTAATGGGCCAAATGAAGCGACACTATGGAACGGCACTTAGAAAAATGAATAGCAGTCATTCAGTCACTTATCTCTGACAGCTCGGTGAGAGGAGGGCTCTCTGACATGCTCACTAAATACCCATAACCCATAACACACCAAATTATTGCCACTAGGACACGGACCTCTCAGATACGGTCACTGGAGCGCTCGCGTCCCGTCACTCATACAGTCACTCGTGGCAGAGGCATCAGACACGGTAATGGGGAACCTCACTCCCATTTATTTTCAAGCTGCACATACCTTCCGCGAGCCCTCTCCGAGTCGAACCAAGAGTTTGAGTCATTTGTCGTTTTCTGACTCGTACAGTGCTGCGCAAAATGTCTTAGGCCACCGGAGAAAATGAGCAAAGCTTCTTATCTAGACAGCAGGCTTTTCTTTGTTTGGAGGGAAAGAAAACAAACATTTAACAAACACAACCAACATCCCATGCATGCAAATGCCAGAATAAACAAAATATGTGCTTAAACATCCAATACTCTGGTTGAGGAAGCTCTGTATTTAGAGTTACCATACAATAACAATATCAAGAGTCAAGACATGCAAGTCAGTATGCGCTATTCTAGCTGAATTCTTCTAACCAAGATAATAATAACTTTAATAACGTATTTATTATTATTATTATGCATGTATACTTATTTATATGGATCCTGAAGTTATACTATAATATGCCATACAAGCAAAAGCATATTTACCGCCAAGATAAATAGTTTCCAAGGCCCCTTATCATGAAAAACAAAAAATATCATTGTATTATTAAACATTGTTAATGCCTCAAACTGTTAATTTATGAAAAGATCCAAAAAAGTCAATTTTGAAATCACCATCTATCTTTTGTTGCATAGTTTCAGCAGCTGTCCTTTTCAATGTGACTGGACCAATAGAAATACTCCACAATGGCCTTCTCCTATAAAGTTACTTATTTTAGAGATACTTGTTAAAATGAGTCATGACTGTTTTAGAATGTAAACTAAGTGGATTTTGGGGGGAAATAAAATACAAGAAAAATGTTAAAAATGATATGAGTCATTTAAACCTTTTTCATGACTTCCTGTATGTTCACAGTATGAGACATCAAACCACTAAACTGTGCACAGTATGCTGCTCTTGTCCAGTCCGGTCAAATAAGCAAATAAAAAATTAAATGTGAAAATAATAATCGTTTATCTTCTACATACGAAGAAAGCACTGATGTTTAGTTGTCAGTGTAAAGCACAGCTGCAAGTCTACATTAATCTATCACCAGCTTATATTATAGAATGCCTCTCGGTTTATGTTCCAACTCAAGATGCTAGATCTGCAGATGCTGACTTTCTGCACATCCTTCCATAAAATACAGAAAATATGGAAAGACTCTTTCAGTTCTTCTGCCTCTAAACTGTGGAACTCAATTCCAGTTTTCATCAGGATCAGGGTTCACTGTTAGGGGCAGTTGTGGGCTGAAGGTTAGGGAACCAGCCTTGTGACCGGAAGGTTGTCGGTTCAATTCCATGAACCAACAGGACACAACTGAAGTACCCTTGAGCAAAGCACCTAACCCATGACAGCTCCCAGGGCGCTGTGGTAGGGCTGCCCACTGCCCTCTAGTGTGTCTGTTCACCAGTGTGTTTCACTGCACGGATGGGTTAAAGGCTGTTAACCTGTTTATTTAAAACATTGTACCTTTACAGTTTAACTTTGTCTCTGGCTATTAGGTTAATGTTATTAGTGATGAAAACTGTCTATAAAGTATTTTTACTATTATTATTATTACTACATGTTTATTTACATTTGTCCACTATTTGTTGATGCCATATGAGGAAGCTGGGAATCAGAAACACTGTCGCATCGCAACTTAATTGCAGAAAGTTAAGAAAAATCTTTAAATTGTTTAAAAATTGTTGCTTGTTGTAAGTATGTTGCTTGGTGCTAAATCACAGCTACAACTTGCTACTTCCACATGTCACTTGTTGTGAACACAGGGTAATGTCACTACTATAACAAAACCTTATATCTCTGGAACAGTAACTCAATATGGAAAGGAAAAACATAAGAACTTTAATGTATATGTCAATGAAATGAGATTTCCATTGGTCCACTCATCAGGAATTGTTCAGACGGGAGTTGCAAGGTTGCCAGGCGTTTGAGCTTGACAGCAACAAGATACAATGTTCCACCACTGCTTTCATTTTGTTTCACTTCTGGCATCGACTCCTGTCCCTGTCCTTGTGTTTTGTACCACACTCAGATCAGTGACCTGGCTCCTTCTTATTAAACTCTGAGGGCACGGAGGCCTTTGTCCTTCTGTGTGCTTTACGGCTCGGGCCCGGCCTCGCAGGAAACAAAGTCACTCTATGAATAAGTAATACATCGGCGGGAGAGTGCCAACTTCCCTTTTAATTAAATTAGACTGCATTAAAAAAACGGGCCGGTGGAGAGAAGGCGGGAAAAAAAGAGGCCTCTCTTCTTAATTTAGACTTGAAAGTGAGGTATGATCGCACGCTCCATACGGGATTAACGACCGGCGTTAAAGGAGAACGACTTTCACGCCGGCGTCGCCACTTTCAAAGTCACGAGGAGGGGAGGATACAGATGAACTTGGTTTGGCGACTGAAGTGGCCACCATGCAGGGGGAGGCAGGAGAAGCGCATTGTTCTCTTGGGCTTTTTCACCTCTCCACACACAGAGCGTGCATTCATAACCCAAATGAAACGGCCATTCAGCGCTGAAGGAAAAAAGAACAGGCAGGGAGAAGTAAAGCCCTCCATGACAGCTGATAAAAAGAAGTGTGCAGCAGTAAACGTCTGATTCACGTACGTTAGCATGGGTTGCTATGGGCGTCCCGCTGCCATGGTTACCATGTCAATGAGGTCACATGGGACGGGGCCTGGAGGCGAAAGGGAGGAAAAGGAGGGGACGCAGACTTATACTTAACCTCACCCTGTCTGCTGTTTCCCAGTGGACTCAGCAGATGTGCCGCGATATGTATTGTCAGCGTTTTAGTCAGGGGTAATTGTGATTCAATAGAGTTTAATTACTCACACCGGAACGACTGCAACTATGTTTGAGAAAGATGCAACACTTTGAGCTGCACCTGTGATATGTTAAACTGTGTAAGTGTGAAACAAAGCTCTTGCACACACACATTCTATATATATATATATATATATATATATATATATATATATATATATATATATATATATATATATATATATATATATATAATGTAAACAATAATATATATATACACATATATATATATATATATATATATATATATATATATATATATATATATATATATAGTCTAAGTACAAATACAAATAAATATAGAAACAAAGGCCCAGTAACAAGTGCAAATGAAGTAAAAGTACATAAAAGTAAAGTGATATAAAAATTTTATTAGATATATTATTAGATATATTTCAGATGCAAAATAAAAATACAATTATTACAACTATAACTAAACACTTAAAAATTATGCAACACTTGAAAATGCTAAATAAAGCCATTAAATTATAGCCATCTATAATAAATGTGTAAAACACATAACCTATAGTCAACATATCCAAGGCTACAACTCACATATGTAAGACTGTTATGAAAAATAGTATACGCCAATATAAATATTAGGCATTATAAGCAACAAGCATCAGTTGCCATAAAAACACCAGACCCCCGAAAGTGATGACAACTCACACTCACTGGACTAAGCCTTTCTAAATGTTTATCTCAGTTCATGCCAGCAGTTTTATGAGCACTGCTGTATGGTGAAGTCTTCAAACAGAAATATGTAAGAAAGTAAAAATGATTTAGAAATAGTAGCTAAAACTTATGAGCTCTATGTATCTGTATATGTGTGTGCGGGGGTATTGTTGGGTATTGGTGGTCTCGTACACTGCATAGCTTGCTGCCATATGGAATCCAGCTCAAACACACAGATAAGCCTGGCCCCTTGCTGCTTTCTGACCTTCTTAGTCACCCAGCTGGCACTAACCACCCAATCATTATTATCCCAATTACCCAGTCAAAGTTATCCTGTTCAGGGTGGCTTCAGTGGGCTGAGGAGATGCCTCTGCTGTGGGGGAGGATGGAGGAGGAACAAAAGGAGAGCATTAAGGAGGAAGAGCCCTTTGTTTAGCGTATGTTAATGTCCATATATGACAGATGCTGCAAGATACATGCTTTCCATATGAAAGATCATCACAGTTTTCAAGCTAGAGATCAAAACCTATTGTCAGTGTCCATGACCGCATTTAATAATTCAAACAGACATACTACAATTCAGGTTTTACATATCCATAGAGACATGAAAAACAAACCAAAAAGTGTGCTTTAAGATTAAAAAAAAAACTTTGAAAAGAAATTTGACCATGAGAACACTAGGTGCAGTGGTCACTGTCTATAGAGAATTCCGAAGGGTTACCAAGATCAAGAGAAATGGTGGACAGCAGATCATACAGATCCACTGAAGAACTTTTGTGCTTTAGTCCAGAAAAAAATCCGCAGTGAGATTCGATGGTACCCTCACGCTGCACTTGCATTATAAGGGTTCGAGAGGCCAGTGCTGTAGATGTACAGTGTAAGATTAGCCTCTTCACTTGAAAATGGACTGGCCACAGCCCTCGCCATTGTGGAGGGAACAGCTCTGATTCAGGGGCACCAGACTGACTCTCATAGTCTACTATTTAAGCTGCACTGTGTTTGTACTTCCAAACAGCTACGCATCAGGGCTGCAGCTAACGATTTTTAACATAGTCAATTAATCTTTTGACTTGATTTTTTTAATTTGATTAATCAACTAATCAAACCATTATGCATTCTGTGGTTCACTCACACTTTGCCATTAATCAACGTCTCATCTGCGTCATTTCATATTTTACATTACAACAGAACAACAGACAGCATGCTGCCCCCTGTGCTTCTTGTAGTGTACTGCAATCTGCCAGAATGACCACTTGCATCATAAACACTACAACACTATGGTTTTGAGTAACCAATAACATGATGAACATGCAGATTAATGGTTGGTTATTAACAAGATACAATTTTTTAAATAGCACAGTTTTATCAAAGCTGGGAAATTGAACTAGGCAGGTAAATGCTTAGATCATTCTCTAAACATGAAGCTTTTGCAGTTTTAGAGTTTTAGATAGAACTATATGAAAAAAAAAACCCAAACTTTTGTCAGATAGTCAGAAAGTCAGATACTAGCTTACATGTAAACTGGACTATAAACAGATTAGGTTTTTATTCTATCCAGTTTATTGGACTAATTAAAACTAATTAGTCAACTATGGTAACTAACTTCTTGGACGTATTTGCTCAGCTCCACTGCACATACAGCTGTCAACAATAGAAACAGAAAAGATCAGTCATATAGTCTGATCAGTCATTATCACTCTTAAAGAGTGACAAGGAATGGATAAAGAAGTATACTCACTGTCTGAGAACGTATAGACGCAGATGTGAACAGTGACCTCATGGGCCACAAACATGTTTTAACAGCATGCCTTTTTTGACCCCCCACTATAAAGTCTGGCCATGCACTGGCACCTGAATAATCCTCATTAAACAGCTGACTCACTTTACAAGCAGTATGACATCTCATATTGTCTTACTGGCATATACTGTCTTTTTTGTGTTTTCACTCTTAGTCAGTGGTTACCAGCTCTTGGGTGACCCTCCAGCCCTGCAAACTTCAACTCAGTAAGGGTTTGTTAAATAGCAGGTTAGTTGGATCAGGTGTGTTGGGAGAGGGCAAAGGCTAAAATTCGCAAAGCAGGGGGGTCCTTGGGGACCAAAGGTGAGAACCACTGCTTTAAGTGAAGGACTGGGTAACAGGTCATACAGTAGGCTACAGTGCAAAAGCTTTAGGCACTAGGACATTACAATTAAAAGCTACATTTTCAGACAGAACGCTTGTATTTGTTTAGCAAAACACATTATTTTTTTAAATGTTCAGATAGTATTAATAGAGTAAGTAGTGGTTTTACACATGTCAGTGTGTTTATTTAACCTTCTCCAGGCTTTTCCTTGTGGAAACAACCCAGTATTACTTACAATTACCATCAAACACCTGCTTTGACTGCTCAGTACTTCATTAAGCTAAATCAAGATTGCTGCTGAAGGAACTGAATACATTTGTACAATGTCTGGGGCGTCCAGGAGAAATCTGGAACTATACTTTCTTCGTCAAACTGGCTTGTAAGATACAATCTTCATTTTTTACAATAGAATATTCAAGCTACTTTTTATTGTATTTATGCTCATTTAGATCTGTTCTGATTATATCTGGTGTTGTCACTGGTGCAAATCCATTTATTGCTCAGATAAACAATTTAAACAATAAGCTTAGGCGCCTTTTGCGCATTAATGTACATCATCAGACCTTCAAACACATCAGTTACTAAACACTCTATGACACAAACAGTATAAGACATGTGAGTCTGAGCAATACATTTTGACTAGCACTGCAGCGTGACTCACTGACTGCTGCACTCATGAGACACCCTCTTTACAGCAGCAGCTTAACAGTGTTGTTCAGTGTTTTCATAACGTGCAGCATCTCCACAGTTTCAACTACTGTTAAAAAAGCTTATACCAGTAAATACAATAGCAGTCAATGCTTAACGGCACTGTTCCCTGGTCAAAAGCGATCTCTCCCTCTGCTAAAAAGCTGAAGTTGTGTGTGACAGAGGGAGAGAGAAATGCAGAGGATGCAGGGCAGATGTTGGACCAGCGTGGGCATCTGTCTCATAAAGCTCCAGCAGACAGACGAATGCATGACAAGTGCGGAGCATCAAAGCATATACCAGGAGCAGCGGAAATCTCCTTGGATTTTTTCTCTTTACACAGTGGAAGGGCAAACAAGTACACACACACACACACACTCACATACACACACACACAGGTCCCATGGGATGGCCTGCACTCTAAAGCCATAGGTGGAGTGAGTGTCTGAGCAGACAGTTGAACAGGTGGTGTGTGTGTGTGTGTGTGTGTGTGTGTGTGTGTGTGTGTGTGTGCGCAAGATCAGGACATGGGGTTATACTGATGTTGTGACAGCTGAGGCTCTAGTTCATTTCATCCCTATAATGCACAAATCCACCATGCACTGCCCAGAGAATAGCAGCTCTGAGAGGCCAAGGCCTATCTGTCATTGCCTTACTAATCTTCGCGTATGTATGTGTGTGTGTCTGCCCACTCTCTTGCTCTTACACTCCACGCTTCTCTGGTCAGCTACCCAGACAGCCCAACCATGTTTACTGTTAGTCCTCCCTGTTAGCATGCCTGTTACCACGCCGCGAATGACACACTGCGTTGACCTCTTCTCCTTCTGAACTCATGCGCTAGATATCAGATATAATAATAACAATAATAATGCAGCAAAGGCAAGCACGACTGGCCAACTGTAAGAATAGACAAATGCTGGACAGGTACATACATCACTTAAACTTCAGGTTTATTATTCAGATACTAATCTTAAAGAGATCAGTACAGGGATCAATACTAATCTTCCATTTATTTTTCTTACTTTTCTCTTAGTAATCAACAGCAAATTATTAAAAATCTGCATCCCTTCATTTTGTAGTACAGTGGATTGTTTCATCTTTCATTACATCTTACCTACTCCACAGAGTACAAGAATATACTAAAACAAAATGTATAGTAGCTCAGCATTAGTCTGTTTGGGTTCAACCATATATAGACTGAGGAGCCTGATTATTGGTGAAGTGATGGGTTTTCTGGAGTAGAGGACTATGTTTGTAGCTGTTAGTGCTGGAGGGGTTACGGTTCTTGCTGTGTTTGCCGCAGTGTTTAAACAACAAAGGAACATCCAAACAGTCATAGATTTGGGTCCAGCCTTAATAGTTTTTGTGGGTTTTGTTGTATTAAAAACCATCATATCACACAATCCAAATTTCATGAAAACACCTACATTTAAAATTATTTAAACACATTTCCGAGTATGTTCGTTTTGTATCCATGAGAAAGATCCTACTAGAGTAGATTTAACCGGGAAACTTAACGTCTTGCAAAGACAGATGTGATCTCACAAGTCTGGGGATGATGACTGAACATTCTGCCATCCAGATGCACCAGCATTGAGATAGGATGGGACGCCCATGCCCACTTTACATAAAGACTCAGTCATAGACTGCCTCAGTCAGAGACTGCCTCTACCTGTGCAGCTTCTAAAGCATTGCTATCTAGATTTCAAACAGAGACTCTTTTCTTTGGTATTTAGTTTATTAAACTGCAAATACTGTTTGACCAGAGGAGGATGGGTCTCCCCTTGTGAGTCTTGGTTCCTCCCAAGGTTTCTTCCTCCAGTCTAAGGGAGTTTTTCCTTGCCACTGTTGCCTCTGGCTTGCTTACTAGGGAATATTTTGTAATTGTCTGTTTTCAAAAAAAAAAACATTGTTGTAAAAAACACTATACAAATAAACATAACTTGACATTCTGGACTACATGTGGGGGAAACAAGCTACTTCTAAACCAATCCAGCGCTTTATGAAGGTGGAGGTCAAAGTAGGAGGCAATGGTGCTCTACACAACACTGTCTGACAAACAGCAAGCCTGTTGGATTGGTCACATGGTTACTATGACTCTTAAGTCCTGTATAAGCACAAAGATGTGGTTGCGTGTGCAGAGAACACGTTACATGCAACCAAAATAAAAAAAAATTACAATTACAAAAGGAACAAACAGATCTGTAGGCCTTGGTTGTGTCAAGTTTAACAAGTTGAGCCCAGATGTGTATTCTTGGTATGGGATCACATCTGGCCCTGCGAGACTTCAACTTCTTGTAAAGCTTATCCAACCTTGCAACAGTTGCTATGAAAGAACACATGTAGGAAGAACCTGGGCAGGTCAATTGACATGTGTGCTTCAATAAGGGCAACTTAATATCTTTGAATGTTGTTCTGAATTTATTAATGGCAACCAATACATTGGCAATCAAGCATGCACAGAAGGAAGAAATGAAAGAAAGAAGCAAAGAAGAGAACCAAAATTACATTAAGCAGCTATCTGTTAGCTTTCGACTGGAACAGTCTCCTCATGCTTGTTCTCATCCTTACGACTTCAGGAAACTTAAAGAACGCACACTGAGACTCGGCGACGTGGGGACACACAGTGACGGCCATAAGGCTATCCAAGGCAGGAGGAGAGAAACCACTGTAGACATGATGATTATTAAGACTCTCCCCAGCTTCTACATTACCTCTCTTATCTCCCACAGCTTATTGCTTTCCACCTAATGTCAGCCAGTGCTGAATGGAGGGGTGCACCAGCATCTCGTTCCCCTAAAGATTTTGCTCTCACTGAGTGCAGAATGCTGCTCGGGGCTGTTGTGCAGAAATCGGTTTATAAAGCTGTATTTTATTGTGTTGCATCGCCTTAGGGCACAGTGTGAAGAATGAGGCACGGAAATATCATATCTACGCCCAAAAAAGAAAGAAAAAAATACTAATAATCTCTTTCATCTGCCTGGGTTGGAGGTAACAAAGTTTCACAGTGAAAAATATATGAAGAAGAAAAACAGAAAATCGCAATTTGGCAAATATTAGAGCGAGGCAGGGAAGTAACAGGATTGTACTAGGCCATGCAGACAATATATATCTCCTCATGCCTTGTGATTCCTCTCACGGCTCCCATTTGCTGTAACTCTCGGCCTTGTACGCTCATAAGACCACTCGCTGTCAATTGCACATGGCCACAAGCGAGTGAAATTGAAATCAATCAAGTCTTCTCCTCATAATGGGCTTACACGGGAGCAAATGGATAAAAAGAAAAGTTTGGAGTTGCCAAAGATGTGTCTTTAGAACAAAGAACAAAACAGCAATAACAGCAAACCTGGACGGCCACGCTGTAATGGAAGAGTGGATTTGAGAAGATTAGCTGGGCTGAGGTAAATTTAAACTCCGTCAGCCTGCCTGATGCCATTTCAATGGATAAAGCGGAAAAGAGCTTTTTTTTAAGGTGCAAACACGTTTGATTAGAGTGCAGTAGGGGGATTTGTGCACAGTGGGCCGCTCTGGGTTTGTAAAATCTCCTGCATGGAGGGACAAAGACTCGGGCAGAAAGGTGGGGTGGGACGGCTCTCTGCTACAGGGATTTAAAACTCTACCTGCTTTCTTCTTTTCCCCTCACTTAATCCTCATTAGCCTGTCATTGTTAAGGCACAGCTACTGCTCAGACAGGAACAATGCTAAGGCTCTGACACACTCCTTAAATACATGCACACGTTTCTATATCAACCCACTCAAAGTACATACATTCATTAAATAAATCCACCAGGAAAAACAACAGAAACAGAGTGTGTTGAAACCTGCTCTGAAGCTCACATGTACTAATTCATGTTGTTTTATAAAGTCAGATAGATTTGCAAAATTGTCCATCTTGATCTATCCATCTACCTGTCTGTCTATGCGTCCGTCTTTACATATGTTTATCTACCTGTCTAACCTACCTATTTATCTATCCTTTCATCTATCTGTCTATCTATCTATCTATCTATCTATCTATCTATCTATCAATGCCTATGCGTCCATCTTTACATATGTTTATCTACCTGGTTAAAGGTATTTGTCCATCAATCTACCTATCTATCAATCTATCTTTATCTATCTATCTATCTATCTATCTATCTATCTATCTATCTATCTATCTATCTATCTATCTATCTATCTATCTATCTATCTATCTATCTATCTATCTATCTATGCCTATGCGTCCATCTTTACATGTGTTTATCTACCTGGTTAAAGGTATTTGTCCATCAATCTACCTATCTATCTTGATCTATCTACCTATCTATCTTGATCTATCTATCTATCTATCTATCTATCTATCTATCTATCTATCTATCAATGCCTATGCGTCCATCTTTACATGTGTTTATCTACCTGGTTAAAGGTATTTGTCCATCAAGCTACCTATCTATCTATCTATCTATCTATCTATCTATCTATCTATCTATCTATCTATCTATCTATCTATCTATCTATCTATCTATCTATCTATCTATCTATCTATCTATCTATCTATCAATGCCTATGCGTCCATCTTTACATGTGTTTATCTACCTGGTTAAAGGTATTTGTCCATCAATCTACCTATCTATCTATCTATCTATCTATCTATCTATCTATCTATCTATCTATCTATCTATCTATCTATCTATCTATGCCTATGTGTCCATCTTTACATGTGTTTATCTACCTGGTTAAAGGTATTTGTCCATCAATCTACCTATCTATCTTGATCTATCTATCTATCTATCTATCTATCTATCTATCTATCTATCTATCTATCTATCTATCAATGCCTATGCGTCCATCTTTACATGTGTTTATCTACCTGGTTAAAGGTATTTGTCCATCAATCTACCTATCTATCTATCTATCTATCTATCTATCTATCTATCTATCTATCTATCTATCTATCTATCTATCTATCTATCTATCTATCTATCTATCTATCAATGCCTATGCGTCCATCTTTACATGTGTTTATCTACCTGGTTAAAGGTATTTGTCCATCAATCTACCTATCTACCTATCTATCTATCTATCTATCTATCTATCTATCTATCTATCTATCAATGCCTATGCGTCCATCTTTACATGTGTTTATCTACCTGGTTAAAGGTATTTGTCCATCAATCTACCTATCTATCTTGATCTATCTATCTATCTTGATCTATCTATCTATCTATCTATCTATCTATCTATCTATCTATCTATCTATCTATCTATCTATCTATCTATCAATGCCTATGCGTCCATCTTTACATATGTTTATCTACCTGGTTAAAGGTATTTGTCCATCAATCTACCTATCTATCAATCTATCTTTATCTATCTATCAATCAATCAATAAATCTATCTATCTATCTATCTATCTATCTATCTATCTATCTATCTATCTATCTATCTATCTATCTATCTATCTATCAATGCCTATGCGTCCATCTTTACATATGTTTATCTACCTGGTTAAAGGTATTTGTCCATCAATCTACCTATCTATCAATCTATCTTTATCTATCTATCAATCAATCAATCAATAAATCTATCTATCTATCTATCTATCTATCTATCTATCTATCTATCTATCTATCTATCTATCTATCTATCTATCAATGCCTGTGCGTCCATCTTTACATATGTTTATCTACCTGGTTAAAGGTATTTGTCCATCAAACTACCTATCTATCAATCTATCTTTATCTATCTATATCTATCTATCTATCTATCTATCTATCTATCTATCTATCTATCTATCTATCTATCTATCTATCTATCTATCAATGCCTATGCGTCCATCTTTACATGTGTTTATCTACCTGGTTAAAGGTATTTGTCCATCAATCTACCTATCTATCTTGATCTATCTATCTATCTATCTATCTATCTATCTATCAATGCCTATGCGTCCATCTTTACATATGTTTATCTACCTGGTTAAAGGTATTTGTCCATCAAACTACCTATCTATCAATCTATCTTTATCTATCTATATCTATCTATCTATCTATCTATCTATCTATCTATCTATCTATCTATCTATCTATCTATCTATCTATCTATCTATCTATCTATCAATGCCTATGCGTCCATCTTTACATGTGTTTATCTACCTGGTTAAAGGTATTTGTCCATCAAACTACCTATCTATCAATCTATCTTTATCTATCTATATCTATCTATCTATCTATCTATCTATCTATCTATCTATCTATCTATCTGTCTGTCTGTCTGTCTGTCTGTCTGTCTGTCTGTCTGTCTGTCTGTCTGTCTGTCTATCTAGTAATGCCTATGCGTCCATCTTTACATATGTTTATCTACCTGGTTAAAGGTATTTGTCCATCAATCTATCTATCTATCTATCTATCTATCTATCTATCTATCTATCTATCTATCTATCTATCTATCTATCTATGCCTATGCGTCCGTCTTTACATATGTTTATCTACCTGGTTAAAGGTATTTGTCCATCAATCTACCTATCTATCAATCTATCTTTATCTATCAATCTATCTTTATCTATCTATCTATCTATCTATCTATCTATCTATCTATCTATCTATGCCTATGCGTCTATCTTTACATATGTTTATTTACCTGTCTAAAGGTATTTGTCCATCAATCTACCTATCTATCAATCTATCTTTATCTATCAATCTATCTTTATCTATCAATCTATCAAGCATCTCTGCCGATATATCAACTTCTGTCTTTCTGCCTGTCTGCATCCCTATCTATCCATCTATCAGAATAAACAAACTGAAGCTGGTCCCCTTCTTGCCACTGGCCATGATAAACAATGTAGCGCTAAAATCGTCCTGATTATTTCTTGGAGAAATTGTCCCTGCTCCTGCAAATTTAAAAAAGGTAAAAAAAAAAAAACATGAAAAGAAGACTGAATAATAGAATTGCAGATGCTCCTGCGGTCAAACAATCAAAGTGCTTCAGGCGCTAGTATGGATAGGAACAATAGCAGATAAAATGCTCGAATGAAATCAGCAACAGTCAAGGTGAGATATCTTGTCTCTGCGTTCCACACGAGCCAAAACACTCTGTCAAAACATTTCTTCAATATAAAACACACAGGCTCTCTCAGCTCACTCACTGTTCATTTAAAGACCTCTTTGTCTCGGTAACACAGTAAGAGAGAACTTTTCCTTCTCTCTCAATCTCTCTGACCAAGACTCAGCATGGAGGACAGAGAGCACAGCACGACTCTGTGTGGACGCCAAAACAAGGACAGAGAGGAGAAAAGCAAAATGACCATATAATGAATCACAGAAACTACTGATGTCCTCTTTTTAAGATAACAAGAAACTGAAAGGTCCCGTAGACAAACTGTACACCTACTATAAAACTGAGATTCATCATCACCCAAAGCCTGTGAAGGTCAGTTCTTCAGTCTGAGGACTTGGGTTCAGAAAACAACCACAAATCTTAAGTACTTTACAATTTTTATTTTGGTGCATTATTACATATGACCTTATATAACTTTACTAATGTCTCTATTCATTATGTTAGTAATCCAGAACCAACTGGATTACTAACAAATTATAAGACACATAAAGAGGTGTGTCCATCAAGCTGGATCTTACTATAAGAGAGAGCAGTGAGAGAATTTAAAACATGTACTGTAAGCATTTAAAGTGCTAACAGTTCACTGTTCATCACTGCCATTCAAAACAGCTGATTTTTAAACTCCACACGACATGCGCCTGTAGAGCAGCTTCATATCCTGCCTGACTCTGGCTGTTCTGTATTCACCTGTTACTGAAGCTGTCTACAGTAATGGCCTGGGTGTGAAGTGATGGCTTAACGCCAGCCTTAACAACATATACCTACACATGCTTGACATGCTGGGAGTCAGCGGACCATTTCATTTCCCCTTTAAACGTGAAAGGACACACGCACAAGCACGCAGCAGCACAAAACCTGGCAACTTGAGGGTTACATAAACAAAGCACAGTCAACTGACAGTCCAATAAGGTTTTATTCCCTCCTGAAATGAAAGTTCTGAAATGATACAGAAACTGTTGACAACACATGAATAACTCAAAGTACATCTCCTACATGAAAGCCGCTGCTTTAGATAAAGAAGATATTCATTGTTATCAGCTCGGAGAGACAGATGGGGTATCTAAAAGCTCCGAATAAACAGCACGTCTCTCTTCTTTTTCTCTCTTTGACTAGTATTTTTTTCCTCTACACTGTTTTACCGGCGTGCTTTGTCTTTGCTATTCTTCACGGTTGCTTTATTAGTTTGTCTTCATGTAAACCGTGTTTTATTTTGTTTATTTAAAGGTCTCAAAGGCCGCATCCATCACTGCTTCTTCAAAACCGTTTTTCCAAATGGTTTACAAGCAGACCGAACCTTTCATCTCGTATATTATGCTGAATCGTCTGCACATGAATTGCTACATCGTGTCTCTATTATGAATCTGGTGTGCTTTATTTATGATATAATATGTGTTTGTGTGTAAACTGTCTTTGATTTTTACATTGTATTGTATAAGTCAGGCCCCAGAGACACCAGCTGACAATACCAGCACGTTTGCTTTGATTTAGTCAATGTGCATTTGTCTTTTATACGCAAAAATCATTGTCGGTGAATACAGTTCTTCATGCAAACTGTATCACACAAAGAAGAAGCCATACGTTTATGTTCCCATGCAGACAACGTCTCTTTGAGGGAAGGCCTTGCATATTTCAGCGAGACAATGCTAAACCGCATACTGTTCAAAAGTCTCTGATGGTATAAGGTTGCATTAGTGTCTATGGCTAGGGCAGTTTACACATCGGGAATATGTGCTAATAATCAGTACATAGAGGTTTTAGAGAAAAATATATGCTCTCATCCAGACAGTGTCTCTTTCAGGGAAGACCTTGCAAATTGTAGCAAGACAATGCTAAACCACATACAGCGCCCTGAAGAGTCCGGGTGCTGAACTGGCCTGCCACTGTGTAGCATCCTCCCTTCTTTTAACAACAGCCTGTACATATCTGGGAAGTAAGGAGACCAACTGCTGGAGTTCTGGGAGAGGAATGTTGTTGGATGTATGAGTTTAGCTGCTCAACACTTCTGGGTCTTCTTTGCAAGAAAGGTCTGGACTGCAGGCAGGTGAAGGGTCCGGACTGCAGGCAAGGCCAGTTCTGCACCCAGACTCTTCAGGATGCTGTATGTGGTTTAGCATTGTCTTGCTACAATTTGCAAGGTCTTCCCTGAAAGAGACACTGTTTGGATGTCTAACCATCTATGTACTGATTATTAGCACATATTCCAGATTTGTAAGCTGCCCTAGCCATAGACCCTAATGCAAGCTCATACCATCAGAGACTTTTGAACTGTGTGCTGATAACAACCTGGATGCTCTCTCTCTCTCTTTCCTCTTGAGTTTGGCATCCGTGGTTTACAAAAAGTAAATTTGGATTAAAACCGATAACAGAACAGCTTTCCATTTTGCTGTAGTCCATTGTGCACAGGGATTTCTGCAGATTCTCTGAATATGTTGATGATATTGTAGATGGTTGGATATCCAAGGTCTTCACACTTTTACATTGAGGAACATTTTATTGAAATTGTTCTACAATGATTAGACACAGCTTTTTGCAGATCGGTGAACCTCTGGCCATCTTTACTTCTGAGAATCACTCAAGAAAGTGAGTTCTATACCCAACCATGTCATTTAGATGTTTTTAATTGGCACCACTTTTGTTGCCCCTGTTCCAACTGCTGCTATCAGGTTCTAAACAAGTTTAAAATGTCTCACTTTTAACATTTGATGTTTTCTATTGTGTATAAAATATGGGTCTATGAGATTTTGCAAATCATTGCATTCTGTTTTTATTTACATTTGGAATTGGTTTCGTAAATATTTATCATATATATATATATATATATATATATATATATATATATATATATATATATATATATATAGAGAGAGAGAGAGAGAGAGAGAGAGAGAGAGAGAACACTGAACCAGACGCTGAAAGATTCCAGTAACCGTGGTCATGCAAGTGATACATAATGAACAACATAAAATAAACCCACAAAAAAAATCTCAGACTAATGTTCACTGTAACCACACGCTAACCACCACCATTAAGCACTGATGCATTTTTAGTGAATTGGAAACAAAATAAATCACAGCTCGCAAAACAATTTGATGTCACGTCAACACAAGGACGAGGCGACAGTGCGGCCGTAACGAATGCCCTCACGCTCCATCGTTTGTCATAATTGGAGCGCCTCTGCAAACCAGACCCTTTGATTGGCTGCAGAACGCAGGCACTAGTACATGATTGGTCCGTGGCAGGCGAGAGCATCGGGGGAATAAATGAAGTGTTAAAATGCTTCGGTGCACTGTGACTCCAGTGAACACTGATTAATAATCATCTGCACAATAATCAGAACTAGCGAGGAGGGGGGAGCGCCATCTATTAGAGTAGAAAAATCAATGGCATTGGAATAAGGCTGTAAAATAATGGTGGGTCTCCGCTCTCCCCCTTTTTTCTGCAAGAGAGAGCGAGACAGAGAAAGAGAGAGAGAGTGAGAGAGAGAGCAAAGCACTAACATAGCCGCACCATCTTTGCGAAACTGACAGAAAATTACTTTCCTTTCAAAGGAGGAGGAAAGAAAAAAAAATTGACCTCCGCTCCTCTGATAGCTGTGGCAGTTCAATAATAGCAGGGTCTCTGAACCAAGGGCGATAGCCTCCCTTTTTCAGCCCGCGCTACGTGCTCTTTTTGTGCTTTTTTTTCTTCACACCTTACAAAATGCTGTTTTTTCCCTCCTTTTCTTTTTTCTTTTTTACATTGGCCAGGTGGCACAGAGAATCCAGAGCAGCGTGAAATGAAATAAAGCCAAACGGGTTTATCTGGGTGGAGATAATCTAAACGCACTTGGACAGACAAGGCCCAGGCCAGGCCACAGGAAGAGTGAGTGACAGCTATCAAGGAGTGTGGCCCTTTTATAGCATCACCATATGAGAGAGAGAGAGAGAGAGAGAGAAAGAGAGAGAGAGAGAGAGAGAGAGAGGGAGAGAGAGAGAGAGAGAAAGAGAGAGAGAGAGAGAGAAAGAGAGAGAGATGACATGGTTGGATGAGACAGCTCAGTGGCCTGTGAAAGCCTTCAGTAAGGGATGAGTAGTCCGAGGGCATTTAAAGGGCTTTGAGGAAAGCTCTCTGGCTCTTGTTGCGTTAATGTCTCCTGGAGGATGAGGCAATGCCATGAGAGATTGAAGGATGGAATGAAAGAGAGAAAGGTGTAAGGAAGAATACCAGTCCCCATATGTCCCCCACCCCATGCCCCAATTGCTACTATCACACATTCAGTCCAGGACGGTCAGCTCTGTAGAAACATAACACAAATCTTTATGACAAAACTAGCACAGATCACCAAACATGAACCATCCAGGTAGCACATTCAGATTAAAAGACTCATTCTAGCCAAATAATCATTTTCCATATCTATAGAAATAAAACCAACTTCCAGGGAGTCAAAAATTCTTATAAACAAACTGAGGATGTTTAACACACACACACACACACACACACATACACACACATACCTATATATATATATATATATATATATATATATATATATATATATATATATATATATATATATATATATATATATATATATATATATATAGGTATGTGTGTGTGTATTAACCAACCATGTGTGTGTTAACCACCTTTAAATATATATATATATATATATATATATATATATATATATATATATATATATATATATATATATATATATATATATATATATACTTGAAAATGTATACATTAATGTTAATACACACACACACACACACATACACAGAAAATAGTCTTTTGTATACTCAGGTTAACAGTAGGGCTAGGCTTAGACGTAGTATTGTTTAGCACTAATAAAACGATTTATAGAAACCCATGGATGACCTCACAAGTATAGTGAAACAAACGTGTGTGTGGGTGTAATGGTAAAATCAATGGTAACTCCACACTCTAAGGGGACTTCATGTCACAATGTCAGTTCAACCTCTCTGTGAAAGACTGTGATTATTCCTGGAATTGCTGCTATTTTGTTCAGCAGCGTCCTCGGGGCCTGATTTTCAATTATCACCTTTAAATGCCAGTGCAAACTTTTTCTTCCCTCCTCACTGCAGGCCTGAGTCTTTTAACAAGCAGGAGATGAACTACGCTTCTCTGCAAACTACGCTACAGACTGTTACTAATGCAACACAGAACTTAACAAAGGGTCCTAATGAGGTAATTATACAAGAAACTCACAGATTTGGTAGAATTGAGCAGCCTTACATTTTTGTTTTGTCATTAAAAAGGAGAAAGAACGCCGAAAAAGCTTTAAAGTTCTTTCTCAATTCTCAATCCATCCTTCCTTTCATCCTCTTACCTGCCCAATTAACTGAGAGTGCGTTCAAGTGACAAACACATGGTCAGTAAACAGCAGGGCCCATTTACCAGATGCTCATAAAGCAGCAGCAAGAAATGGAGAGCTGTTCAGAGCCATTACTGTTAGAGCAGAAAGCTCAGACAGGGATGTCAGAAGCGCCCATATACTCCTAGCTAACAACTGAATACCATTTGCTATGTATGTAGGGTTGTTTTTTGGTTGTTCAAATATTTATGACTCCTTAAACTGTACATCTCCTTAAACTGCAGGTTTATTATTATTAACCTAAAGACTACTAACACTACATAACCTGCTTTAAGATGATGCTCTGTACAGGCCCGCCTTGTTCTGAAATCATTCTTGTATCATAAGCTTGTCTGAAAACTTAACTCGAAATCAAATACATACTTTAAATCCTCAGCTTATTGGTGTTCACCACTTCTACTTTCACCACTTAGAAGATTTGTAGATACACCATCAACACAACGTGTCACTTTATTTAGTAACTATGATGAATTATTCAGAAACTACTATTGAATAGTTTTATATCTACTATGAGTTATTCAGAAACTCCTATGAAGTATGAAATATCTTCAATTAAGTATTAGTGTCTATTATGAACTACTCAAGCGCTACTATGGAATACTTTAATATTTACTATAAATTCATAAAAACTAGTATAAGGTTTTGTAGCATCTACAGTGAATTACTGTATTATTTATTATGATTTATTGAGCATCTAATAGGGATTACTGAAGAGCTACAAAGAAGCATATATCTGTTAGGAATTATTTAGAAACTACTATGCAGTATTTAATCTTTGTTATGTGTAACAAATATCCAATTTATGTAGTCATGAGTGTGAAGTGTAAGGGCATATACTGCAGATTAAAGCTTAAAGAAATAAGACAAACAGGGAAAAAAATACAAACCTCATTTACAAGCATGTTCCCTAACACAGGTGGAAAATTAAAACAAAACTATATATCGTCGTCAATGAAAAACATCTACATTTCTGTGGATTTTTAGCTTTCTCCATGACAGCTGTTGTTTACATTGTCTAACAATTTCATGATGAATGGACCAATAGAAATGCTCCAAAATAGCTTGGAAAAAATTTGGTTTAATTGACTTACATTAACAAAGAAGTATGTTTCTGGTCTTTCCTGTAAATGTGCAATTTTGGAGATATTTGTTTTTCGTTGGACAGCAACAATATGCTTTCAGAGGCCGATACTGCCTACTGCCCAGCGCACTGGCCAGAACATTTTACATTCTAGCCACAGAAATGTAGAGCTAACTTAGAATTTTTCTTTTAAAGAAACCACCAGGGCATTTTTCACAAATTCATGAATATCTATCTTTAAAAAAAACCAAAACAACTACTCCAGATCCAGAGCCTTTTTTAATCAGACGTTAAACAACGGATAAGATTTTGTGTGGATATCCACCGCAATGGCAAAATCCCTGACTGGACTGTTTATTTATTATTAACATTAAAAACCACCTCCTTGTTTCTACACAGTCCATTTTATTAGCCGCCCTTACCATATAGGACCACTTTACAGTTCTATACTTGTGGTCAGGACCCCGGCAGGACCACCACAGAGCAGGTATTATTTGGATGATGGATCATTCTCAGCTCTGCAGTGACATTGACGTGGTGGTGGCAGTGGTGCGTTAGAGTGTTTTGTGCTGGTGTGAGTGGATCAGACACGGCAGTGCTACTGGAGTTTTTAAACACTGTGTCCACTCACTGTCCACTCTATTAGACACGCCTACCTTGCTGGCCCACTGGACGCTGTTGGCTGGATAGTTTTGGTTGGTGGGCGATTCTCAGTCAAGCAGTGACACTGAGGTGTTTAAGAACTCCATCAGCAGTGCTGTGTCTGATCTCCTCACACCAGCACAACACACACTAACACATCGCCACCAGTGTCACTGCAGTACTGAAAATGATCCTGGAAAATAATTATTGGAAAAACAAGAAAGTGGCTTTAATATCATATATATATATATATATATATATATATATATATATATATATATATATATAATTGTAAAGTTTGCTTTAACAGGGCTTGGCATGCATTTGGGTTTAGTCTGAAAATGAAGGAGGTGAGAAATAATAAGCCATTAAATAGAAAAGATACTTGAGTTTAAGTGGCTCTGTAGGACATGCAGGGGTCAGAATGTACCTGACCTCAGGCCTGTTAACAAGCCTCATGGCCACATTCTACCCTGCGTGTGTACATCTAAGCACAGCAGAGGGTCGCTCTCCTACCTGGAAGCGTCTCTGCTTTTTTAGTGCATGTGTGTGTGTATGTGCATGTGTGTGTGCGCAGGTGTGTTCTGTATTGAACAGCATGCTGAGATGCATTGAGGCAGCACATCAGACCAGCGTCTCCCTCTGCGTTGCGTGCACACACACCTCCTGCTGATCTTGCGCACAGTCACAGGTGGGCTCTCTTCCTAAATACAGCACACACTCACTGCGTTTACTCACAGTTACACATCGCACCAGCAAAAAAACGAAAAATCATAAAAAAAAAAAACCCAACTGCTGCAAACCAAAAAGAGCTTTGAAACCCACACAAGCCTCAGGAGGCCTTTCCAGATTAAAGCAAAGATTACTGGCGAAAGAGCACTTCCTGCACTCATTAGTGTCATTCAGCAGACAGAGACACAGACCAGAGCCCTGCTGATCCTTGAACCTGGGAGTGGTGCACGACCCTGCAGCCAAACCACAACTAAAGACAACACCACAGAGTCTTACTTGCTGCCCTTTAAGACTGAAAAAAAACAAAAAAAACAAATTTGGCTTAAACTGTGCTACACTGCTGAGCTCAACTAGGCCTTCCACTTATAGCTACAGCTGCATTTTCTGACAGCTGTTCTTTACATTGTGTGAAAATATGAAATAATTATGAAATAATTAAGGCAGCTATAATAAAAGCATTACTAACATAACTACTATATCAACGCTGTCCAATGAAAAACATGTAGCTCCATTTTTGTCAATTTTACATTTTCTACATCATTTAAACACGTCAATGGTCATTTACATTGGGTGAAAATTTCATGGTGAAAAGACCAATAGAAATTCTGGTTCCATTGACTCACATTAAAAAGTATGTAGATAAAGTATGGTTTCGGTCTCTCCTGTAAAGCTGTCATTGGACAGCAACGAAATATTCAAAGTTAAGAGGCACATTTGCTTTACCTGTGAAGTAATTATGTCACAAATATAAGTTATTGTTACGACAGCATTAATATTGTATAAAATAAAGAAAAAAAAGTGTAACACTGTTTATTTACTTTTAATATAACTCAATGTAAAACGTTTTATTTTAAATCATCTTGGAGCATTTCTACTGGTCATTCATCTTTCCAAGGAAATAAAGTATGGCTGTCGTGTTTATATGATGTAGAAAAATTTAAATGGAGATATTTTCTTTGGACAATAATGTAAGTGTCCACTTGATGAGTGTAATACAAGTTTGAATTGACTGCTAGTGATGTGACCCCTGCACCACTATGAGCATGAGTTGCTTTAATGAACACTATTCTGCAGCTGTGTTCACTATTGCTGGCATAACATTTCTTAATGAATGCCATATAAACACATAATATTATATACTGTAACTAAACTTCATAAGTTTATGGGGAAAAGTGAAAAAGATCTTAAGAAAAAATGTATTATTGTTGAAAAGATTGAAATCAGTATTTTCAACCAGGGGTGCCCAAACGTTTTGTGCCCTGGGCTAATGTGCAATGTTTGTGTTGTGCCGAGGGCCAAAATAAAAATAATAATAAAAAATAATGATAATGCTCAAAGAAGTTTTTATAATGTTGTACCAAGGTGCAAAATATAAGGAGTCCTGGGGGCTCAGGAGCCCCTGACAATAAGCTTATTATGATGTTATGCTGATAGTTCGGGCAGTCATATCAATGCTCAACCCACATCCAGCCAGCTACTGTCTTTGGTATTCTTACCTACCGACTGATGCAGTACTGGTCTGCCTCAGGGCTCTGAGACAGTCTTTGGAAACATTATAACATGCCACAGCACATTTATAAAACTGAGAACTTCCCCAATTTCCCGAGAGATCTTTGCAAAGAGTGAAACATTACTCATTTCTAACTGAAAACAAAAGAGGAGGTGAGCGGAATTAATGTGTGGAGGAGCGCATTACCTCAATGAGAAAAGAGCATTTCCAACAGAAGAACTGCAATAACAAGCCAAACAATTCATTGCCAGTGAAGCTGGCATCAGTTCCACCATGGCCAGTTGAGTTATCAGCCAGCCAACACTGGAGTAGCCAGCCAACATGGGACCCCCCACACACACCAGGGGGTATTACGCTATATTTTTTGTCACTATAAACAGTCTTAAAAGGCAGTTTAGTCCTATATAGTATACAAATATATTTGTTCTCTCACTGGGTGATGGGGTGGGTAACTTTCTGACTGGTCAAATTAAACATGCTCATCTAACAATATATAATATATAATTAACAGCATATAATAAGACAAAATCCTTGAAATGTTGATATGAACAACATTTAATAACTATGCGGTTCTAGACTGTTAAGCTGTAAATTGACTCATTGTATTGGTTCATTCATCCTAAACTATTCACACAACGCAAAGGCCATGACACTCTGAAAGATATAAATGATATACCCAGCACTGAACCTGAAATACCTGAAATAAATAAAATGCTGAACATCGTAAGAATAAGTTTTAGATGCAGTCCCGAAACTACATGTGTTTTTTTTTCCCTGTTACTTTCACAGCCAGTTCACTACACACATCAAAAGCATGAGTGGGAAGGGCAAAGGAGTCAGAAGCGCCTAACACCCCCCCAATAATTCCCCTCTCTGAGTAAAGCCAAAACCTGGAAAAGGTTATTAAAGCGATTTGACTGTGGGCAGGGTATAAGACAGTCTTCACCTTGGGGAAAGGTTAGATGGAAACTGTCACATTTTATGATGGGACTTCAAAGCCTGGCACAAAAATGTGCAATATGCCCCAGTAAACTGGAGAAGGAGAGGGAGAGGTGGAGAGATAGGGGCTTAGCCTTATCTCCCCCCTGCCACTGTAGCCTCTGTGCCGGAGTAATCAAGGCTGCAGGCTCCCTCAAGCCCCGGCCACACAATGCCTCAGCTCTTATTGTATCTGCTCAGACCTGGACACACACACACACACACACACACAGACAGGCAGGCAGGCAACCACACCCAAACCCCATCAATAGATACGTCAAAAGTGAGACACTTAATCTGATTCCATTCATCTCACTACAACACACACACACACTCCTATAAGAAGCATAAGACTTTTCTCTGTGATTCTTTTCAAAGTTCTCAAAACGTCTCCCGACTGAGTCAGTTTACTAGAACTGGCCAAACAGCATTTTTCTCCTGATTCCAAAAATCAATAATATTAGTAGTGTTCTGACAGATCTAAGGGAGTTCTAACACTAGAGCTTTTTCCCAGACTCAGGATTGCTTGCTTTAGGAATCCACTACATTTGGTCACGTGTGAAAGCTGTTTTTTGAGCCCGGGAGAGACCCAGAGACCTCCTCAGGTCCTCCAGAAATCAGTGGTCTGGGGTTTGCTTCCAGTAAGCTGTGGTTCGGTCCACTGCGTGTGTGGAATCTGCAGCATCTCCTGCCAGTACCGTACAAGACTGCATGATTGTTTCATTTTGTAATGTGACTGCTTCAACTTGTTACTTCCCTTCTGAAGATTTAGGCAAGGACTGTTGTAGACAAAAAGCATTGTTCTTTGCCGTGTGAGTGTTTGTATTAAAGGAAAATAATAAAAGGCGCCAACGGATGAAGCTAGCGCCTACAGTTTCACAAACCTTAGAAAAGTGAGGTGTGGATTTGTGCAGGACCACGTGGCCATAAGTGACAGCAGTCGCAATTCCTGCACTAAAATACAGGGGCGTGGCCTACAAACTAAAGCTCTGTGTTTTAGTTACAATAAACCTTGAAACGGGATATTACTAAATAAATAATAAATCGGTATCTTTTAACTTTAAAATAAATCGAAATTATCTTAAAAATAGCAGAATCAATATTGGTCAAACAATTTATTATAGTTAGGGCTGCACCTAACAGCTAATTTCTTAGCTAATCACCTAACAGCTAATCGATTAATCTCATGATTCCTCTCTTTTCCGATTAGTCAATTAGTCATTTTTAGATTACTATATTGTGAGTGTGTTAGGAACTGAATTTTTTTATTATTTTGTAAAGTATTGGTAACCAATGGATGATTTTGTGCGTATCTATCTATCTATCTATCTATCTATCTATCTATCTATCTATCTATCTATCTATCTATCTATCTATCTATCTATCTAGCAGTTGTACTGTTGTGATCATCTCCACTGTCCAATCCATGCTTTCAGTAGGCGCGGCCATCTTTGCACCACAACGACGCACGTTATGCTAATGAACGTCATTTTGTAATTGATTACGTCAATGTGTCTCCCCAGCCCTAATTATAGTATTATATGTAAGTGTTAAGTATTAGTAGTGACTAGTATAAATTTCAGGTTTTGGGAAAGACATCTTCCAATCGAAACCTCCTTATAAAAGTTAATTCTTGGGGTTATACAGCTTTCTTAGCCATTATGGAATCATCTACAGTCCTGTTCATCATTTTAACACATCAAAATCAAAGACAATTCCTTCAGCTTTAAAGAAAACACATGCAAGCTCTGAAGCTGTAAAGCACAAACATCATAGCTAAACCAGTGACTCGGAACACCAGTGTATGTATTCAATCTCTTACTTCCTCTGTTAATAAACATATTACTGTCAGCAGTCTCTCTAAACACATAAACGAGAAGTTAGTATATGAAGTTTGCAGTGCATGTCACCCTGTCGTTTATTTCTGTTTTTCTTTTTTCTGGCTCAACAGAAGCCGTCAGAGAACTTCACTAGCACATTTGTATATCACTGTATATTAAACATTCCAGTTGAAGAGAGATTAACTGAAGAGAGATGTTCTTTCATTAACGTTTTAGCCTCCCTCGGCAGACAGACCACCTCAGCCTTTCTGAAAAAGCAGCTACATATGGACACGATGATGAGGGGAGGAATGTGATTGCGTGGACTTTCTAACAGACATAAAGGGATTTGCTTTAATTTGCGTTGACAAGGAAGTCCTCAGAATGGCATTTATCTAAACAGGGCATGAAATTAAAGGCACTGAGCAAACGACACCTGTTTAAACATCATTAGGAGCAAAAAGGAAAAAGAAAAAAAAAAGAAATAGAGAATAAAATGGCTCCATGCGTGAAACTCTGGTCAGTCTCCTACAGATTAAGGGCTTTAATTACACTTAATTATGTTAATCATGTTATTACAGGTTTTGACATTTGACTTAAACCGTGGGCACAATCAGGTTCCTGCACAGAGACAATGTGAGCAGACGGATATTTTAACAGGTGAAAGTACTCTGTTCGGCAATGTTAGCCATTTCTGATGAAGAACTGTATGTGCAGTTAGGAAGGAAAGCGGGATTAAGGAACGTGGAGGGAGATAACATCTCACTGCTTTCCAGTGATTCCGTCTGAGAGAAGTTACACTCAGGGACTTAACAGATAGTAACCATTCACACTAACACAAGTTTAGGATACTTATATCTTTCAAGTGTATTTCAATACAGTGACATTTACACTAGTTCAGTAACTAAATGTTCATCCTGTAAATGATTTCATAAACTTAGTATGACCTTTAAAAAGTTTCACTAAAAAAAAGACATTAAAAAAAAGTGTTTTCAGTCTTTCCATTCAGAGTTAATGTTGTTTTTCACGCTTTTCTTTGTTTCTAAGACTGAGTGCATTAAATTACCGATTGAAGTCCCCCCCGCACTTTCTCCCTTTGCCTACTGTCTCTGTGTGTTAATTCCAATAAATTGCGAATCCCTGACGACCGGCAAAGTTTTCATTATAAAAAGACAGCACTAATCTTTGACTTCAGAGTTCTAATAAATGAAAAGATCATATCTGCTGTGCCAGTATTTCCTCTCGCGGCTATTAAAATGAAAATGAACGCCTGTGTACTCCGGGAATACAAACTGTGGAGTTAGTAGCTGTGAATAGAAGCTGATAGTCATAGGACAGCTAGGAAAAAGAGAGAGGGAGAAAGAGAAAGAGAAAAGAAGAAGAAAAAACAGAGGGAATTAAGCAGAAAAAGGAACTCAAATGAAGATTACACTTTAAGCAAATGTTTACTGACAGCCTACAGAATTTGTTTGGGGAAGGAACCTGTCAGACTATAATTTCCTAAATCCCCACACTGATGATTGTGGGCCTCACTGTGAAATTGAAAAATGAACGGCTGAGTTAGATAAACCATTTATGCAGCAATTGGAGAGAAATAAAACAAGCTAGTTCAGAAACCAGGAACAGAGGAAGAGATAGGAATTGTTCAATACACTAAAGCACTGAACACAAGCCAATCGTTCAAAGCGGGGCTGCAAGAGTGCTGTTCAGTAATCGCTATATTGGGTCTTATTGATACAGTGATATTGCTGACAGCGTTGATAAGCAAATATATTCTCCAACACAATATAAGTTCATATAATCTATTAAAACAAACAAACAAACAAAAAAAACAATGGTTCTACATAAAACTATAAACACTCATATTCTTAAATGGCTCTCTGTGGTGAAATAGTTCAGATTGTTGGAGAACGTGTTGTATACGGTTCTATGTAAAGCTTTTTTTGAAAACCACTCTTGATCAAAATAGCGTTTGCTTATGAATTGCTTTTGCAATGAGTCAGACACGCACACGCAGTATGGTTCTAACATGTAGAAGCAATAATGTATTATGACATTATAATTATGGGGTGTACCATATATAATTTCTTCTTTTATAGAAGAAAAAAACCTTGACTAAAATATTCTGACTTTTTTTTTTATTTGAGTAGAAGTGCTTGATTGAGACTGTATGATTGTTATGTACGCAGTCATACAGGTGTCCTAACAGAACTTGCTCATCAAAGTAGTGTTGCACAAGAGCTACAATAACTACTTTTACTTTTCATTGCACATTCATAAACATTAATAAGATATTTGTGCTTTTACCAAAGAATGATTTTGCAAAGAGTATTCCTACTAAAGCACAGAAGTACTGTAATCTGTCCACACCTAAATGGTTACGATGGATCTCTTTAATGGAAAATTAAACTTACAACATGAAATATATCAGAACTGATCCCAACAAAAACCAACGAAGAGAATTAGTTATTTTACTCTAAAAAGCTTTAGAGCACCAGCACACCCTCAATGAACACACTCGGAACTGCAAATACTGTCCTTCTGCAAATATCTTCTGCCAAATACAGAAAACATGATGAGGCCTCTTTCTGTTACCTTGGCTAAAACTGTGGAACTTAATTCAGCCCTTTGTCAGACAGTCAGCCTCAAGCTATAGTAGCTTGCTACTTACTATTTTTATGTTGTGTTACTTATTTTATTTTTTAACTGACTGTTTCACTGTAAAGGCGGCACGGTGGTGTAGTGGTTAGCACTGTCGCCTCACGGCAAAATGATCTGGGTTGGATTCCCGGTCCGGGCTGTTCTGTGTGGAGTGTGCATGTTCTCCCCGTGCTTGAGTGGGTTTCCTCCCACGTGTTCAAAGACATGCATATTAGGTTGATTGTTCACTCTAAATTGCCCGTGAGTGTGTGAGTGTGTGCGTGAGTTTTGGCCATGCGATGGACTGGCAAACTGTCAACATGGTGTACCCTGCCTTTGCCCAATGACGCTTGGATTGGCTCCAGCCCCCCCATGACCCTGACTTGTGGGATTAAGTGGCAGATAATGGATGGATGGATGGATGTTTCACTGTAAAGCACTTTTGCTAAATGTGCGTGCTCCACAAATAAAAGTTGTTATTATTATTTTTATTTATTTATTCGTTTATTTTTTGCTCTAGTTAAATGTTTTACGGCAATTAAGCTTGTGGTCATTGTAAGCTCTGTATATAGGCAGTGAGGTCCAAAATTCTGAAACCACTAGTGAAAATAATTTGATTTTGCATTCTTTGCTGATTAAATTCAAAAATTAAATTCAAAATGATTTTTAGTATGAATGACATTAGTACTATAATTATTGACTTTAAAATGTTTATGTGAATTCCAGCTTTTATTATGTCTGCCTTTTTTTGGCTTTAATCACAGAGTGCACTCAAACTGGATTCCACAAAAAAAAGGTAGTGAAAAGTTAATATATAAAATAAAGATTTTTAATGTTAGACCCTGCTGTACATCCCAAAACACAACTTACACAATAAAATAAAATGCACAAAAATACACAATAAAAGTAATTGATGACTTATTATGTAGTGACTGAGTGAGTGATCTGTGTATGTGTGGTATCAGTCTGGTTCCTTTAGGCCATACAGCTGAACAAACGCGTCTGTTTCCATGAGATCAGCTCTGATTTATTGAGCAGGGTAAGTGACACTGCTCACTTCCATTTATTAGCTTTGTGACCACCGATCTATACACTCCTACAGGCATGTGTCACAGCTGGTTATACACTAACACACACACGCACACACACACACACACACACACACACACTCTCAACAACACATGATAAAATGAACCACAAGATAAACTGCTCATAGACGGCGTGACGACAACAGTGTTATATTTAAATGTCTTAAAGGGCGTGTGTCACAGAAAACTAAGCATCCTTGCTTTTAGTTGAAATGAAAGAGTTGAGAAAGTAAAGTTTCACCCAGCATATACACTCCATATATATTCAAGATTCAGGGTTCAAGAATCTGTAATATGTAATATATAAGAATATGAAAACCTAAACCAGTCTATTTTAAATTCCTCGCACGTTTACTTTATATCTACTATTCTATCTACAGCAGTTTGGCACTGCCTATTCATACTAAAGTAATCAAGCATTTCAGCCCAGACTGCTTTCATAATAAGGAACAAGGAAAGGGCAGCCAATTAAAAACGAGATCACTCGCATGTATTAATCTTAAAGACACAGTAACAAAATATAGATTTTAACCTTTGGGTACAAAAGTCCTTCCAAACATCGCACGTGGACCTCAGACAGGACCAGATGGAGGCAGATGCACTGAGAGAGATGAAATGAACAGTGGGCAAACAGCAGCACTCATGAGGACAGCAGGAAGAGATGGACGGTGGTGACCTATACTGACTCTGAGCAAACTCACACCATGACCCAATCAAAACAGGACGAGTCAGAGTAAAAACAGAGAATGTAGAAAATGAAGATATACACGGTTCTGCACAAATGTGATAAAAAAAAAAAATAACACAAGGACGAATACTTTAACCTTGAAAGTGGTTGCCGCTGGCAGTGCCCTGTCAATACCCACTAGCAAAGCTAATTAGCATGTGCAAACAGATGAAAATAAATAAATGAATACATAAAAATAAGAAAAAATGGATGAGAGACAGAAGAACAGAGCCTTGTTCTACATAGAAAGAGATACATATGGGGACAGGTGAGAGGGAGATAGACATGGGGACAAGAGAAAGGGAGTGAGAGTAAAAGAGAGAGATACATGGAGACAAAAAAGGGATAGAGAAAAAGAGAGTGAGAGAAAGATATATGGGGCAGGAGAGAGAGATACATGGGGACAAGATAGAGAGGATGAGAGAGAGAGGAAAAAAGAGAGAC